>CM064514.1:46026706-46121706 GCA_032716605.1 Paralithodes platypus
TGTGTGTGGGTGTGTGTGTGTGTGTGTGATGTGTGTGTGTGTGTGTGTGTGTGTGTGTGTGTGTGTGTGTGTGTGTGTGTGTGCGCGCGCGCGCGCGCCTCCTCTACCATTTATAATATTGCTAGTCAATGATCATTGTACTTACAAGCTTGAATACTATCATAACAGACTACTAACACCTCCACTCACATATATTCCAACAAAATAATAACGCCTTACAAACAACCTTATTTATACATACAGCCTCACCAAGCCCGGAATAAGCCACCGTGGTGAGGTATATAAGCTTTCATTGTCCCCTCGTAGATAGACGGTTATATAGTGAACCAATAGAGGCTATTGAAATGTGTGTGTGTGTATATATATATATATATATATATATATATATATATATATATATATATATATAGAGAGAGAGAGAGAGAGAGAGAGAGAGAGAGAGAGAGAGAGAGAGAGAGAGAGAGAGAGAGTAATATATCTAGTTTTACTGGATTATTTACTGTATCTAATTACAGTACGTATGAATAGTTGTTCTTCTAGTGACGGGAGCCTTTTGTCTTCGGTTCTCCTACACCCAAAGTACCCAGTCTCCCCTCAACAACAAACATCTGTAGACTTTTACGGACTTCTCTTTGCAACATTTTTGACGTTCTGGGCCATATACAAGGAGAGGAATGTCATAATGGGTAAGTTCGAGGGGGCCAAGTCTAGTACCCAACATCCGCCTTTCTACTCGTTTTTTTTTTTTTTCTCTACCCGGCCTCATCTACCTCTTTTAGTACTATACCTTGCTACGTATTTATAGCATTACGTACCCATTAGTGCGTCCAGTAGTTATTTTGTATTAAGTTTTAGTAATCATACAAGTCCACTGAAAGTAGCGATACAGATTCTCATTTCAAGACCCTGTTCACATGGGATTTTCTCTTCTGTTCACACATTGTATTTTTAACCCACTCAGTTCCGGTGACATCCTTTTCATTATATTTTGGCAACTATTAAACGATTTAATTCAGCTCAGGAAGGACGTCAACCAATTAATAGACTACATACTATCTCAATAAATCCTTTTAGCTACCAAATATTCTGCATAAGCTTCATAAAATCGTGTCAATGTAGTTGAAATCAAATAAATAATACGTCACCTGTACTGTAAGGGATATTAAATGCATAATGCATATCCTCGATGACTGTCAGCCACTTGGCAGTAACAATTACATATAATATCATAATCTGACCGAAAGGGATTTGAGCCAAACTTGCCGGCAGACAAAAATATATACTAATGTTGAAAACTTTACATAATATAACTGCTGCATTCCAGAAGGATTAAAATTCTATACTTGGACATGTAGCTTTATCATAATATAGACATTTAATTGTTCAATAAATTCGACTTTAACATGTAACTTTATCATAACATATAACTAAAATTGTTTAATAAATTCGAATTGAACATGTAGTGTTATCATAATATAAATATATGTGTTCAATAAATACGACATGAACATGTAGTTTCATCATATTATATAAATAAAACTGTTCAACAAATTCGACTTGAACATGTACCTTTATCATATAGAAAATTATTGTTCAACAAATTCGACTTCTATATGTACCTTTATCATGTACTGTAGAAATAAAATTGTTCAATAAATTCACTTTGTGGCTACAACATTGCCCTTCATACGTGTAACAGCAACATCAGTAGTTCTCTACGAAATCGAAGATGATTGTATATTAATTTGCAAACCATGACTTTAGCAGCTTCAATTCCCTGCAGTTACAACTGTCGCATATTGTTTAACATTGTGGTGTTGCCCAATGTCTATACTAAGTATATATATATATATATATATATACCGTTATATATATATATATATATATATATATATATATATATATATATATATATATATATATATATATATATATTCAATTATATTAGTTATATTTAGACGTTTAAGGAGGATCTGTGGTAGTAAAAAAAGGTTGAGTGAGATAGTTCGAAGCCTTTAAATTGTAGGAAGCCCTGTTTAAGATGAATAAAATCGTCTAATAGTAGCCACAATGATGTTTAAAAGACTTCGCCGGTAGAGAAGGGGGTTAAACACTCTCAATAAGCTGTGTCAACATTTATCTGAATATAAAAGTAAACAGAAGATTATAATTTATCGTGGAAGACTCGAATAAAGCACTCCAAAAGCAGTAATAGTAAGTACAAAATAGTAACTGTTAATCCAAATACAGAAACTAACAAAAGATTACCTTTTATAATGCCTAACCTGAATGGTCTACTGTTCTATATATTTGTATCACAGACAATACTGTTTCCTCAATACAGAAGCATAAGATTATGATTAATTTAGCAAAAACTTAATTAACAGTTTCAATAAGCAGCACAATACTTAATATCAGTAAAAAGAAAAAGAAAAAAAAACATGATTATATTTGATGGATGAAGAGCAGAATGAAGCACTCTCAATAACCTGTATCATACCTACTGTCAATTTGTAAACAAAGAGGATTCAAAATTTGCATGAAAGACCCAAATCAACAGTTTCAATGAGCCGTATCATACTTAAGCTTCAATGTAGAAGTAAACAGAATAATATATTTTATCGTGGAAGAACTAAATTTAAAAGAAGCGTCCTTAATCTGCATCATAATTAAGCTCAGTATATAAACAAACAAGAATATATTATGTCGAGGAAGAACCGAATTAATGGGGAGGGTTTACTTAGTGGTCGATTTATTTATATATTTATTATTTTTCTAGTTTCTTCCCTAGACATCCATCAATCTTTAAAAAAAAAAAAAAAATCCCCAAGATCCCCCTTCTAGATAAATTTGTTAATTTTTTGGTAGAAAAATGTCCCGGCCAAAGGCCGGTTCCTCCTAAATTACAGGATCGCTAACGCTCGCCAGGAAAGACTCGACACCTAAATGACACGCAAGGTCTTAATATGACAAAGGAATGGGGCGAAAAGTCTTAAAATCGACAAACTAATGGGCTAAACGTCTTAAAATCTGAAAAAATATTGGAGCTAAACATGAGGGAGACGGGGGGGGGGGGGGGGGCAGAAAATAATCAACCAACCCCCCCTTAAAGACTCTCAATAAGCAGTAGTATATAATATGTTAACCCGTTCAGTATCAGTGCCGCCCATTTAACTTTACTTCGGCTACTATTAGAAGATTGTATTCAGTTTCAAGAAGACCTCCAGCAATTAACAGGCTTCGAACTATCTCAATGAACCTTTATTAATACCACAGATCCGTCTTAACCGGCACCAAGTCATCTAAATATAGCTAGAATGAAATTAAAGAAGACGTCGCTGGTACAGTCGCGCTAATAAGTGAAGTATCGGCACCAAGTATGTTTTTTATCAATCCTTGGTATCAGCAATATCTAAGATACATTTCTTCATATCGAGTGAAATATAAAAACACATGTTGCTACACTTACCCACCCTATTCAACATCTGACAGACATCAATACACCACAGAGCAAGCCAAACGTAATGACAGCTGGGACATAACTTACTAGCGCGACTGGACAGAAGGGGTTAATATCAGTATACAAACAAACATAGGAGTATATTACGGCGTAGAAGACCCGAATTAAAGCCTCTCAATAAGCAGTAGAAATAGTCAAGTATCCCGGGCATCAGAGTTATGGAAGCGTGGCGATGCTAAGCTGTGACAGGCTGCCTTGATTTGCGAAATGAGCGGGCATGGTTGGGTGAGCTTGAGGGGTGAGGGAACTGGGGGAGTGCGTGGGTGGTAAGGAGAGGGATGGAGAAAGTGATGAAGGTTAGTGGTATCTGCCTAAGTCCCCGCAAACTAGACTGGCTTCAGAGTGGCTTCGAACCCTCACCAAACTACAGGCCGACCTTCACCAGGAGAAAGTACAGTTCACTATTATATTTAACCCTTTCATGCATTTATGACGCAGAGGTTGACAGATTAGCAATAAGAAATAGAGTTCTCTCACTCTTATAATTATCTCTCCAAAATTAGTTTTCTGCCGACAGCTAACTCAAAGACAACTGCAGAGGTTGAAGTAACTAAACTAAAGGTTTCTAAATACCCCTGATGGTAACAAAGGCTTTAAAGTATCCCCAATAGGCTCAAAATCGCGTCATATGTCGGAGAGGGTTAATCTATAGAGTAGGTACAGTCGCATTCATCAACCCATATACATTGTTAAGCCTCAAACTGATTTAACGAACATCCGAAATGCAATGATCAGATAACGAATAATATAACAAAGTTTCAATTCAACCCAAGATAGTTTTGAAAATGTGCAACGTTAATGGCCGCGACTGTACATACCGGTAACTGCTTTCCCAGGCCATTTTCGAGCGGTAATGAAAGCTTGACAACATTTCTTGGTTCTTTTGCTTAGGTATCGGTAATTACACTGAATGACTATTTTCATAAAGGGTTGACTTCCTTTGACACGTAGCTTGAAAAGGTAATGACAATTATTTGTCGAAAACATCACGGAAAACATTTTTAATTTCCCTGTTCTTATTTTGTTTTAAGTATCGCTAAACGAAATTTTACGTTTTATGCATCCACACGATAAAACTGAAACACTTGTGTGTGCACTATAACTGAAGCGAATATAAATTAATGTAATGTACATTAACAAATATTTATAGCATTAATAAATGTGTGGCAATTTGCGTTCATAAATCAATCAAGATAGTCATAATTGCATAATGAATAGAAAAGAAGCATCACAAATATTCAGATCTGTAGTATACTCGGATGTCATAGTTTCTTGCCCACTCATAAACATTCGTGAACTTTACCTATTTCTAATTATGGAGGTATATCTCTGGACACGAAATTACAAATTAGGAATACAATTTGCTATGCATCAACTACAAAACTATAATATACTATATATTGCAAAGTAATATCAATTAAATAATTAATCCAGATAATTATAATTGCATAAATATAAACATAGAGGGTTCACAAATTAATATGGGTGGGCTAGAGACTATGGCATCCGAGTGTACATAAGAGGGATTCTCATTTCCATTTGGTATACCTCTTCTTGTAAGGAGTTGCTGTCTCTTAGCCCCTTCAGCACCATGACGTATTTTCATCATACCCTGGTTACCAGTAGACGATTTTTTTTAGCTTACAATCTATCTATACAACTCAAATGGGTAAGTACGATCTCAACCCACCCTCTTAGTAACATAGGTCCATCTGAAACTGCATAAAAGCATCTAATTGTAGCCAGAAACAAAGGTAAAAAGGCGTCATGGTACTAAAAGGGTTAAGAGGTGTTCAAGTATTCCTGACCACGACTGTACATAGAGTAGTTTAAAAGGTTATAGGATAATATGTTAAATAATCAGAGAACAGTTTATGAATGGAGAAAGATTAATGGAACGTCTCCGGTAATCTCTGAATTCATCGTAGCTATTGTAAGCGGGCCTATATTAACCCCTTCTGTACCGGCGACGTGTTATTAACTATATTATAATTGCTATATTAAGACGATGTTGTGCAGTTTAAGGAGGATTTGTGGTACGGTAGTAAAAAAAGTTAGGCGAGATATTTCGATGCCTGTTAATTGTTGGAGGCCCTTATTAAACTGAATAAAATAGACTAATAGTAGCCAGAATAAAGTTAAAAAGACGTTGCCAGTACATAAGGGGTTAAGGGGGTATCACACGTCAGCTTTCACCGTCAACTTTTGATCCACAATTTCAATCTGGCAAAATACTGAGATAAATTTTGCACTGGTACTGACACCTAGACTGGATGTAGATGATCATAGATTACTGAATATGTATAGATTATAAATGTGTATGTCATAAGCTGCCAGATTGGAATTGCGGAAATATGTTGAACGCAAAAGCACGTGTATGCCTCAAATTTTAAGGATTTTAGGTGAACTCGATCGGCCCCATTGGCTCTTTATTTGCATTAATATGGTATGTTAAGTTATTTTAAGTTGTTGCTTTGGCAGGCTGTTTTATGAAACTTAGGGAGGACTTTTAAGTGGTAAACAGTTAAAAATGATTGCAATGGAACGTCTGAAAGCATAAGATACCTCACTAGTTGTATAAAAATCGTCTGGCAGTAGCTAGCTAAATAAAACAAATCTATACTTCGACGACATGCACTCTATAATTATAAAGTGATCGATTTTGTTTGTAAATAGACTATTTGATTTAACTCAAGGATAACTCAAAGTGACTGCATAACATTACTAGTAACAACTTCACATCAGCAAATATGAGTGTGTGTGTGTGTGTGTGTGTGTGTGTGTGTGTGTGTGTGTGTGTGTGTGTGTGTGTGTGTGTGTGTGTGTGTGTGTGTGTGTGTGTGTGTGTGAGAGAGAGACAGAGAGAAAGTGAGAGTAAGTGAGTGAGTGAGTGTGTGTGTGTGTGTGTGTGTGTGTGTGTGTGTGTGTGTGTGTGTGTGTGTGTGTGTGTGTGTGTGTGTGTGTGTGTGTGTGTGTGTGTGTGTGTGTGTGTGTGTGTTTGTGTGTGTGTGAGAGAAAGAGAGAGAGAGTGAGAGAGAGGACGATGGTTAGGAAGGTAAAAAATGGAGACAACCCGCAGCCAAAGGATGCCACCTTACTCCCCCCCCCCCCCCCCCCCCCCCCCCTCCCTTGTTCATGATCTATGGTGTGGCAGCCTTTGATGTGTCCACGTATTAGACCGCACCACAGACGTCAATAGGGAGAGTTTTGCTGACCTGGTAATAAAGTACGCCATTCTGTGTACCTAATGCTCTATTCTACATGGCCTAGCAATGGGAGAGGTAATTTTCTTGGGGTATAAATCATGCTATTTAGATGGATAACATTTAGATAAGGGATTTAAGCAGATGTTCAGTACTTCAAATAGGCGATTTTTGTAATGAGAGGACAGAAAAAGTGTCCGCTACATTAAAATACATGGTGTAAGTCTCACAACAAAGGGCTCTAGACCACACACAGACGCTCCCAACACGTCCTCAAATTTACGCTCACAGGTTTATGTGTAAATGCAGGACTTCAGCCTTATGTATGCTTCCTTGCCCTCGCCCTTCCCTCCCCCATACTCTCCCCCCTCCGTACCTCCTGCCTCCTCCTCACCCCCCCCCACCTTCCCTCCTTCCTCCACCTCACCTCCCACCCCCTCCCCTAGCCTTACATCCCCACTCACTACCCACGGATCCGCATGTTATAAATTGTGATAATATATAAAAATGGTGGTGGTGGGTGGAGTCGGATTATTATAGTGAGCTCCCTAGGATGGCCCTGCAGGGTTGGTCTCAGGCACGCCGTGTATATTAAGGGGGAGGTTGTCGCTTTTTATGGACCTCCTTCTCCCTCATGTTTAGCATATTATTTTTGAGATTTTAAGACGGTCGTTCCATTAGTTTGGCGATTTTCAGACTTTTCCCCCCATTTCTTTGTCAATGTAATACCTTTCGTGCCATTTAAGTGTCAATTTTCTCCTGGCGAGCGATAGCGAGCATGTAATTTTTTAAGAAACCGGCCTTCGGCCTGAATATTTTTCTACCGAAAAATGTACAAATTTATCTTGAAAGGGGGTCTAGGGCGTGCTATTTTAAGTTTGATGGAGGTCTAGCGAGGAAACTTGAAAATATATAAATTTATAAATGCATAGACCAAAAACCAAGCACTACCTCCTTAACCACACTGTCACCGTATTTACATAGTCGCCGCTTCAGAAGGATATTTACTGGGGAACCTTTGACACGACGGGCTGGAAGAGATATATAATATATATTTTAAGTTTGAGGAAATGTTAAATGAAATGTGTTTGTGTTTATGATACGTGTGTGTGTGTGTGTGTGTGTGTGTGTGTGTGTGTGTGTGTGTGTGTGTGTGTGTGTGTGTGTGTGTGTGTGTGTGTGTGTGTGTGTGTGTGTGAAAGGAAGGCGAACACAAGGGTTATGATAGTTACAATGAAATATTCCTTCACATGTACAGTATGTACTGCATGGAAATTACTAAACAATTCAATAACTAACAAAGCAAAAATGAAAAAAGCTAGAAAGATAATAACATTAAAAGTTATTGCTAGACAACTGCAGAAGAATAAGGTCCCACGTTATTCTGGCCACGAAACAAAGGGGCCTCCAACCAAAGAGGCCGCATTCGCTATTGTGAGGAAGTGGGGAAACATGTTTCTGATGTCTGGCAGGGTCCACGCACTTGTCCTATATTTCTTTTGTAGGACAATCAAGGGAACTTATCTTAGCCTATCATGACCTAACCTTATCTACCCCAATTCTACATAACCAAATCTAACTTAACGGTTAAGACAATTTAGAATGGGTTGGGTTAGGATAAACGCCGTGATCGTGTTGTAAAAAAGAGTAACGTGAGATAATGAATTCATCCAACTTTGGAAATACGTGGTCGAGATGGCAGTATATCGCGGCCGCTTTAGATCACGGTCCCTTTGATTGGCGGCGGGAAAAACTGTACACCAACGACATAAGAGGGATAGACTAAGAAGGGTAGGGTAGACCTATGGGGATAGGAAGAAAGGAGGGAGAGTTAGTGAGTCTGGCCGAAGCCTGCCCTAGCCTCCAAGTAGTGGTAAAATGACCTCTCGAAACAGAAGTTTATCATGTACGTAGTGTCACAAGATATAATATTATATCTTCGCTACATGTGATCATATTGTTCATAATCTATCATGTTTCATGTATAGTTAGCCGATTATATTTGGCCAGACCTAGTACTACATGCCAGTCCTTAGGAAAAACCTTTTGACACAGTGCCTCATTGCAGGCTAATGTCAAAAGTGAGTGCGCTAGGTATCAATACAGAGGTCACAAATTGGATAGAAAGTTGGCTAACAGGTATAGACAACAAAGAGTGGTAATTAATGGTGTTACTTCTGAGTAGATTGCAGTAACTTCTGGAATTCCACAGTGATCTGTCTTTGGCCCACTTCTGTTTATCATATAAGTTAATGACATTGATATTGGTCTGTTGAGTGTGATCTCCAAGTTTGCAGATGACAAAACTTGGAGTGAATGTGAAAGACCCCAAAGGGGTTGAACAGCTCAGGATGGACCTCAACAAACTGGGTGAATGGTCGGAGATATGGCAGATGCCTCTAAACTTGGGAAAGTGCAAGGTGATGCATATCGACCAAGCAAACCCCAAGTCAGGCTATTCGCTATTGGGAATGCCTCTGGAAGTGACTGACTTAGAAAAGGATTTGGGTGTTCTGATTAGTGACCTGAAAGCTGAGAAATTATTGGGCCATATTACGAGGCAATTTAAGTACCGTATAGAAATACGGAAATAGTCCTCACACTTTACAACGCTCTGATACGGCCTCTCCTGGAGTATGCTCTTCAATTCTGGTCTCCAGCACTCAGGAAAGATATAGAGCGACTAGAAAGAGTACAAGCTAGGGCTACAAAGCTTATTCCATCGCTTAGAAGGTTGAGCTATGAGGACCGGCTGAGAGCTCTTGATCTCTTTCCGTTGGAGACACGCAGACTACAAGTTCAGCTCATTGAAGTTTATAAAATACTTAATGGGTTTGACAATGTGGATTATAGCAAAATGTTTAGCCTCAATATGAATACAACACGCAACCATAGCTCTAAATTAAAATTGAAACGTTTCAGCACTAGTATTTGTTGACACCTTTTCACATATAAGATCTATTCTACCTCGAACAAACTTCCCTCCGAAGTTGTAAACAGTTCATAAGTAGAGCAGTTCAAGAAGAAAGTAAATAGTATTTTGCACACTCTGTAATGAGTACAGCCTATTGCACTAAACAGTCTCTCTCCTTCCACTTCGAGTATCTCCTCGGAATGGACCGCAAGGTATACGAGATACTAACTATTCCTTGTAACTCACTCTCTCTCTCTCTCTCTCTCTCTCACACACACACACACACACATCTATCCCCTCCCCTCACCACATAAACCCTCTCCCCCACATACACCACATCTACCCTCCCCCACCACCCCCACACACACACACACACACACACACCCCACCCCACCCCACACCCTTCACACCACAAACCACCTCAGAAATTAAGAGATCCATAACCTGACGTAAAGTGGCGTATAAATCTTCCATGGTCGTGAGTGGGGCCGGAGGAGAGAAGGAGGAGGAGGTAGTGTCACTGGGATGGATGGTTAGGGAGGAAGAGGAGGAAACCAGGAGGAGGAGGAGAGGAGGAGGAGGTAGTGTCAACGGGATGGATGGTTAGGGAGGAGGAGGAAGAGGAGACCAGGAAGAGGAAGAGGTAGTGTCAACGGGATGGATGGTTAGGGAGTACAAAGGAGTACAAAGGAAATCAAGCAACAACAGATCTAGTGACCCTTCTAGGTTGCTTGTCCTCCAAAACACTGAGGATCAAGTGTCCAAACAGTGGTTTAGAGTGGGTAAGGGAACATTGGAAAGGGAACTACTGCCCTGCCACTAACGTGGCAGGACTAGGAAGTTAGTAGGGGACATATGGGTTAGTAACTGAGGGGAGGATAAAGTTATTCATTTACAAACGCAGTCAGTCGCGGGTTTGATGCGAGATATTTGTCTAGGCGGAATTTAAATGAATCAACAGTGCTGCAGTCTATAACGTCTCGGGGAAGCCCATTCCACAAGTTGACAACTCGATTGAAGAAGAAATTCTTAGATTCGTGCGAGTTAAAAGATTTACCAATAATTTTGCAACCGTTTCCCCGCGTGTAATTAGATTGGTCGATAGTGAAGTACTTACTACAGTTCATATTGTCGATGCCTTTGATGATTTTGAACACTTGAATAAAGTCGCCTCTTAATCTGCGCTGGGTTAAAGGAAATAGATTTAATTCTCTAAGACGCTCTTCGTATGGTTTGTTCTTTAGGCTAGGTATCATTTTGGTAACTCTACGTTGAACTCGTTCTAGCTTGTTTATATCTTTTTGGTAATAAGGGCACCAGGATTGAACGCAGTATTCCAGAAGAGGGCGGACTAAGGAATTGTAAAGGGTTAGGATAACTTCTTTGGATTTATGCTCAAATGACCTGCCTATAAAGCCAATTATTTTGTTTGCCTTCTTAACAACTTCTGAACATTGTTGACTCGGTTTTAGGTTACTCGATATTGTTACTCCCAGATCAGTTTCTCTGTTTACATTCTTAAGCTGAGTGCCATTCATCGAATAGTTTGCTTTCTCATTTAGGTATCCGACATGTAGTACTTTACATTTATCCGCATTGAAACTCATTTGCCAAATTTGGGCCCAACATGACAATTTATCTAGATTGTGTTGCATATCGTCAACTTGTTCTTTTGAGAGTACGCTATTTGCAATTTTTGTATCGTCAGCAAATTTTGAGATTGTGCAGGTGAGACCCTCATCTATGTCGTTGATGTAAATTAGAAAGAGAATTGGTCCTAGTACCGATCCCTGGGGTACCCCGCTACTTACATTGGTCCATTTAGATGCCTTACCGTTTATGACTACCCTTTGCTTTCTGTTGCTGAGCCAATTTTCTATCCATTTCAACACACCGTCTTGTATTCCATGCGCTTTTAGTTTTAGCAGTAAACGTTTGTGGGGAACTTTGTCAAAGGCCTTTTGAAAATCAAGGTATATAATATCTACAGCTTTACTCTCATCGTAGAGGTTGAGGATATCGTGGAAGAAGTCTAAGAGGTTTGTTAAACAGGAACGTTTTTTACGAAAGCCGTGTTGAGTATCTTTAAGTATGTTATTTTCCTCCAAGTGATTTACGAGTCTGTCTCGTATGACCGTTTCTAGCATTTTACATACAACTGAGGTTAAGCTAATTGGACGATAGTTACTGGGTAGGGATTTGCTGCCTTTTTTGAATATCGGTGTTACGTTGGCTAGCTTCCACTGATCAGGCATAGTTCCAGACTGCAAGGATTTATTGAATAGTAATGTCAGTGGTTGGAGAGCTCATTCTTAGCTTCCTTTAGAACTCTAGGCGAGATTGTATCAGGTCCTGGCGTTTTATTTACCTTGAGTTATCTAAACAATTCAATACTTCTCTCTCTGTAACGGTGATATTGCTTAGAACATCTGAATTATCAATCTGAATCGGCGATGGTGTAGGGATATCACTGAGGTCTTCTGTTGTAAAAACTGATGCAAAGAAGGTATTGAGGGCATTACTCATTTGTACTTCGTCTTTGGTGTATTCTCCTTTTTCATCGACTAACGGTCCAACAGTTGAAGTAACTACTTTTTTCTTTCTGATATAACTATAGAATTCTTTCGGGTTTGTTTTACTTTGATTCGCAATATGTAACTCTAAGGTCTTTTTACTTTGCTTAATTAACTTTTTGGCTTTGCGTCGTAGCTCTACAAATTTCACCCGTTCTTCGTCATTTTGTGAGGATTTTAATCTATCATTAGCACATTTTTTAGCAAGCAGGCAGTTTGAAATATCTTTATTCCACCATTTGGGCTTATTATTATGGCCTGGACGCCGTATTTTCGATGGTATGCAGTCTTGCACTGCTTTTAGGTAAGTGGTTTCGAATAACTTCCAAGATGTATTTATGTCGTTATTGTTAATTAAAAAGCTCCAGTCAGTTTCTTTAAACATAGCTCTAAGTTTATGGAAGTTTGCTTTCTTGAAATTAGGGACTTTTTCGATGCTACTATTTGGTTCGTTACTAGTAAACTTTAAAGTGAAAGTTATCGTACGATGGTCGCTGTTACTGAATTCATCACCAACATTCAAATTCTCTATCAATTCTTCTTTTGTTGCAAGTACAATGTCAAGAACGTTATTACCACGGGTCGGCATTCGAACAAATTGATAAAGTGAACTCTCTTGCAAGTTCGTATACAAGTCATGTCCGGAGTGTGAAGTAAGAGTATCGCCCCACTTGGTCACAGGTAAATTAAAGTCGCCAAAAATTACGGTATCTTGTGAGTTACTTACATCTGCAATTTGTTCGTAAATTTCTCGGTCAGTTTGCACTGATTGAGCTGGAGGTCTGTATATTAACGCAAGTATTATTTTTGTACCTTTATTATTCTTTATTAGCACAAAAGATGTGTCGACGTTCACAATTTGAGGTTTTGACACGAGGGTCGGGTTAAGACTTTCTTTGATATAAAATAAAACGCCACCTCCATTTTTATTTATTCGGCTGTTCTCAAACATTACATAACCGGGAAGTGAATACTCTGCTAAAAAGTCTCTATCTTGTGTATTGAGCCAAGATTCTGTTATGCCAATCACATCATAATTTTCTGTAAACACTAGTTCCTCTAAATCTGAAAATTTATTGCGTATGCTACGAGCGTTTGCATAGAAAACCTTTAAAGTTGCGGTTTTAGAACTCGCAGATCGTTCTTTCATCGAATTTTTGGTTCTGGTCGGATCTACATTTACATTCATGGCTGTCCTCGGTCCTCGGTCGTTATCCCTGACGGTTTTGAATTTGGGTCGTGTTGGTGGAGCTTTATCCAAATTCGCGGTTCTTGACGGATTAGTATTTAATTCCTTTGTAGATTGCCGTCCTCGCTGTCTTCGGTCCTCCTTCCTGGTTGTCCTGTGCTGAGTCGATTTCTTCTCCGAAAATCCTTCACCGCATCGTTGAGAAGACGCCCAAAACGCGCTGCTCCCACCTGGTTCAGATGAACTCCATCATCCGAAAACAAATAGTCATCGTAGTAGAAATTGTCCCAGGTGTCGACGAATCCCACGTTCTCCTTCCTGCAGAGGTTTGCTAGACAACGATTTGTGCTGGTGGCTATGTTGTAAAATCGGCTCTCTACACCGAGCCGGGGGACGATTCCTGAGACGATGATCCTTGATGACTTCTCCTTAAACGACTTGATCAGCTGCTGGTACTTTAAAAGCAAATCTTCCGACCGGGTTCGCTGTATATCGTTGGATCCAACGTGGATGACGTACATTGTATTTGCAGGGGCCAGCTTTGATACTTCGTCAACTGCTGCAACTACGTCATCCACCACCACCAGGGATACAAAACGCTTCCTGGTCTTAGGTGCCCTGGCGCAAAACTCTGTGAGCTGACCACGTATCATCGAGTCTCCCACGAGCCGGACTTCTTCTATTTCCTCTTCGTCATCTGAGTCTGCGAATATCTGGAAACGGTTTTGACACTCGGTAATCGGTATGTGTTTCCTGGTCTTGGGGCAAACGTTGTTCCTCACGACACGGAAGTTGTCTTGAGGGGGAAGAGAGTCGCTATTTGTATCTTGAGTATCGGAAACATCAGCTGAAATGGCTACTGTAGGCGTTGAATTGTTGGCAGTTGACGTTGGGGCGTTGGTGGCTGCTGGAGTTGCGGTGACAATTGAAGTTTGTGGCACTCCAACGTTGAGTGTTACAAACTCTTGGAGTGATTCCAGCTTCATGGTGAGGACGTTGATCTTGTTGTAGGCTTCATCTAATTTCACTGTAAAATTCTCTCGTTGCTGGCAGAGCCGGCAGACTTGAAGATCGATAGTAGCAAACATGGACTCACCAAACCTACCGGCGCAGTTCGCACAAGCGCGAGGCATGGTGACAGTCACTTTCTTCAGATCACTTCACTCACTTAAAAAACAATTCACTCACTTTACAACACTTCACTCACTTTAAAAACACTTCAATCACTTCAACCGAAAACAAATATGCTGAAATACGCAGAAATAGGATATCAGGGGTGATAGCCTAACCGAAAACAAAATGTTGAGATACGCAGAATTAGGCTTCCAGGGGCGATAGCCTAACCAAAAGTTTTTTTTTTTAAATTGAAATACGCAATAATAGGCTACCAGCGTTGAATAGCCTAACCGAATATAATAAAATTGAAATTCGCAGAAATAGGCTACCAGGTGTGATAACCTAACCTTAAACAAATATATGTATAACAGAATATGTAACTAAATATACAATTCACCAAATAGAGATTATATAAAAATAAAGTGTGACTGCACACAAGGGGTTAATATACTGTGTCAACAGATGACCCTGGTGTCACTGAAGCCTAGTAAAGCAGTAGCCTACTCTTTTTAGATAAAAAAGTGTATCAGTCAAAGGTTATTACAAGATCGTGCAAGCAACAACTAAAATTACAGATATATATAGCTACAGTAGGATACCAAATACAATATCTACAAGAGTTAATAATAAAACAGATTGGCTGGCTATAGGCTAGGCTAGGTTTGGGTTAGGTTAAAAGCTTGGCAGGTTGGGTTAGGCTAGGTTAGTTTGTACAAATACCACCCTTAGCTTAAAGTAAAATCAGTCTGAGGAGAAAAAGTCAAGAATATATCTAGGGGGAAAAGATAAATGAATGCACTTAAATTTGGTACAAAATTTGCTGGAATTTAATATGTATAATCCCCAAAAAAGGTTTGTTTACAAATGGTGTCGGCGTTAGTCCCTGTAGGCGGTTAGTTAGTAAACAATATTGTTTATTAGCAAATTAATATGCAAAGCTTTACTTACATACAAGGCAGTTAAATTGATACTTACTACAGTAGGTAATGGGTAAAATTAGGGGCTACGATTTTATATAAAATAGTAATAAGAGAGCGTTTGTTTACAAAGCAAAACAAAACAATAGATGGCGCTAGTGGCGCCCTGTCCGAGCAGGAGTCTTGTGATAAACACAAAGTTTTTCAGTCAATACACAGCGAAATATCGTGCAGTGTTACTTACTAAGCTACAGGATGGTTAAACGTGCTCTTAACCACCTTTCATGCACAAGAATGAAGAGGATGAGTAGTTAATACTCAAATTATGATCGATATCGTGAGAGCGTTGACAGAGCGTCTGCAGCGTCTGGCGGTAGCACGGGGGGAGGGGAGGAGGAGACCAGGAGGAGGAGGGGAAGGTAGTGTCAACAGGAAGGATGGTTAAGGAGGAGGAGGAGGAGACCAGGAGGAGGAGGAGAGGAGGAGGAAGAGGTAGTGTCAATAGGGTGGATGGCTAAGGAGGAGGAAGAGAGGAGAGAAGGAGGAGGTACTGTCAACGGGATGGATGGTGAGGGAGGAGGAGGAGGAAACCAGGAGGAGGAGGAGAGAGAGGGAGGAGGTAATGTCAACGGGATGGATGGCTATGGAGGAGGAGGAGAAGGAGGAAATCAGGAGGAGGAGGAGGTACTGTCAACGGGATGGATGACTAGGGAGGAGGAGGAAGAGACCAGGAAAAGGAGGAGGACAGGAGGAGGTAGTGTCAATGGGATAAATGGCTGGGGAGGAGGAAGAAGAAGAGAGAAGGAGACAAATGAGATCAGGAGGAGGTAGTGTTACCGGAATGGATGGCTCACAGGGGAAGGAAGAGGGAGCCACAAGCAGTAGTTTATATTAATAAAACAAACAAAAGCTCACTTTGAACTTTGTGAAGCACACTTCCGCGAACTCAGCGTTAACTTAATTCAGGTATTTAATATTATTAAAGTCTAGACAATACGGATGTCAACAAGTACTTAATACATGACTAATCGAATTACACTAGAGCAAATGGTTGTAAGATTGTTGGAAAGCCATTTCATTTACATGAGGAAAAGCATTTCTTCTTCAAGCGAGTGGTACATTTATGGAATGAACTACCCAGAAATATATTACATGTTTTACTGTTCAATCGTTCAAAAACCGACTTTATAAATATCTCGCTCTTAACCCCCACTTAGCTACTTTAACAAATGAATTGCCTCCCAACATTTATATATTTGTGTCCACATTGACTAGATAGGTTAGATACAAGCAGCCATTGGGAGATAATTATTTTTGTCTAGTGTATCACACTATATATATATATATATATATATATATACCGGTATATATATATACAGTATATATATATATATTTATATATATATATATATATATATATATATATATATATATATATATATATATATATATACAGTATATATATACCGGTATAAATATATATATATATTATATATACAGTATATATATATTTATATTATATATACAGTATATATATATATTTATATATATATATATATATATATATATATATTAACAGCTATAGACGTGAATAATGTTGTGCAAATGGCCGGTTTAGTGCATGTGGGTAATTTTATACATGTGGACAATTGTGTGCATGTGGACAATACTTTTGTGCATGTTGACAATTGTGTATAAGTGGAAAATTGTAAACATGTGGAACAATTTATGCATGTGAGCATTATTGTGCATGTGGTCTATATTGTGCATGTGGGCGATTCTACACATATGGGCAACTTTATGCTTATGGGCAATTCTGTGCATGTGGGCACTTTGCATGTGCGCAATTTTTAGCATGTCGTAAATTTTATACATGTGAGCAATTTCATGCAAGTGGGCTATTATTTGCTTGTGGGAAAATTTGCGCATGTGGCCCTTTTCTGTAGGCTAGGTAATTATGTGCATGTAGGCCTTTTTGTGTATGTAGGCTAGGTAATTTTGTTCATGTAGGCCTTTTTGTGTATGTAGGCTAGGTAATTATGTGCATGTAGGCCTTTTTGTGTATGTAGGCTAGGTAACTTTGTTCATGAAGGCCTTTTTGTGTTTGTAGGCTAGGTAATTTTGTGCATGTGCGACTTTTTGTGTTTATAGGCTAGGTAATTTTATGCATGTGGGCCTTTTTATGTTTATAGGCTAGGTAATTTTGTGCATGTGGGTTTTCTTGTGTTTATAGGCTAGGTAATTTAATGCATGTGGGCCTTTTTGTGTTTGTAAGCTAGGTAATTTTGTGCATGTGGGCCTTTTTTGCATGTGGGTAATTTTGTGTATGTGTCTCTCTCTCTTTCAGCTGATCAAAGGCAAAAGGCAGCAGAAGAAAAAAAAAGGACAAGACGAGTGACACTACCGGCATTATGCCGACGGATGCAATAATAGAATACAATTTAAAGTAGATAAACAAACTAACCACTTACATACAATTCTTCATACTTAATATTGTGTGACGTCAATCCAAATGGTTATAAACACGCTAGCACAACTTACAATTAACGAAAAAGAATGGGATAATTACTTGATCGATGTTGTATAAATGGTTATTCAGCCAACTGTTTTAAGACGTTTATCTCCATCCAGGTGTCGATTTCTTCCTGGTGAGCGATAGCGAGCCAGCATTGTATGGAGAAATCCGGCTTCGCCAGAGAAATTTTTCTATCGAAAAATGTACAAATTTAGCTTGCTGTCAAAACACCGCTACCGCTCGCCAGGAAAATATTGACACCTAGATTGGGTTAAACGTCTTAAAACAGTAGGCTGAATGGGGCCTAATGGTTACAAGCCAAAGAGAAAGGGAGAGAAAGAGGAAAAAAGCGAGGTGGGCCCCCTTAATGGTGTATGAGAGGGAGTAAGTTGTGTGTATACCTGTCACACACACAAAAGTAGGCGTATTAATCTGGTGACTGCAGGCACACATATACACGACGCGCGCGCTCTCGCTCTCTCTCTCTCTCTCTCTCTCTCTCTCTCTCTCTCTCTCTCTCTCTCTCTCTCTCTCTCTCTCTCTCTCTCTCTCTCTCTCTCTCACACCTACATACCTACACACGGCAAACAGGCATACGCTCATGCATACACAATAACACGCGTATTCGGTCATTCACACCAAGTTATATAACCATCCACATGGATACGCTGGATTATGTGTGAGGTTTTCCAACTATTTGAGCTATAAACAGGGATATGGGCTTACCTTTCTCTTTAATAAAACAAAACAATACAAATAAAACACACACACACACACACACACACACAGTACCTGTAGTACCTGCACCCTCTTTACCCTGACCATACCAAAACAGTTTCTGTATGTATGTATGTTTGTGTGCATACGTGAGCGTTTGTGTATACGGACATGTGCACACTTACTGCATGTTCTTATGTTCCTATATATGTATGTATATGTATGTGCGCACGTACGTGTATATACGTATGTTCTGTATATGAGTAAGTAAATAAATGTGTATATGTACTGTATATCACTTACTCTCATGGTTATTTTATGATAATTTGTATTCTGCACATGCATCATTATTGTATTTATTTATTTTGTTTGTAAACTAAGCTTACCATCCTCATATCTGTACATCTCATGTTCATCCACTAAATTGTAAAATGTGTATTTTCAGCTCATGAGGCTGCCATTCTTTAATAAACCGTTTATTATTATTATTATTATTATACACACACACACACACACACACACACATACACAAACACAAACACACACACACACACACACACACACACACACAGCAACTAACAATCCTAATCCTGCCACGGACATTAGCTCCAGGTTAATAGTCCCCTTTCCAATTTTCCCTTACCCACTCTAAACCACTGTTTGGGCACTTGATCCTCAGTGTTTTGGAGGACAAGCAGCCTAGAGGGTGTCACTAGACCTGTTGTTGCTTGATTTCCTTTGTACACAGACACAGACACACCCACACCCACACCTACACCCACACACACTCATATACACACACACACGCACAAAAACTGAACAGTTGTGTATAAATGCTTGAACAAACAACTCATCATTCACTCCATTGATCCACACAGAAATGCTTTGAAACTCACAAGGTCAGGAATTAAAGGGATCATTAGTCATCATAGCCTTCGCAAAAGCATTAGCACCTTCATCCACACAAAAACCCAGACACTAACACATACACACACTGCCACCCCAACCCACCCTTTTCTATACACACTTACATTGCCTAGCATATACTGCCTTACTCTGCATATTTATATACACAGAGAGATCACCCTTTCACAAGTTCGCACACATTAATAATCTGGTATACAAAGCATGCTCTACAGATACGTACACTACAGACACGGACTAACTTACACACACACACACTCCCAAGCGGCGGTGTTTTAATCGGTGCACACGTTAATTTTGCATGCTTACGAGTACATTTTTCGATTTTTAAACCTAAATATAATGATCTAGATTAAACTTAACCTAACCTAACCTACCTAACCTAACCTAACCGAAAACACTCAATTTCAACGTATTTTAAAGAGATGTGTACACTTAAACTATCGTTCCAAACCTCATGTACTTGGAAACCTACATATTTAGTCAAATTTGTACCTTTAAGCACACCACCGCTTGTCTCCACACACACACACACACACACACACACACACACACACACACACCACGAGAAGGTCAAGCGTTATATATTGTCGGCTTTATAATTATTATGTTCTCTCCACCAACCAACTTTACTCCTAAACTCGATTAATGAAATTAACAAACACATGTAGCAGTCCGGGGATCCGAACCCAGGACGCTCACACCGAAAATCAACACACTTATGCATTGCGCCACGAAGACAGCCTACGATTGATTATGCAGTTTCGAATCCTGTATTCCAATCTTAGCATGTATATTCAATCCCACTGCACTATCGGAGGCTAATAAAAAAAGGCCCAAGCACAGTGGCAATGACTAGAACCACAGTATATTAGGATCTGTTCACTATATGATCATAAAATGTCAACTTTTTTTCTTTTTAAATAAGGATAGTAGTGTGGTCCCTCCCAAGTCGAATGGTATAATCTTAGCATCTTATAGTAGCCTATATGTCGTCCACGTCAATAGTAGACTGTGCCTTTGCAGTGCCTTTGCGTAGGAACGGACCCAGGCACCATTTATATTACCAAAGTTCGCTTGTGATCCTGTAGTTATGGTATTTTAAGTGTTTTGCTGTGCCTAAGCTAGAAAACTCTCAAGGGTGCAGGGGCCAAATTTACTGTCAATCATCATCATTTGATACTTATACTCACGCAAACACCCCCCCGCAGACACAAACAACTCCACTCACTCAATAACACCCACGCCCTCACACACGAAAACTCCACCCTCACACACGAAAACTCCACCCACACACACAAACAAACACCTCCACCTACACACACACACACACACATCCACTCACTCGACAACACCCACACCTCCAACCACGCACACACCTACACCCAGCCAACAACACAAACACCACCACCCAGTCAAACAAACATATCCACCCACCCACACAAACATCTCCACTCACTCAACAAAACCCACACCTCCACACACGCAAACACCTCCACACACAAACACCTCCACCCACACACACAAACACCTCCACCCACACATACACACAAACACCTCCACTCACACACACGCAAATACCTCCACCCACCCACGCAAACACCTCCACCCACTCAACAACACCCACACCTACACTCACTCAACAACACCCACACCTACAGCCACCCAACAACACCCCCCGAATCCACCCCCACGATTCCTACACGTCATTAATCTCAAGGAATATACCGTGTGACGCTACGACCACCAAACAAAGCCCCCAACTAAATAGCTCACACACCGTCACGCGTCAAGCCTCCTCTATTTCCTTTATCTGCCTCAGTTTCGCCAAAAATTCTCGGAAAAATAGTCAGATGCGGTCCATGTGTTTCGTGGCAGCGGGTGTGATTGTGATCTTAAGACCTTCTGAGTGTGTTTTTGTTGTTCGGGGCTTTGATGTGGCAGTCAGTCCCTTAATATCACGGGTTTGTGGTCCTTCTGTGGTAAAGTTATTTCGCTTGCAGTTAGTTGGCCATATAGGAGACAAAATGCAAAGTTGCCTGTAACAAGTGTGCCCCAAAGGTTGAAAGAGTGATAAAGAGCCAAAATCAAGGTGCGTTAGTGGACATTTAGATGTGTTGGAAAGAAGTGTGGTATACTTGTTCAGTGTAGTGAAATGAAAAGGAGGAGGTGTTTTCAGAGTTAGCTGGATTACTCTCTGTGTAGGAGAGGCACAAATAAAAACAGTTAGGGAAGCCAGACAAATAAAACAGGAGTTCCAGAAACTCCTTATCATATGCCTACGTGACCTCCCCTGGGTAGTGCCCTGCTCGATTGGTACCGGTACCTACAATCTCCCCATTGCAATTAAAAGCCGAGTTAGCCACACAAAATCCAAGTTAACCTGTCCTTACTTAACCTACCATAAATTAACCTAGCTTGATCTTATCTTAACCTATCCTAACTTAGGTTATGGGAAAAGACACTCTAAAGCCGAGCGCTTTTTCACTCAACATTTATCCTCAACACTGGTCTGGCAGCTTATGAGGTCAACATTTACAATATCTCGGTTACCTAAATTCATCTACCAACAGTCTAGTTACCGATACCAGTGCAAAATAGTCCAGAAATGTTGCTAGACAAATGTTGATCATCGAATGTTGACTATAAAAGCTCTCGTGTGATACTGGCTTAAGAGGGTAATACTTATACTATACTGTAGGTGAGGTGTAGTTACTGTCGTTTATGGTGGGAGTCAATTGAGGTAAGCTAATCAGGCAATGGAGTTTGTATGACCTCGAAAGGTCACAGTAGGTTTCGTCATCTGTAATCAGCATATGTTCTTATGTTATGTTATGTCGAACTAACTTCAGTGAAGGGGGCCCACCTCGTTTTTTTCTCTCTTTCTCACTCTCTCTCTGGGTTGTATCCATTCGACCCCATTCAGCCTACTGTTTTAAGACATTTACCCCCATCCAGGTGTAAATATTTTCAAGGGTATATATGGATTCCACTCGTCGTGGCGATTTCAACGTTTTTTTTTTTTTTTTTTTATACCATTTTTAGGCCCAATAGATCTATTTTTTATATATATATATTTGTTTTTTCAAGGGTATGTTTGCATTCCTCTCCTCGTTGCGATTCCAACGGTATATTTTTTTTATTTATTTAGACCATTTTTAGGCCCAATAGACCCTCAGGCCCAATTTCAAGGCGCATTGCCAGGTGTAAAGATCCTTCAGGAGCACCAGCAAACCCTATTAGGTTCCCCACCAACTCTGGCAGCAATCCCACCAGCACTCCAAGGTAAAAAGGAGGAGTTTCAACGTCTTGTGAGTCGCCTGATACACATCGATGCCCACTCAGCTCTGGCCCTTCTCAAGAATTGTTTCTCCATCCCAAAACTCCAATACCTTTTGCGCACATCGATGACTTACACGAACAATGGTGGCCTCCAAGAATTAGACAACATAATCCGAGAAGCAGTGACCAGCATCACCAACATGGAATTTCAAGATCGGACCTGGACACACGCCACTCTTCCTGTCCGCCTCGGGGGCTTGGGCATACGGAGAGCCTCGGATATTGCCTCCCCTGCCTTTATCTCTTCCCTTATCACGACCAACGACCTTGTAGTGTCCATCCTTTCTTCTCAACCCGGAATGACACTTAATAGGGACGTAGCAGAAGCGATTAACACCTGGAAGGAAAGTACAGGAGCAGAGGAGAAGCCTCAGGGTACCTCCAGGAGCAAGCAGAAAGCGTGGGATACCATCTCGGCGAAGAAAACTCAAGAAAATCTCCTAACCAATGCAGACCAGGTTGCAAAAGCACGCCTCCAGGCAGCCGCCCGTTTGGAGAGTGGCTTGTGGATACATGCCATCCCCATCCCACCTCTTGGAACTCACTTGGATGCTGAAGCGCTCCGGGTTGCCATCGCGCTCAGAGTGGGTGCGGCAGTTTGTCACCCACACACTTGCAAGTGTGGTGGGGGGATGGATGCTCAAGGTCACCATGCCTTGTCATGTAATCACAGCGCAGGCCGCCTGCCAAGACACTCTGCACTAAATGATGTCATAAAACGGGCCCTCCAGAGTGCTAACCGTGCATCAATCCTTCAGCCACATGGACTTCTCAGAGAAGACGGCAAACGGCCAGATGGAATATGGGATTACCACTTTCCCTTACAAGAATGGCCAGTGCCTCATGTGGGATGCCACATGTGTTGACACTTTCTCCATAACCAACATCACCAGAAGCGCCAACGAAGCAGATGAAGCCGCCCAGATAGCAGAAAGTAGAAAGCGAGAAAAATATCAAGTCATCGCCAGAAGTCATCAGTTCGAGCCTCTGGCATTCGAAATTTCAGGAGTCTTCGGCCCTACCACCCTTAATATGGTGAATGAAATAGGCCGTAAAATCAGAGAAGTTTCAGGAGAACCCCGGGAAACCCTCTGGCTCAAGCAAAGACTAGGGATGGCTATCCTCCGGGGTAACGCCACCAGCGTCATGAGCTCAGTACGACTGGGCCATGCCACTGTGTGAGGCCCGGGCAGGAGTGGTGTATCCATAGTCTTTCCACGGTAGGGTATAAAAATAAACTTTATTTGTATTTAACATGTTTGATGTACATAAATAAAAGGAGATGTGTCGGATGGTTGAAAGCCACAGTTGCTCGCGCGTTTGGGGCTAGTAACACGTATTATGAAAAACATGTATCCATCATACAATTCACTGTCTCTCACTTACTCACTCACCCCCGTAATTTACCGGAGGATAACAGGTTTTTCACAATACATAGACGGATTTTTTTTTTTTTTTTTAAATATTGTGTTTACAAGGGTATATATAAATTCGTCTCGTCGTTATAGACGGGTTATTTATGTATGGACTTTGCTCAATTTTCTACCATAAGTACACTTTCACCTGCTGAATCCAATGGCACAAACAATATTCAAATCGGACCATTACTTTAGGATTTTTATTTTTATTCGAACTCCAGAAACGCCCGAAATGAGCACTTTTTCAACTTAAAAAGTCTTCTGTAGCCCAAACTAAAAGTCCAAATTAATTATATCTGGAGCCATTTGATTTTTCTCACCCAACACCTGTCAAACATGGTCGTAGATTCCATTTTCGAAAAGTCATCTAAATATTTACGTCCTCCTCGTGTTTTTACTCTCTCTCCTTCTCTCTCTGGGTTGTATCCATTCGGCCCCATTCAGCCTACTGTTTTAAGACGTTTATCCTCATCTACGTGTCGATTTTTTCCTGGCGAGCGGTAGCGAGCCAGTATATTTTAAAAAACAAATTTGACAGCAGGCTAAACTTGTAAATTTTTCGATAGATGTCTCCGGCGAAGCCGGATTTCTTCGTACAATACTGGCTCGCTAACGCTCGCCGGGAAGAAATTGACACCTGGATGGGGATAAACGTCTTAAAACAGTAGGATGGATGAATAGGGCCGAATGGATACAAGCCAGAGAAAGATAGAAAAAGAGCGAAAAAAAAGCAGGTCACCCCCTTAACCATTTCAGTATTAGGACGCTCTTTTTCACTAGAATCTGATTGACATTAGACGATTTTGCTTGGCTTTGGAAGGCCCCCTGGGAATCGAAGTGGTAATATGTATATCATTTAAGGGGAGACAGACCGTTGTTCTGGACCCCCTTCTCCCTAATGTTTAGCCTAACTATGTTTTGAGATTTCAAGACGTTGGCCTTGGGATTTTATGACCTTTCACTCCATTTTTTTGTCAATATTTGGACCCTTCGTGCCATTTAGGTGTCGATTTTTTCCTGGCGAGCGATAGCGTGCCTGTAATTTTAAGAGGAATCGGCCTTTGGCCGGGACATTTTTCTACCGAAAAATGTACAAATCTATCTTGAAGGGGGGTCTAGGGGGTGTTTTTCTAAGCTTGATGGAGGTCTAGGGAGGAAACTAAAAAAACTACCGTATATGAACACATGAATTAATAGACCAAACAAACAGCCACTGTCCCCTTAATCCGTTAACTCGCCCACAGATCCTTCTAAAACTGAATATGATTTTATACTACTGACAAAAAATAAGCTAAATTAATGGATTCTCAAATACTGAAACGCTTAGGCCTAACCATTATACACACCAATTATTTTCACATTAGAGCAGGAGAGAGAGAGAGAGAGAGAGAGAGAGAGAGAGAGAGAGAGAGAGAGAGAGAGAGAGAGAGAGAGAGAGAGAGAGAGAGAGAGAGAGAGAGAGAGAGAGAGAGAGAGAGAGAGAGAGAGAGAGAGAGAGAGAGAGAGAGAGAGAGAGACTTGTGTACACTGTTAACTCCAATTACAGATTTGGTATAACAAAATTCATAACAGAAATTGCGAAAAACGAAATATGCATATGAAGAGAAAATTAAAAGGTTTGTTTGCGTTTCCTTTATTGGCGCCCACACCCAAAACCTCAGTGAATAGGTAATGTTATGGTTATTTTGAGAGCTTTTGATGCATTCTTTCTATTTATCAAGTTCATTATTGTTTATCAAGTAAAGCTATGATGCATTCTTACGATTAACTAAGGACTCTCGCAGTCAAAAAGTTAGAGGGCTTCATGCAATACATTCATATTTTTTTGCAGGTTTTCCTTTAAAGTGGAGGTAGTCGTTTTTTCTGGACCCCCTTCTCCCTCGTGTTTAGCATATTATTTTGAGATTTTAAGACGTTTTTTTTCCGTTAATTAGGCGATTTTCAGACCTTTTGCCCTAGTTTTTTGTTAATATTGAGAAATTTCGGGCCATTTAGGTGTCTTTTTTTTCATGGCGAGCGATAGCGAGCCTGTCATTTTAGAAGGAACCGGCTTTCGGCCGAGAAATTTTTCTATCGAAAAATATACAAAGTTATCTTGAAAGGGGGTCTAGGTTTTTTTTTAAAGCTTGGAGGTCTAGGGAGGAAACTCAAAAATAAATATATATATATATATATATATATATATATATATATATATATATATATACACCGTATATATATATATACAGTATATATAGATATAGATATATAGATATACAGTATATATAAAAACCAAGCACTACCCCTCTAATCTACTAAGGATCACTCGGCGTCTAAGGATATAATTTCCTTGCAGTTGGTTGCCTTTCAGCCCTAATATATATCTCTCCTCCAGCTGTCACCAATCGTCCTACAGCGAGGCCAACATTTTCTGCGGGAAGCCACAGACCCTGACGGAGTTAAGGGGAGATGGGCTGGTTTTTCTGGTCCCTCTTCTCCCTCCTGTTTAATCCCATTGGTTTTGAGATTTTAAGACATTCGGCTCATTAGTTTGGCGAATTTATGACTTTACACCCCATTTGTTTGTCAATATTAAGACCTTACGTGCCATTTAGGTGTCGATTTTTTCCTGGCGAGCGAAAACGAGCCTGCAATTTGAAAAGTAACCGGCCTTCGGCCGGGAAATTTTTCTACCGAAAAATTTACAAATTTATCTTGAAGGGGGGTTAGGGGGATGTTTTTTACAGGTTGATGGAGGGCTAGGGAGAAAACAAACAAAAATATAAACAAATATATATAAATGAGGAAATAAATACGGCCATCTGCCCTCATTAAGACAAGGCTCTGGTTTGTGCGAGGTAGGGGGCTCCTTACGTATACAGTCACGGCCACTAATGCGGCCGCCCATAAACTGTCCGAGCTATCTCACACTGCAAGGAATCTGCTCATAAATACTGTAACTGGTATACTTGCATTGCGGTGGTTTGGTTAAGGGGAGATGGCCGATTTATTTGGTTATTGTTTGTTGTGTTTCTATCATTTTTAAGTGATAAAAAAAAAAAAAAAAATAGAACCCCCTTCAACATATATTTGTACATTTTTCGGTAGAAAAATGTCCTGGCCGAAGGCGTCGAAGGCCGGTTACTCTTAAAATTACAGGTTCGCTCTTGCTCGCCAGAAAGAAATCGACACCTAAATGGGGTGAAAGGTCTTAAAATCGACAAACTAATGGGGCGAACGTCTTATAATCTGTAAACTAATGGGGCTAAGCATGAGGGAGAAAGAGGTCCAGAAAAGCGCCCCATCTCCCCTTAACTAGTGGAAGCTAGTACGGTAATTGTATCTCTACGACTCAATCAGTTTGCTAGTGCACTGCATTAATTTAACCCTTTCACTACCGGGGATGTCTCTGGCTATATTTCAGCTATAATTGAACCAAGTTATGCAGCTTAGGAAGGATCTGTGGTACTTAAAAGGGTTAATTGAGATAGTATGTAGCCTTTTAAATGTTACACGTCCGTCTTAAGCTGAATAATATCGTCTAATAATTGCCAAAATATAGTCAAAAGGACGTCCCGGTACAGAAGGGGTTTATATAGTTTTTCTTTCCAATATTACACAGCTTTTCCTGCCCGCGGTCACATCAAATATCATGTCTCGCCTTAAGGGGAGATGGGTCGTTGTACTGGTCCCCTTTCTCCCTCGTGTTAAGCCCCATTTGTATTGAGATTTAAAAATGTGCGGCCCATTAGTTTGGCGATTTTAACATCTTTCGCCCCATTTCGTTGTCAAATTAAGACTTTACGTGCCATCTATGTATCGATTTTTTCCTGGCGAGCGACAGCGAGCCTGATCTGTTAAAAGGAACCGCCGGGACATTTTTCTACCGAAAAATGTACAAATTTATTTTGAAAGGGGGTCTAGGGGATGTTTTTCTAAGCTTGATGGAGGTCTAGCGAAGACACTAAGAAATAAAGGAATATTGAATTAATCGACCAAAAAAAAACCCGGCCCATCTCGCCTTAAGGGGAGGTTTTCAGTTTCCTCCCTAGATCTCCAATAAGCTTTAAAAAATACGCCCCAAGACTCCCCTGCGAGATAAATGTGTACATTTGTCGGTAGAAATGTGTCCTGGCCGAACGCCATTTCCTCCGACATAATAGGCTCGCTTCGCTCGCCAGGATAAAATCGACACCTATATGGCACGAAAGGTTTTAAAATGGAAAGGAGTGGGGTGAAAGGTCTTACAATCGCCAAACTAATGGGGCGAACGTCTTAAAATATCAACACTGATGGGGCTAAACATGAGGGAGAAAGCGGTCAAGAAAAAAATATCATAAGTGAAACCCTGCCCTTAAAAACTATATTATCTTTGGATGTAAGTTACTGAACATAAACTATATTATCTTTGGATGTAAGTTACTGAACATAAACTATATTATCTTTGGATGTAAGTTACTGAACATAAACTATATTATCTATGGATGTAAGTTACTGAACATAAACTATATTATCTTTGGATGTAAGTTACTGAACATAAACTATATTATCTTTGGATGTAAGTTACTGAACATAAACTATATTATCTTTGGATGTAAGTTACTGAACATAAACTATATTATCTTTGGATGTAAGTTACTGAACATAAACTATATTATCTTTGGATGTAAGTTACTGAACATAAACTATATTATCTTTGGATGTAAGTTACTGAACATAAACTATATTATCTTTGGATGTAAGTTACTGAACATAAACTATATTATCTTTGGATGTAAGTTACTGAACATAAACTATATTATCTTTGGATGTAAGTTACTGAACATAAACTATATTATCTTTGGATGTAAGTTACTGAACATAAACTACATTATCTTTGAATGTAAGTTACTGAACATAAACTATATTATCTTTGGATGTAAGTTACTGAACATAAACTATATTATCTATGGATGTAAGTTACTGAACATAAACTAACTATTATCTATGGATGTAAGTTACTGAACATAAACTAACTATTATCTATGGATGTAAGTTACTGAACATAAACTAACTATTATCTATGGATGTAAGTTACTGAACATAAACTAACTATTATCTATGGATGTAAGTTACTGAACATAAACTAACTATTATCTATGGATGTAAGTTACTGAACATAAACTACATTATCTTTGGATGTAAGTTACTGAACATAAACTATATTATCTTTGGATGTAAGTTACTGAACATAAACTACATTATCTTTGGATGTAAGTTACTGAACATAAACTATATTATCTTTGGATGTAAGTTACTGAACATAAACTATATTATCTTTGGATGTAAGTTACTGAACATAAACTATATTATCTTTGGATGTAAGTTACTGAACATAAACTATATTATCTTTGGATGTAAGTTACTGAACATAAACTATATTATCTTTGGATGTAAGTTACTGAACATAGACTGCACAAGAAAACTGACCAAACATTGAATGGGAATGATGTAAGGGGGCCCACCACATATGTTTTCTCTCTCTCCCTCTCTCTCTGAGTTGTATCCATTCGGTCCCATTCAGCCTACTGTTTTGAGACGTTTATCCCCATCCAGGTGTCGATTTTTTCCTGGCGAGCGAGAGCGAGCCAGCATATTTAAAAAAATGTTTTTACAGCAGGATAAATTTGTACATTTTTCGATACAAATTTCTCCGGCGAAGCAGGATTTCTCCATACAATGTTGGCTCGCTATCGCTCGCCAGGAAAAAATCGACACCTGGATGGGGATAAACGTCTTAAAACAGTAGGCTGAATGGGGCCGAATGGATACAAGACAGAGAAAGAGAGAAAAGGAGAAAAAAAGCAGGTCACCCCCCTTAAAACGTTTATGTGTGCTACCGGGAATATAAGAAGGTTTTCCCCTTTTACTATATATAACCAAATTTGAGAATACGGATATGGTACACTCATAGACAGGAATTTCTGGGCAATTTATGGAGGCACATTTATGATACAATGGCGAACTATTACTGGTTATAGTTTTATTTATGTTTTGTTTTTGTGTAAGAACGAGATAAAAGACAGGTTGCCTGTAACGAGTGTCTCCCCCCAAAGCCAAAACAGTCACAAGAGCAAAATTCAATGGACGTTGGAGTCAAAATGCCTGGACACACGAAGTTTAAAACACTTTACGACATAGGATGAAGGAAAGATTGATTGAGGGAGAGAGTTCACTAGTTAATGCTCAACGTCTTCTTTATAATCTTAATGAATACAATTTTCCCTCAACATCTAATGCCCCCAAATGAAATTAATGAAAAAATTTGATCCTCCCGGGACCGGGATTCGAACCTGGGACACCACATATCATTAAGATGTGTGCAAGTATTCATGATCATAACTATACACTATCATACACTACCGGTATATCACTATCATAATCATAACTATACACTATCATACACTACCGGTATATCACTATCATAATCATAACTATACACTATCATCACTATCATACACTACCGGTATATCACTATCATAATCATAACTATACACTATCATCACTATCATACACTACCGGTATATCACTATCATAATCATAACTATACACTATCATCACTATCATACACTACCGGTATATCACTATCATAATCATAACTATACACTATCATCACTATCATACACTACCGGTATATCACTATCATAATCATAACTATACACTATCATCACTATCATACACTACCGGTATATCATAATCATAACTATACACTACCATCACTATCATACACTACCGGTATATCACTATCATAATCATAACTATACACTACCATCACTATCATACACTACCGGTATATCACTATCATAATCATAACTATACACTATCATCACTATCATACACTACCGGTATATCACTATCATAATCATAACTATACACTATCATCACTATCATACACTACCGGTATATCACTATCATCATAACTATACACTATCATCACTATCATACACTACCGGTATATCACTATCATAATCATAACTATACACTATCATCACTATCATACACTACCGGTATATCACTATCATAATCATAACTATACACTATCATCACTATCATACACTACCGGTATATCACTATCATAATCATAACTATACACTATCATCACTATCATACACTACCGGTATATCACTATCATAATCATAACTATACACTATCATCACTATCATACACTACCGGTATATCACTATCATAATCATAACTATACACTATCATCACTATCATACACTACCGGTATATCACTATCATAATCATAACTATACACTACCATCACTATCATACACTACCGGTATATCACTATCATAATCATAACTATACACTACCATCACTATCATACACTACCGGTATATCACTATCATAATCATAACTATACACTATCATCACTATCATACACTACCGGTATATCACTATCATAATCATAACTATACACTATCATCACTATCATACACTACCGGTATATCACTATCATAATCATAACTATACACTATCATCACTATCATACACTACCGGTATATCACTATCATAATCATAACTATACACTATCATCACTATCATACACTACCGGTATATCACTATCATAATCATAACTATACACTATCATCACTATCATACACTACCGGTATATCACTATCATAATCATAACTATACACTACCATCACTATCATACACTACCGGTATATCACTATCATAATCATAACTATACACTATCATCACTATCATACACTACCGGTATATCACTATCATAATCATAACTATACACTACCATCACTATCATACACTACCGGTATATCACTATCATAATCATAACTATACACTACCATCACTATCATACACTACCGGTATATCACTATCATAATCATAACTATACACTATCATCACTATCATACACTACCGGTATATCACTATCATAATCATAACTATACACTATCATCACTATCATACACTACCGGTATATCACTATCATAATCATAACTATACACTATCATCACTATCATACACTACCGGTATATCACTATCATAATCATAACTATACACTACCATCACTATCATACACTACCGGTATATCACTATCATAATCATAACTATACACTATCATCACTATCATACACTACCGGTATATCACTATCATAATCATAACTATACACTATCATCACTATCATACACTACCGGTATATCACTATCATAATCATAACTATACACTACCATCACTATCACTATCATACACTACCGGTATATCACTATCATAATCATAACTATACACTATCATCACTATCATACACTACCGGTATATCACTATCATAATCATAACTATACACTACCATCACTATCATACACTACCGGTATATCACTATCATAATCATAACTATACACTATCATCACTATCATACACTACCGGTATATCACTATCATAATCATAACTATACACTATCATCACTATCATACACTACCGGTATATCACTATCATAATCATAACTATACACTATCATCACTATCATACACTACCGGTATATCACTATCATAATCATAAACTATACACTATCATCACTATCATACACTACCGGTATATCACTATCATAATCATAACTATACACTATCATCACTATCATACACTACCGGTATATCACTATCATAATCATAACTATACACTACCATCACTATCATACACTACCGGTATATCACTATCATAATCATAACTATACACTATCATACACTACCGGTATATCACTATCATAATCATAACTATACACTATCATCACTATCATACACTACCGGTATATCACTATCATAATCATAACTATACACTACCATCACTATCATACACTACCGGTATATCACTATCATAATCATAACTATACACTACCATCACTATCATACACTACCGGTATATCACTATCATAATCATAACTATACACTATCATCACTATCATACACTACCGGTATATCACTATCATAATCATAACTATAGGCCACAGTCGTACCCTTAAACTACTGAAGCTACCGGTATCCCCAACGAAATAGAATTGTAATTATGTACGTACGTAGTAGGCCTATGTGTATTTCGTGAGTTCATTTAAGGGGAGATAGGACGGTTTTTCTGGCCCCCTTCTCCCTCGCGTTTATCCCCATTGAATTTTAGATTTTATGACGTTCAGTCCATTAGTTTGGCGATTTTAAGACTTTACGTCCCATTTCTTTGTCAATATTAAAACATTTCGTGCCATTTAGGTGTCGATTTTTTACTGGCGAGCGAAAGCGAGCCTGTAATTTTAAGAGTAACTGGCCTTCGGCCGGGACATTTTTCTATAAAAAAACATTTATAAATTCAGCTCTACGGGGTGTTTTTTACAGGTTGGTAGAGGTCTAGGGAGGAAACTAAAACATAATAAATACTTAAAACAATAAGCAAATAAATACACCGATCTCCCCTTAAGCAGTTTTGTATGCAGCAAGGCCAACGATTAATGACCCAGAGTGTGCAAGCCTTTTTAGCCCTCCGCGAATGTCCACCCCATTTCCTGCCCTCCCTGATAACCTTATGGCGACAAATGACACGGACTGTATGTATGTATGTATGTATGTATGTATGTACAGTATATGCATGTATGTGTATGTACAGTATATGTATGTATGTGTATGTACAGTATATGTATGTATGTATATGTATGTATGTATATACAGTATATGTATGTATGTATGTATGTATGTATGTATGTATGTATATGTATGTATGTATGCGGGCTTCTAAAACACGTTGACGGGCCCCGCTGATATATGACCAACTCTTGAGGATAAACACGTGCAGGCTTGATAATTTACTGCCCCTCTGAGTAATATATTGGGGCACCTGAGACGGAATTTCTTGCCTCGCTTAAGGGGGGGGGGGGGTCACCGTTTTTTTTTTTTTGTATCTTGCTCTCCTTTTCTCTCTTTCCCTAGCTTGTATCCATTCAGCCAACTGTTTTAAGAAGTTTATCCCCATCCAGGTGTCGGTTTATTCCTGGTGAGCGATAGCGAGCCAACATTGTATGGAGAAATCCGGCTTTGCCGGAGAAATTTTCTATCGAAAAATGTACAAATTTAGCTTGCTGTCAAAACAAAAATATATATATGCTGGCTCGCTACCGCTCGACAGGAAATATTGACACCTGGATGGGGGTAAACGTCTTAAAACAGTAGGCTGAATGGGGCCGAATGGATACAAGCCAAAGAGAGAGGGAGAGAAAGAACAAAAAAGCGAGGTGGGCTCCCTTAACTCCTTCACTACGAGAGGCACAGTCACTGGGAAAAATTCTTTATCATTCTATTACGCTATTTTACACTGTTATGATTATAAAGTTGAGTATATTACACAAACCAATTAATCATATCTGCTGTCAATTCAAACAATGAGAAGACTCCCACTCTCCTTGAAAGAAAAGGTGTACGCTATGTGTATTAGAAGCAAAATTACCTATACTTCAGAAACGTGGCCTGTCAAAGCGGATGATGTCAACAGAATGGAAATAACAAGATGAGAATGGTGAGATTGATGTGTGGGGCCACCTGCAAGATAGGATATCTAGCGAAGAGCTGAAGAGACAGTTAGGTAGCAAGAGTATCAGTGTTGAGATGCGTATAAACAGGCTTGGATTATTTAGGCACGTAAAGAGGATGGATGAACTAAACTTGGTGATAAGAATCAAGTCCATGAACCAAAGCATGGACCCAGAAATACGTGATAAAACTATGCTTTGATCTCGAATAGAAAAACATGACAAGTGAGGCAGCTCTGAACAGGTCTCTCTGGAACACCGCAATTAGGACGTGAATTTGAAACCGCACATCCTGTGGAACACTTGGCCTTGCATAAGTTGCATGGGTACTGTAAGAAATATTTATAATACAGCAATATAGTGCTAGAATAGGGCTATGGTATATAACTGGAATGGCCATACCTGCGTAAAACCCCTCAAATCTGGTAAACGTACCGGCACTTTACATATTGTAGATCAAACAAATCATCCAATTTCGAAATAATACCAATCGGTATGCAGATATAATTACAATAAATCAAATATGGACTATATATGTAACGAGCTGCTATAATAGGTAAAGGATTATCATAACCATCACCATCATCACCCTATCCTCGATATGATAGCCTTTCAAGTTGCATCATAATTCTAATCATTATCGTCCTATAGCCTATTTTAGTTGCATCAATATAACCATCGAACATGATTAGCTCAACGATACACCACTGTTACCACGATATGGATGAGTGATCAGCCATATCGGTATGCCGGTTGTTTGATACTGTAGAAAGGAAGTGGCCAACTACACAAACACACGCCATTCTGAAGCCATATTTCCACAACGAGATAAACTTACAAATGAACATGTAATAGTTGAGGTCTTTAACGATCTATAACTTAACTTTGCTATAACCTACTCAGAAAACAAGGTAAATTTTAACGGACACGAAATAAATGAAACTCAACCAGGTTGAGTGTTTTGTTAGTGTATTTGTTTTCCCATAATGGGTAGACAATTTATGATGTAAGAGTGTCAACATTTTCAATACGATACACATTTGACCAATATAAATAAAATCGTCTATTTCTAGCTAGAACAATCAATTCAAAGAAGTTCGAGATCAACCAATCTCTTTATTAGAGATTATCCCTAAACTAAATTTATCTACTATTATCAAAAATACAAAAGTAAAAGACGGAGAACTACAAACAGTTTGATAATGCGTACAGGTATAGTTGTGGGCAGAAGTTCGCAATATTTCATGCCGAACAGCTTTGGCACGGATAAGTAATTTTTGCAATAAGTATAAAGGGTCACAAAGACAGAATCAGAGCGTTCCATCATATTCTACTTTATTATTCAAATTTAAGTAAACCCCATTAGTTTTATGAGGCAGTTTTAAGCCGGTATCACACGAGAGCTTTTATAGTCAACATTCTATGATCAAACCAAATTCTGGCAATATTTTTAGAAAGTTTTGCACTGTTTTCGGAAATTAGACTGATAATATATGAATTTAGGCAAACGAAATATTTTAAATGTTGACCTCATAAGCTGCCAGACCAGTGTTGAGGTAAAATGTTGAGTGAAAAAGCCCTCGTGTGATACCGGCATTAATGTATGCACGTTAACATTAAGCGATCCCATAAAGTTTACTAATAGGTAATATTACAATTTGAATTCGTGGTGTTAAGTGACTTTTCAAACATACTGTAACACGACCATGGGACGCAACTATACATATATAGCGGATAGTATAGATTAAAATTAAATTAATATCAGGCATTAAACAGCATATAAAAAAATCCTATCTCAGAGCTGGGTTTAAAAGGGATCTACCACGCTGCGTCGACAAGCATTTTGCTGATTTCCGTATGCTTATGTTCTTGAACACCTATATATAAACAATAGTAAAACCTATCATCTTCTTGAATGAAATATATTTAAAGACATTTGATCTCTAAGAAACTAATTTAGGCTATCAGTATGTAAAATGTATTATTATTAATTAACATCATCAGTAAGCCGGACAGGGAGGGTAGAATTTTAAGTAACTGCCAAGGTGACACAATATGCAGTCATAAATATCTCGCTACAGGTTTGTTAGAACGGATTATATTTTAAAACTAAGTTATACATATTTATTTTCAATCATATTATTATTGTCCATGGTTTTTCTTAGTTGATATAAAATATATATATGATTAAGTTGGACTCCATTGAAATCAAAGTGCTACGGCTACCTCAATTAACCACTTGCGAGTTTCAGGCTACAATGAAGTTGGAGCCGTAAACATCATTTGTAAACCAACATTCAAGGATAATGAAAGTTTCTGATGGCTAGAAGGTATGCTAAATTGTATTATGTGTGTATAATAAATGCACTGCAACTGAATTTAGCTGGTTATTCTGCAAAATGTCGATGTTTACGGTACGGTACCAACTTCCTTATAGCCTGAAACAATCAAGAGGTCAATTAAGGGGGGATGGGCGTATTTATTTGCTCTTTTATGTATCTTTGTATTATTATTGTTTAGTTTCCTCCCAAGGCCTCCATCAAACATAAAATAACACCCCCAGACTCCCCCTTCAAGATATATTTGTACATTTTTCGGTAGAAAGATGTCCCGGTCAAAGGCCGATTCCTCCTAAATTACAGGCTCGCTATCGCTCGCCAGGAATAAATCGACACGTAAATGACACAGAAAAGGGACGAAAGGTCTTAAAATTGCCTAACTAATGGAACGAACGTCTTAAAATCTGAAAACTAATGGGGCTAAACAGGAGGAAGAAGGGGGACCAGAAAAGTGAACCATCTCCCCTTAACACTGACAAATTCCCTCCCAAAATGAATACAATAGTTTGTGGGTAGCTGAAAGGAAACAATATGGCGTGATCGGATTGAAAGGGTTAAGTGGGATGGTTCATTTTTCTGGACCTCCTTTTCCCTCGTGTTTAACCTCATTAGTTTGAGATTTCAAAACATTAGCCTCATTAGTTTGGCGATTTTAACACCTTTCACCCTATTTCGTGTTCAAATTGATGACCTTTCGTGCCATTTAGAGGTTGATTGTTTCCTGTCGAGCGATAGGGAGCCTGTAATTTTAAGAGGAACCGGCCTTCGGCCAGGATATTTTCTACCAAAAAATGTACAACATTAACTTGAAAGGAAGTCTAGGGGGTGTTTGTTTAATGCTTGATGGAGGTCTAGGGAGGAAACTAAAAATATTAATGAATACCGGTACATAAAGAAATAGACCAAAAAATCATCCACTACCCCTTATTAATGTGGACAAGGTGTTATTTACTAATATGCCAGCCCCCCCCCCCCCCCACACACACACACACTGGCTGGCTGCACCGCCTTGCTTATCTCCGTGTCAATCCCTGCCATTATAGCCTCACAATTACCCACCTTAAAATACTGCCAAGATCACAAGGAGAGGGTGACACACACACACACACACACACACACACACACACACACACACACACACCATCAATCAGGGTGCTGAGTTCATTACCGCCCGAGTGCCCGCATTTCTCAAGTGTTTCGGGAGCGTCATAGCGGAAGAGAGAGAGAGAGAGAGAGAGAGAGAGAGAGAGAGAGAGAGAGAGAGAGAGAGAGAGAGAGAGAGGAAGGGGGCGAGGAGACGAGGGGAAGGGGGGGGGGACGAGGGAAAGGGGGGAGAGGGGAAGGGGTGAGAAGACGAGGGGAAGGGGGGGGGGAGGGGAAGGGGAGGAGGGAAATGGGGGGAGAGAAGACGAGGGGAAGGGGTGAGGAGACGAGGAGAAGGGGGGGGGGGGAGGAGACGAGGGGAAGGGGTGGAGGAGACGGGGGAAGGGGGTGGACGAGACGAGGGGAAGGGGGGGAGGAGACGAGGGGAAGGGGTGGAGGAGACGAGGGGAAGGGGTGGAGGAGACGAGGGGAAGGGGGTTGGAGGAGACGAGGGGAAGGGGGTGGAGGAGAAGAGGGGAAGGGGGGGAGGAGACGAGGGGAAGGGGGGGGGAGGAGACGAGGGGAAGGGAGGGAGGAGACGAGGGGGAGGGAGGAAGGGGAGGAGACGAGGGGAAGGGAGGAAGGGGAGGAGACGACGGGAAGGGAGGAAGGGGAGGAGACGAGGGGAAAAGGAGAGGTGAAGGGAAAGAGAAGGGTGGAGGGGGGAAAGGGGACGAGGAGAAGGGGGAGAAGAGACAAGGAAAAAGGGGGGGGGGAGGGGAGGGGGCAGGGAAGAGGGGGGTCCATCAATCACCCCGTATGGTCCCTGGTCGGTATAAGAGGGGGCCCATTATTAGTTTCATGAATCCCGGAGTGCAGGTGTCACGGCGGGGCATTAGTTGGTTTACGCCCGAGCTCCTTCATAACACACACCCCAGATATACTTTTACCGCAGAGGGCGTAAGGGGTTGCTCATTCATATATCTTTTTATCATTATTGTAGTTTCCTCCCTGGACATTCATCAAGCTTAAAAAAACATCCCCAAGATCAATTTGTAATTTTTTCGGTAGAAAAATATCGTGAATGAGCCATTAAGGGAGGTCACTTTTTTTTTTTTTTTTCTTTCTCTCCTTTTCTCTCTTTCTCTGGCTTGTATCAATTCGGCCCCATTCAGCCAACTGCTTTAAGACGTTTATCCACATCCAGGTGTCGATTTCTTCCTGGCGAGCGATAGCGAGCCAGCATTGTAAGGAGAAATCCGGCTTCGCCAGAGACATTTTTCAATCGAAAAATGTACAAATTAAGGTTGATGTCAAAACAAAAATACATATATGCTGGCTCGCTACCGCTCACCAGGAAAATATTGACATCTGGATGGGGTTAAAAGTCTTAAAACACTAGGCTGAATGGTGTCGAATGGATACTATCCTTGTAATATATGGGTGTATGACTACTACTAATCCTTCATATGAGTACATTAACGTCTTCTGTACCGGCGACGTCTTTTTAGTTATATTCTAGCAATAAATATATGTATATAGACGATTTTGTGCAGGTTAAGAAGAATTTGTCGTGAGATAGTTCGAAGCCTGTTCATTGTTGGATGCCCTTTTTTACACTGCATAAAAGCGTCTAATAGTAGCTAAAATATACTTTAAAGGGCAGCACCGGTACTGAATGGGTTAATATAGACACATCAATTACTATGTTCATACCTTCTCTAAACCCATAATTGTTTACAGTCTATTTTGGTTCTTGGTGGCTGTTATTCTAGGCGGCGGAGTTCTTGTTTATCATTAAGGGAGCCCACCTCACGTTTTTGTATCTTTCTCTCTTTCTCTCTTTGGCTTGTATCCGTTCGGCCCCATTCAGCCTACTGTTTTAAGGCGTTTACCCCCATCCAGGTGTCAATATTTTCCTGGCGAGCAGTAGCGAGCCAGCATATATATATTTTTGTTTTGACAGTAAGCTAAATTTGTAAAAAAAATCCATAGAAAAATTTCTCCGGCAGAGCCGGATTTCTCCATACAATGCTGGCTCGCTAACGCTCGCCAGGAAGAAATCGATACCTGCATTTTACATTAATCCTCCATTACAAACACCAATGCACTTGAATGAAAGTATATGATTCTCCCGGGATTCGAACTCGGGACACCACACCCAGAACATAAGCATCTAAACCATTACACCACCAACACCAGCCTTCAACAATACCCACAAGTCAGTCTACTCGTGTATTGACCCACACGCATAATGAGGTAGGATAAAGAGCCTGTATATCTCAGTGGGGATGTTACGCACTGTTTACATAACGATTAATACACATTACATCGTCCTTGGCCCGGTTTTTCTGGCCTCCTTCTCTCTCGTGTTTAGCCCCATTGGTTTTTAGATTTTAAGACGTTCGGCCCATTAGTTTGGCGATTTTAAAACTTTACACCCCACTTCTTTGTCAATATTAAGACCTTTCGTGCCATTTAGGTGTCGATTTTTTTCCTGGCGAGCGATAGCAAGCCTGTAATTTTAAGAGGATCTGGCCTTTGGCCGGGACATCTTTCTACCGAGAAATGTAGAAATTTATCTTGAATTTTTTTTTTTTTTTTTTTTTGACAGCATGATGGAGGTCTAAGGAGGAAACTAAACTACAAATATAAAGATAAAACAATAAGCAAATAAATACGCCAATCACCATAATCCCCCAAATTAAATTGATGATAGCATGCCATACTTTCAGGATTCGAAACTGTCTCACAGGCTCACTCCTAGTTATATTAAAACACTCACTTCAGGAAATATAATGGAGGCTTCAACTTCCAGTTTTATAATATGATGGTCATAAAATATTTTACGTGTGTGACCAGTAATAAATATCTGCATTATTGAGATACAGACGCAGCTAGTCAATAATTCAGGCGATATACTGTATTCTCCAATGAACCTCTTAAGAATGTTTGTGTTGTGTAACATTATCAAATATTACTGGGAAATTAAATCTACATGGCAACTATACTTTGTTCATCCTATCCGGGCGAATAATGTAATATCCTAGCAAAAGATTTCAGGATACTTGATTGCAGAAGAGGGAACTACCACACCCCTTTCTTCAGGTTTATCGGTTTGTTCATAGTGATGATATTATTAAATCAAAGCCGCAGATCGGTATTAAGGGGGGTCACCGGCTTTTGTTTTTATCTTTCTCTCCTTTTTTTTCTCTTTCCCTGGCTTGTATCCATTCGGCCCCATTCAGCCAACTGAGAATTTTTTCTATCGAAAAATGTACAAATTTAGCTTGCTGTCAAAACAAAAATATATATATGCTGGCTCGATACCGCTGGCCAGGAAAATATTGACACCTGGATGGGAGTAAACGTCTTAAAACGGTAGGCTGAATGGGGCCGAATGGATACAAGCCAAAGAGAGAGAGAAAACAAATATGGTGGGCTCCCTTAAAGTCTGGGGCAGGACAGTTTCTCGCCCGTTTAAGGTTGTCCATACTTAGTGTACTCAAACTAGTATGAACAGTCTCGATGTTACGTAATCTGGGTTGTTGTAGCGTTACGTATCATTCCGTAGTCTTAAGTTGAACGCTTCCATAACCTTTGGTCGAACATTCCATGATTGGGTAGAATATATTATTCTATAGTTGTATATGGGAAAGTATTGTAGGATTATAATTCCCATATATATATATATTTGTATTATTTAAGATTGTTTATAAGTATCTCATTGTAAAGAAGATGGGATATATACATATGTTATGCGCGTGCGCGGTATGTCACGACAGAGACAAACATAACGCGCTTGCTCACTCTCCAACCAACCTCCGTCCCAGCTACACACGCTAAGCCTTCTTTCTCCTAGTTATTTTACCAGGTGTTTTCGCTTCACTTTTCATCTCATACTCCATAGTCACTACATCATCATCTTTGTTACTTAGCACAACTTAACGTAAATATCTAGCCTATCCTAGCCTATTGTAGCCTCTTTTCATACTCTGTTTACTATACTAACCACTTCCAGTCATCTAGCCTATTTTCCGCCATCCTCCAATCACCAGCTGAGTTCATCTAAGGGTAAATATTTCTATATGGTTAATACTTCTTCATTATCAATAATATACAATCAACTTATCTAAATTAGACATATAATTGGTCCTTTGAACCGGATACTGGTTTCCCCCTCCCCCCTCTTTTTTTGGGGGGGAGAGTTATTCGGCGGTCGGTAGTTGCCTTGCTTGGAGTGGGCCTGGCCTATCCCTGTTTTTGTCATGAGTCCTACTACGTCCTCCTGGCCCCGGTCTTTTGGCCCCATGGGGCGGTCAGGTTTTTTTTCGTCCGCTCTTTGCTCTGGCCGCCCCAGGTGCCTGACCACCAGTGGGACAGGATGTGGAAACTAGTGGATAGGTCAGGGCTGCGACGGGAGTTTTACCCAGAATGAAAGTTATAAATCTGATCCAGTACAGTACTCAAAACAATAATTAGCCTACTTTAAATGCTTTTTCGGGCTCATTACATTATATTAAAACTACTTTAGCCCTAGAAAATATTGCACAATTGGCACGGCATTAAGATTAAATTCATCCATACTGTACTGTATTTTAAATGTAATCTAGATTTAATTTAAATCTAGATCAAAATTATAATGAAAAATAACTTCTTTAACATTTAAAGGTTATTCATTCACATATCTTTCTAAATTCTACTCTCGTCGTGTGCCCTGAAGGCGGGGTAATATGATAGCTGATAGGCTGAGTGTGTGTTAATCCAACTCAAAAACTTTTTCCTTGTGACTTCTTGAGATGAACTTTTCTTGTGTACAATTTTCACATTTATTAAATTTAATAATATAGAATTAGCGGTACCCATTGAGTTTAGCCTGTTTACATTACCCTATAGGCTCTCTCTCTCTTAAAATTCTTGAATTTATTATAAATTTAAACGGTACCTGTCTTTTTTGACATCTGGAGACTTTTGGCCTATACTGTATTGTACTAAATTTCCCTCCCGGCTTTTCTTAACTTATGGTGTAATGATTCTATAATTTCATAACTATTATGTAAGGAGTTAAATTGAAAAGCTCCAGATTGCTAGTCTACATTGCGCACAATTCTTATTCCGCAGTTCGTGAGGGTGTTTTATTTTCGGCTCGCGATTTAATTTGATTTCTCGGAGTACTGTATTGTTGTCCGCAACTTATTCGGTCTGATAGTTTGATTTAACGTCAATAGATTTCCTTCCCGTATAATCATGGCTAAAAGTGTACAAAAGCGTCGGGCTGGACTTAAGGGCTCTTTGACGGTCTTGACCTCTGATATTGACGAATTCCTTGATTCGGCGTCTAGAGTGGAGGTGGAGGCCAGGTTGCTCAGTATTCAAAAGCAACTTGACAAGTATGAGGTCACACAGGAGGACCTGGCCGACACTTACGAGGACGCGGACGCCGAGTATATCGAGGTGATAAGAGAGGATACCTTATATATGGAGGGCATACAAGTAATCGTTGCCACACTGAAGGGTATCTTGATTCCAGAGGTCAAGAAAGAGCCAAAGAAATTCGCAGTCAAATTACCACATCTTACTCTTCCAAAATTTGAAGGTGATGCCACCATGTGGTCGGGATTTTGGGAGATGTTCAAGTGTACCATCCATGACAATCCCGACCTAACAGATATACAACGCTTCACCTATCTAAAGGGTCAGCTTCAGGGTGATGCACATAAGCTAGTCGAAGGATTCATTATCGAAAGTGCAAGCTATGCCCCAGCAATTGAGCTCCTGCAAGAGACATATGGGCATCCAGATCGAATCAAGGCAGCTTATGTTACCAAATTCAATCAATTAGTGTCACCCAAACACCAAACAGCTGACCTGAAGGACTTCTATGCCAATACAGAGAGTGTGATGAGGTCAATCATTAGCCATGGTATTTGTTTGGAGGAATTTTGTGTGGTGACTCTTGTCAATAAGTTACCATCACCACTAAAAGAAACCATAAAACGGGAAATGGGAGACTCGAGCCTGGATTATAAGAAATTCACTCATTGCCTCCAGGCTGAAGTGTACAATATGGCGGGTCAAGACAGAGTAGGGGGTACACCCATGACTACGGCAACATTTACCGCCCAGAGTGAGTACAGGAAATTCAACTGTGTTCTGTGTAGTGGCACCAATCATTTATGGTACAAGTGTATGAAGTATAAGACAGGGCCTCTTAAAGTTAAAAGAGCCCGTCAACTACGTCTCTGCACTGGGTGCTTGTCAAAAGACCATGGCGATTCGGGTTGTACTAATCCTAACATAAGAAGCTGCAAGTTTTGTAAGGGCAAACACTTTCATTCCCTGTGTAGTAACAAGGGAAGGAAAGTAGACCAGCGGAGGATAACACCAAGAGAGAGCAGACTGCTGCTACTTCAACTACAATGTCCGTTGCCACAGGTAAAAATATAGTAATCTTGCCCACCGTACAGCTGCCGGTAAAGGGTAAGGATAATAATTGTGTTAAAATCAGATCGCTACTTGACCAATGTTCTCAGAGGACCTTTGTGAAGTCTTCTGTTCTATCCTCCCTTTCCTACATTTCTAAAGGAACTGAGGAGTTATGTCTTCACGGATTTACCGGGAAACAGGCCTCTAAGGAATATAATGTTGTGGCACTGCAATACAAACACAGAGGTAAATTTCATCATCTAGACGCAATAGTGGTTGATGAATTGCCAGAACATAAAGGTGAACTTAACCTAAAGTCTAAACTGGTTAGTTTACAAAGTAAAGGCATAAAATTAGCCGATCCTCACGCAACGGACACAGATCAGCTGGAGCTGCTCACTACTACGATATAGTGCGACCTGGGTATAAAAGGTCAGGTAGCCTAATTCTGCTTCCTACCAAGTACGGGTACGCCATCAGTGGTTCATATGTGACACAGCCTACCAGCTCCAGCACAGAAGTAATTACTGTATTGAAAGTAGCAGTAACACCAATGGACGAATACATGTCCACTGGTAATATTCCACCATGCAAAAATGACTTAAATGTTTTGTGGGAATTAGATCATATCGGGATAACCCCTAAGGAATACTCACTGGTTGAGCGTCAAGCACTATCGTCGTATGAGGATACCGTTACCCTCTCATTCGGCGTTCAGTACGCGCAATATTCGCAGATTACAAAACAAATCTGCTAAACTTTTTGACCCCTTGGGGATAGTTCTACCGGTGTCGATCAAATCAAGATTATTCCTTCAGCAATTATGGAGGATAAAATTAGGTTGGGATTAGGTTTTGACTGGCGATCTGGTTCAGGAGTGGGAAGACATTATTTCGGATCTTCGTCTCTGTAAGGGTTTTAATTTTCCTCTGAGAGTTGTCATGGACCATCCTGTTTCCATTCATGCCTTCTCAGATGCTAGCAAGGTCGCGTACGGCACCGCCATATACTTTGTTGACACAAGTGTCAGCCGTCTAGTCATGGCGAAGGCGAAAGTCGCCCCGATCAAATCCCTTTCCATCCCAAAATTAGAGCTGACTGCAGTTTTGTTGGCTGCTAGACTCGTTCACTTAGTAGAGGAAACTTAAAAATTTGCTAAATATCTCGGAGACAGTTATATGGAGTGACAGCCAAATTACGCTCTACTGGTTACATAGCCGAAAGAAGCTACCAGTGTACGTCACCAACCGTGTCGACGAAATTCGTATCCTGCTCCCAACCGCACAGTTCCGGTATGTGTCTACCAAAGAGAATCCAAGTGACTGCATTACTCGTGGTGTCTCTGCTAAATTTCTCAAATCTGCGTTGTGGTGGAATGGCCCATGCTGGCTTAATGATCCCAATGAATGGCCAGAGAATATAGATTTGAGCGAGCAACACACTGCTATTGTGGCACCGGTAATTGACTCGGTGCCTGACGAAGACACACGGTTATGGGACTGGGGTAGATTCAGCAGCTATGAAAAGTTACAACGTGTTACAGCATGGGTGTTACGATTTGTAGAAAATGTAAAAGCAAAAATTAAAGGCACACCGCCCACAGGTAGTGCTTACCTCAATGTGAAGGAGATCAGAATTGCAGATAAATTATTACATAAGCTCTGTCAACAAGAAATATATACGCAGGAATATAAATTACTGGTTAAGGGAACAAAGTCTAGGAATAACCTGATCAACCCGTTGGGCTTACACTTGAAGGGGGACTTGATACATTGCGGAGGCAGATTACGATTGGCAGCCCTCTCTGAGGCAAGTAAGTATCCAATACTACTGCCCCCCAATCATCCCCTCACCCATCTTATCATCGATAGGTGTCACCGACTCTGTTGTCATTATGGGGTTGGTCATATAGTCACCTATGTAAGACAACGATGGTGGGTGCCTAGAATCAGGCAGGTGGTCAAGAAAGTCCTTCGCAAATGCTTAAAGTGTAGAAGAGTACAGGGAACACATTATGATCCCGTCGGAATTCCCCCCTTACCAAACCTGCGAACCACCCTAGGTGACCCTTACAAAGTTACCGGGGTTGACTACAGTGGAGCAATCCCTGTGAAAGATTCACCCAATCTTAAGGTGTATATGATACTTTTCACTTGTGCTGTTACCAGGGCAATTCACCTGGAACTGGTCACCAACCTCACTTGTGATAGCTTCCTACATGCCTTCCGAAGATTCTGCAGTAGGCAGGGATATCCGCGTATCATGCCGAGCGACAATGCAAAGACTTTCATAGGGGCATCTACATATCTTAAATAAGTGAGCAACAATCCTAAGATTCAGACCTGCCTAGCGGATGTAAAATGTGAATGGCGTTTCATTCCCGCCAGAGCGCCTTGGTTTGGCGCCATATGGGAGAGAGCCATAGGCATCGTGAAGGCGGGTCTGAAGAAGGTGTTGGGTAGAGCTCTCATCTCAATTGAGGAACTCAACACCATACTCTTGGAGATTGAAGCCACCGTAAATGATCGCCCTCTATACTATGCTTCTGGTGATTTGGAAGACCTTACCCCAATCACACCCTCAGTACTGGTACGTGGATACAGACTGCGGGATCTTCCTGAAGAGCATGACGAGGATACTATGGAAGATCCAGACTACATAAGTAAGGAAGTGATATCGGCCCGCTACAAATACATTCGTAAATTATCGCGAGATATTTGGCATCGCTGGTCAACAGAATATCTGGTGACTTTAAGGGAAGCGCAAAAGAATAAACTAACACCATTAAAAGGTCCTTGGCCTAGGGTAGGGGACGTGGTAACCATCCATGAGGAGGGCCCGCGCGCATTTTGGAAATTGGGTCGGATAGAGGAGTTATTACCAGGTCGTGATGGTGAGGTTCGGGTAGCAAAGGCTCGCACCAGGACTTGAGTAATCACACGGCCAACAGTCCGACTATATCCTCTTGAGGGTGACCTCGATCGCAAGGACACCCCCTCGGATCAGTTGTCCATTGAAGTCCCCTCTCAGGCTTCTACTTCGGCGCAGCCTGTTGACGCGTCTGGCGAACGCCCACGTCGACAGGCAGCCCAGATATCCTCCCAAGCTTGGCGGGATAAGATTGCCTCCGGGCAAATCTAATCATGTAAATTTTGTATATTTTCTGTTGGTGGGAATATGTCCATACTTAGTGTACTCAAACTAGTATGAACAGTCTCGATGTTACGTAATCTGGGTTCATGTAGCGTTACGTATCATTCCGTAGTCTTAAGTTGAACACTTCCATAACCTTGGTCGAACGTTCCATGATTGGGTAGAATATATTATTCTATAGTTGTATATGGGAAAGTATTGTAGGATTATAATTCCCATATATATATATATATATATTTGTATTATTTAAGATTGTTTATAAGTATCTCATTGTAAAGAAAATGGGATACATTTTCCATATGTTATGCGCGTGCGCGGTATGTCACGACAGAGACAAACATAAAGCGCTCGCTCACTCTCCAACCAACCTCCGTCCCAGCTACACACGCTAAGGCTTCTTTCTCCTAGTTATTTCACCAGGTGTTTTCGCTTCACTTTTCATCTCATACTCCATAGTCACTACATCCTCATCTTTGTTACTTAGCACAACTTAACGTAAATATCTATCCTATCCTAGCCTATTGTAGCCTCTTTTCATACTCTGTTTACTATACTAACCACTTCCAGCCATCTAGCCTATTTTCCGCCATCCTCCAATCACCAGCTGAGTTCATCTAAGGGTAAATATTTCTATATGGTTAATACTTCTTCATTATCAATAATATACAGTCCATTTATCTAAATTAGCCATAAAGGTGAAGAGAGGAGAGATAAATGAATCACAATGTGTACGTGTTGTTAGCAATTAGCGACCTGGAAGTGACAACGATATTCAGATTATATATGAAAACAAATCTTGGTAGTGGGTGGGTGGGGTGGGTGGGTGGGTGGGTGGGTGGGTGGGTGTGCGCGCGCGCGCGCGTGTGTGTTTAAGGAATCTGGTCCCGAGGCTCAATATAACATATTACTGGAAATATGCCTCAACATTTCTGAAAAATATGTACCCCTTAGATTATCGTCACCACAGAAAAACATACCACGTGATCGTAGGATACTGATGCGCAAGCGAACGAACCTACGCAAGAAGCTGAAGCGTAGTACCAGCATACTAAATAAACAACAAATTGAAGCCAGCGTTACCTCCATTGAAGAAAAACTCAAGACTTCAGTAGAAATAGAAAATCGCAGAAAAGAATTCCAAACCGTGTCCTGCATTAAAACTAACCCAAAATACTGTTATAAGTACCGGTATGCTGCAAACAAATCAAATGTAAGGGTGGGTGTTGGTCCACTGACAGATGCGAACGGCCAAACCAAGAACGAACCTGAGGCGATTGTCGATATACTACGGCTACAGTACGAGGGCGTCTTTAGCCACCCTCGAGGTGATAAAATAATTGACTCACCGACCGACTTCTTCCACAAAGTATCCATGCCAAATCTAACGGACATTAAATTTACCACATATGATATAGTAAATGCTATAAAGGAAATTGGTATCAATGCAACAGCAGGCCCGGATCAATTCCCGGCCGCATTTCTCAAGAATTGCGCAGCAGACCTTAGTGCTCCTCTACAGATTTTTTATAGAAACTCTCTCGACTCTGAAATTATACCACAACAATTAAAATGTGCTAAAATTACACCAGTCCACAAAGGGGGTTCGAGGGTTGAAGCAAAAAATTATAGACCTAGTGCTTTAACTTCGCATGTCATCAAAATCCTCGAAAAGCTAATAGTTAAAAATATGTCCATATACCTTGAAGAAAACAACATAATACACAAGGACCAGCATGGGTTTCGGGAGCGCCACTCCTGCCTCTCGCAACTGTTAGCTCACCATGAAAAAATTATAGAAGGGCTAGAAAATAAAAATGCTATCGACGTGGTCTACCTTGATTTTGCAAAAGCATTTGACAAGGTAGACCACGGCATACTCCTCCACAAGATACGAGACTCAGGAATCTCAGGAAAACTTGGGGTGTGGCTGCACTGTTTCCTCACTGACAGGGAACAAGCTGTAGCGGTTGGTGGTGCAATGTCCAAGCCATCCATCGTCACTAGTGGGGTGCCACAAGGGTCAGTTCTTGGACCTATACTTTTCTTGCTGCACATATCAGACATAAATAAACATGTCATGCATTCGTCTGTCGCCTCCTTTGCTGACGACACTCGTGTATTAAGGGAAGTGTCTTCTACAACAGATGCTGATTTACTTCAGGCAGATCTCACTACAATCTACTCATGGGCAGAGCAAAACAACATGTCCTTTAACAATAACAAATTTGAACACATGAACTACAGTGCAGACCGAAATATGAATATCCACACATACACAGCAGATGACGGCTCTTGCATTGATACAAATGATTATGTAAAAGATCTTGGTATTACACTCAGCCGAGATGGTACATTTGGAATGCATATAACCAATGTGGCAAAGAATGCTCGTAACCAAGCTGGATGGATCCTACGAACCTTCCGAACACGTGACATGATCCCCATGCTGACGCTCTACAAGTCACTGGTCATTCCACTGTTGGAATATTGCTGTCAGCTATGGAGCCCATGGAAGGTGGGAGAGAAGCAATTACTCGAAGCAGTTCAACGCTCATTCACCAATAAAATCTCTGCCGTCCAACACCTAGACTACTGGGGGAGGTTGGAAACTCTCAAGCTTTTCTCATTAGAAAGACGCAGGGACAGATATGCCATCTTATATGTCTATAAAATATTGATTGGCATCACAACCAACAACCTTAATATAGGTTTTCACATCCATCAACGACTGGGGCCGTCTCTGCCACATACAGCGGGTACACCCCAGAGCAGCCACCAGAGTTAAGACGCTCAAGGAGAACGCCTTTGCGACACGAGGACCTCTTCTCTTTAACGCCCTACCCAGATATCTGCGTGACTCAACTGAACCAAGTCTCGAGAAATTTAAAAATCAACTGGACAAATTTCTCTGGACACTACCTGATCAACCCAAACTGCCCCACTACCACCTCCGCGCCGCTAGCAACAGCATCATGGACCAGCTGGCGCAGAGACGGGCAGATGGAATGTACTAGTGGTGGCGCATCAGCATGATGACGGGCGGACAACACTGCCTGCAACTACTACCTACAGGACAGGTGTGTGTATGTGTGTATGTGTGTATGTGTGTGTGTGTGTGTGTGTGTGTGTGTTCAAATTAGTGAAAATACCTTCTCACTGCATGTACATTTTCAAGTAAAGAATAAATCAACGTGAATCTAATCAAGGAACCACATTAACCTACCGTATGTAAAAGTTATAGTTAAAGTTGAGGGGGGATAGACAGGGTGTAGATGTATAAAGTTAACCCCTTGTGTACCGCCGACATCATGTTCATTTTATTCTAGCTATATTTAGAGGATTTTGTGCAGTCTTAAATTAATTTGTGGTAGTAAAAGGGTTAAGTGAGATAGTTCGAAGCCCATTAATTGCTGGAGGCCCTTCTGAAACTGAATAAAATCGTCTAATAGTAGCCAGAATATAGTTAAATGGACGTCGCCGGTACATAATGGGTTAATAAGGCTGCCAAGATGGAACTGAGCACACTATCACCACCAGGACCAGAATATAATCAAAAGGTCTACTGATATCTCTGTTTGCCTCGATCACAACAACCCACGACCGACAACAATGCCAACAACAGGAAAGGAACAACCGCAGCCATTTCTCCCTCATTCCTGTGCAGCGAAGTCTTCATCATTATTAAGTAGGAGTCACACGAGCGATTATTCTGGCAGCTTTATATCGGCAACTCTAATCCGGCAGCTAATATATCATATGGTTTGCAACATTCTATTAACTACTAGCATAATATACCATCAATCTAGCTACCGATACCAGTGGGAAATATTCCCGAACGTATGCCAGAAAACTTATGCGGAGTAAAAGTTAAGGGAGCCCACCTCGCTTTTTTTAATCTTTCTCTCCCTCTCTCTTTGGTTCGTATCCATTCGGCCCCATTCAGCCTACTGTTTTAAGACGTTTACCCCCATCCTGGTGTCAATATGTTCCTGGCGAGCGGTAGCGAGCCAGCATATATATTTTGTTTTGTTTTGACAGCAAGCTAAATTCGTACATTTTTCGATAGAAAAATTTCTCCGGCGAAGCCGGATTTCTCCATACAATGCTGGCTCGCTATCGCTCGCCAGGAAGAAATCGACACCTGGATGGGGATAAACGTCTTAAAACAGTTGGCTGAATGGGGCCGAATGGATACAAGCCAGGGAAAGAGAGAAAAGGAGAGAACAATGAAAACAGCCGGTGACCCCCCTTAACGGAAAAAGTGCTCGTGTGAATCCTCCCTTACGATGATCAGCAATACCATCCCCTACCTCCATCCTTTACTGCCAACTTCCCAACCAGAGGAAAAAAATCGTGGAATTCCCAACAAAACGCTGGCAGTCTGGAGCTTCATATTTGTCGGAGATCAGATAAAGAAACAATGCCGATATGAGCGATCAGCCCTGGGGGACAACTCTACAATGAACACAAGTCACACGGCCAATTGGTTTACACATACAGTATTTACGGCACTATGGGTTAGGCACCTACTGGTTTACAAAATTATGAGAACTCCGACCCATACAATAATCCATGTTGTCGATACCAATGCATCAGAGTCTCCAAATGTTGCCAGAAAATTGAAATATGCGTCGAAAGAATGCTCTTATATGACTCCGCTTTATATTATGTGCCACACGAACGTTTTTTCAGCAATGTTCGAACTGCACCAATATTCGGGAAATATATTGGAGTTATTTGACATCGAAACTCAAATGCGGGTAGAATATTTTAGGCGGCAAAAGTATTCTACCAATTTAAATTAAAAGCTACCAGACTGCAATTGCTGACAAAATGCTGGAAAAAGTTTGCTTGAGGGTTTAATGACGAACTCACCAGAATATCAGTAAATACATCTATAAACTGGTTTCATCTTGAGGTAATAATTGAGGATTGCCACAATGGTAAGATAAATAATCGGATTTCCAGTTATGCTTCTATCAATAGATAGTATCGTATATATCGGTATATCTATCAAATTGTAAATCTTTATCTCTCTCTCTCTCTCTCTCTCTCTCTATATATATATATATATATATGCATACTTGCACTCACTGACTATAGGTGTAAAATATGTGAAATAAATATACAATACGTTAAGATTGAATTAATTGATATTGGCTGATACATGTTGCAATATCTTTTTATAATGCGCGTGCTACATTGAATTATTATTATAACTTAATAAATACTGATAATGAATTTATTGACCTGTCCAATCCCTCCCACTCAGCCCCGAACACCAGCCATACACCCAAAGAGACCAACCTATTGTTTATATTATCCGCCATATTGTTTACCCCGCAGTGAGAACGGTCATGTATACCGCCATATTGTTTACCCCGCGGTGAGAACGGTCATGTATACCGCCATATTGTTTACCCCGCGGTGAGAACGGTTGTGTATACCAATCAATAAATTATACTACTAAAACGTCCCTATGTATTCATGGTCTACGCCGCACTACTAATGTTAATATATTTCAAGTACTAAATTACCTGCCGACATTTTGCTATCCACGTATTGTCTACCCAGTGTATTGAAAATGTCAAGCTACCTATCATTTGCTAAGGCTTTCCTATGGATTTATGGCCTACCCCACGTTAAGGGAACCCACCTCGCTTGTTTTCTCTTTCTCTCCCTCTCTCTTTGGCTTGTATCCATTCGGCCCCATTCAGCCTACTGTTTTACGACGTTTATCCCCATCCAGGTGTCAATATTTTCCTGGCGAGCGATAGCGAGCCAGCGTATATATATTTTGTTTTGACGGGAAGCTAAATTTGTAAATTTTTCGATAGAAAGATTTCTCCGGCGAAGCCGGATTTCTCCATACAATGCTGGCTCGCTATCGCTCGCCAGGAATAAATTGACACCTGAATGGGGATAAACGTCTTAAAACAGTTGGCTGAATGGGGCCGAATGGGTACAAGCCAGAGAAAGAGAGAAAAGGAGAGAAAGAGAAAACAAGCAAGTGACCCACCTTAATATCAATGATGAATTTCAAGCAATAAGATAATATGGTAAGCCTTTATTACGAATAGCAACGTTCGTGTCGCATGAAGTATACTCTAGTAAATCTAAGCAAAATACGTGTTTTATGTTCCAGCACTCCCTCTAGGCGTAGGCTTTCTATACCGTTTCCATTCGATCGCTTAAGAGGAGTGTTTTTTTTTTTTATTCTGGACCCCCTTCTCCCTTATGTTTAGCCCCATTAGTTTTTTGAGATTTTAAGACCTTCGCACCATTAGTTTGGTGAATTTAAGACCTTTCCTTCCATCTCTTTGCCAAGACCTTTCGTGACATCAAGGTGTCAATTTTTCCTGGCGAGCGAAAGCGAGCCTGTAATTTAGGAGGAATCGGCCTTCGGCCGGGACCTTTTTCGGCCGAAATATGTTTCTTAAAGCTTGATAGAGGTCTAAGGAGCAAACTATAATTTATAAACTTAATAAACTAGTTTAATGATAGAAAAAGTCAAATGAAGAGCAATTACTGAAATTATAAGATCATACCAATACAATACAATTATCAACCTGTTAGATCAGCTAAATACATATATTCATCCATAGACTAAAGTAGATCTGGATTGGACACGAAAATGGAACTTTACAGTAAGGGACCCAAAATCGGAGAACGAACCCCCAAGTTCGAACCTCAAAACAGCGAAAAACATCACATTTTCGCTGTTTCGAGGTTCGAACTTGGGGGATCGTTCTCCGATTTTGGGTCCCTTACTGCAAAGTTCCATTTTCGTGTCCAGTCCATATCTACTGTAGTCTATGATTCATCTTATAGGTATTGTTTAATTGAATATTGTTTATCAGACTAGGGAAATGTCATTACTTTGCCTCCTTATTCTTACCAGTCATACCTACCTAATCGACATAAAAAACAAAACAAAATCTATAACCACACCTTGTACAATACATATATAAACAAGGGCGCACATTATTAGGTTGAACAGTTTATTGACCTTATCAATATAAGAAAACCCAATTCTACATTATTAATTGTCAACATTAGTCGAGTTTATTCAATTTGAGAAAAACATTGGGAGCTAGAGGGATAATCAAGATCGTGTTTACCACTTTGATTCCTATAGGTTCCTCCACAGCAGAGTAAAATAGTCTAATATAGCCAGAATAGTGGAAACAAGTCATATTACTGAAGGGGTTAGGAAAAAGGTGGTTTGAGAGTGTGCATAAAGGCATGGTGTAGAAGGTTAATTGACCACTTGCGAGTTTCAGGCTATAAGGAAGTTGGAGTTTTTTTACATTGATAGTAAGCAGAATTACCAACTAAAATGCGGTTGTAGTACATTTATAAATACATACAACTAAATTCAACCCCGAAAGGGGTTGAAATAGGGAAGCTATCCCCCCGCCAAAGGCGGCTTTCTAGGGCCTTTCCTAGCTGATGCTGAGAGGATTGGGCTATAGTCATGTGGTGATGGGCTGGTCTATCAGAGTGAGAACTGAGGAATCTCTGCCATACCCATAGCTTACTCTGACTGTTCCTTTCACTTATATATTTTCTAGATCTCAAGTGACGGCGTCTCTTCCGTGGATTGACCTCCCAATCTGCCAACATAGAGGTTGGCAGATTGGAAGCCAAAGCGTCACATTTTTCCTTTGCCCCTCAACTTTCTCTTCATAATTGCTGAGGGGCACAGGGCCCTGGGTGGGGCTTTGGTTTCCTGGGCGTTTCCGCACCCTCCTCAGCTCCCCGCCATGGAGTGGCTTCGGTCACCCAGGCTATATTGTGGTAGGTAGGGAGGGTTCTGTGGTGGCGCTCTGTTATGGCCTTGGCCTTGCTCGGGGCCTTGGTGCTGTTCGGCCAGGCAGCCTGGGGAACAGCAACAACAACAACAACATACGTTTTATCTATTAGACATATATTTTATTATTGTATTTCTGTTTAATACCAATGTTTACGGCACCTACTTCCTAATAGCCAGAAACTCGCAAGTGGTCAATTGATTGAATATAATGGCCCGTGTTCCGAGACAAACCTTATCATTGTCGGTGGTAATAATTAGAGCTTTGCTGTATTCTTAGACAGTTAAGGGGGGTCACCGTCTTTTTTTGTTATCTTTCTCTCCTGTTCTCTCTTTCCCTGGCTTGTATCCATTCGGCCCCATTCAGCCAACCGTTTTAAAACGTTTATCCCCATCCAGGTGTCAATGTCTTCCTGGCGAGCGATAGCGAGCCAGCATTGTATGGAGAAATCCGGCTTCACCGGAGACATTTTTCTATCGATAAATGTACAAATGTAGCTTGCTGTAAAAAAAAAAAAAAAAAAAAAAAAAATATATATATATATATATATACCGGTATATATATATATATATATATATATATATATATATATATATATATATATATATATATATATATATATATATATATATATACCAACCACCGTATCATACTGACCGGCTAGGAATACGGTAAAAGCCGGTATTACACGAGCGTTTTTCCCTCAACATTTATCCTCAACACTGGTCTGGCAGCTTATAAGGTCAACATATATAATATTTGGGTCACTTAAATTCATCTATCATTAGTCTAGTTTCCGATACCAGTGCAAAATATTCCATAAATGTTACCAGAAAAATGTTGATCATCGAATGTTGTGTATAAAAGCTCTCGTGTGATACCGTCTTAACACTATAGTAATTACCACCATGAAGTAGAGTTTGTCTAGGAATACGGGCCAATACATTACAAACTACCGGTACCACAAATCTCTGTCCGTAACCCATCATGCTGTATGATTACGTTTTAATTTGAATATGGCCAGCATTAGCCGATTTTATTCACATGTTGAAGGAAATGCGAGAGCCAAAAGGTTAATACAATTAGCGTGCATACCGTAGCCATTAATTCTTCAATACACGTCATCTTAAGCTTGATCAAATATTCCAGTGTTATCAATAATATCAGTAAAATTAGGCCAGTATAGTGGAGGGGTTAAAGGGCTACCTAGCTACAAGGGTGGAACATAAAATTCATTAATTTCATTGGAGGTGTTTGGTGTTGTGGTGAAATAAATACAAAATAGATTATAAAGTTACGAACATATATGAATAAGGAAAGACATTTGTACAGTCTCATTCACACACATCAATGAAGCCTCTGAAACACGGTAAGTACCGAGAGAAGAAAATAGTAAATGTGTGCCTGAAAGGTCTTGCAAAGCTGTATCTATTTTGACTAAATATGAAGTCAAAGCAGTTAGCAATATGTCCTATCCTCAGAAAGATATAATAGCACACAAATTACATCAAACTTGACTTATTCTAATACTGAAAGAAAAACACAACATAACCCAGCTGATTTAATAACAAAACTTCGTAATTATTCTGAGAGGTGTGACCAACCAAAATTAGTCAGCTAGCCGAATCAATGACACATTTCTTGACGAAGCCCTGTATTTTCTGAGGAGCCTAACCCATCAGCTACTACAAGGAAGACAAAGAAGATTCTCCCGACCAAGGAATCAACCCTCGGAGGAGCGGTAGATTAAAGGGGTAGTGCTTGAGTTTTGATCAATGTACTGTATATATTTATTCATGCATTTTTCAGTTTCCTTGCTAGACCTCCGTCAAGCTTAAGAATCACCCCCTAGACCCCCTTTCAAGATAAATTTGTACATTTTTCGGTAGAAAAATGTCCGGCCAGAGGCCGGTTCCTTCTAAAATTACTGGCTCGCTATCGCTCGTTAGGAAAAAAATACACCTAAATGTTACGAAAGGTCTTAATTAATATTGCCAAAGAAATGGGGCAAAAGGTCTCAAAATCGCCAAACTAATGGAACGAACTTCTTAAAATGTCTAAACTAATATGCTAAACATGAGGGAGAATGGGATCCCGCAAAAGCGACCTCCTCCCCCTTTTAACATCCATCTACTCGGCGACTACCCACGGCGTGATTAATTGGCCGCGAGTGAGAAATGAGGGCCGGCTTATTTAGTGACCCCCAGAAAAAGGTAGTCAGTCTGTGGGGAGATGAAAAGACAATTGGTGTTTACATTGGCAGCCATATTGTCGACCAGATGTCACCCCTATCACTTCATCAGGCTAATGGGTACAATCCCCTGCACAGTTAACCGGAACGCAACTATCACTTCATCAGGCTAATAGGTACAATCCCCTGCACAGTTAACCGGAACGCAACTATCACTTCATCAGGCTAATAGGTACAATCCCCTGCACAGTTAACCGGAACGCAACTATCACTTCATCAGGCTAATAGGTACAATCCCCTACACAGTTAACCGGAACGCAACTATCACTTCATCAGGCTAATAGGTACAATCCCCTGCACAGTTAACCGGAACGCAACTATCACTTCATCAGGCTAATAGGTACAATCCCCTGCACAGTTAACCGGAACGCAACTATCACTTCATCAGGCTAATAGGTACAATCCCCTGCACAGTTAACCGGAACGCAACTATCACTTCATCAGGCTAATAGGTACAATCCCCTGCACAGTTAACCGGAACGCAACTATCACTTCATCAGGCTAATAGGTACAATCCCCTGCACAGTTAACCGGAACGCAACTATCACTTCATCAGGCTAATAGGTACAATCCCCTACACAGTTAACCGGAACGCAACTATCACTTCATCAGGCTAATAGGTACAATCCCCTGCACAGTTAACCGGAACGCAACTATCACTTCATCAGGCTAATAGGTACAATCCCCTGCACAGTTAACCGGAACGCAACTATCACTTCATCAGGCTAATAGGTACAATCCCCTGCACAGTTAACCGGAACGCAACTATCACTTCATCAGGCTAATAGGTACAATCCCCTGCACAGTTAACCGGAACGCAACTATCACTTCATCAGGCTAATAGGTACAATCCCCTGCACAGTTAACCGGAACGCAACTATCACTTCATCAGGCTAATAGGTACAATCCCCTGCACAGTTAACCGGAACGCAACTATCACTTCATCAGGCTAATAGGTACAATCCCCTGCACAGTTAACCGGAACGCAACTATCACTTCATCAGGCTAATAGGTACAATCCCCTGCACAGTTAACCGGAACGCAACTATCACTTCATCAGGCTAATAGGTACAATCCCCTGCACAGTTAACCGGAACGCAACTATCACTTCATCAGGCTAATAGGTACAATCCCCTGCACAGTTAACCGGAACGCAACTATCACTTCATCAGGCTAATAGGTACAATCCCCTGCACAGTTAACCGGAACGCAACTATCACTTCATCAGGCTAATAGGTACAATCCCCTGCACAGTTAACCGGAACGCAACTATCACTTCATCAGGCTAATAGGTACAATCCCCTGCACAGTTAACCGGAACGCAACTATCACTTCATCAGGCTAATAGGTACAATCCCCTGCACAGTTAACCGGAACGCAACTATCACTTCATCAGGCTAATAGGTACAATCCCCTGCACAGTTAACCGGAACGCAACTATCACTTCATCAGGCTAATAGGTACAATCCCCTGCACAGTTAACCGGAACGCAACTATCACTTCATCAGGCTAATAGGTACAATCCCCTGCACAGTTAACCGGAACGCAACTATCACTTCATCAGGCTAATGGGTACAATCCCCTGCACAGTTAACCGGAACGCAACTATCACTTCATCAGGCTAATAGGTACAATCCCCTGCACAGTTAACCGGAACGCAACTATCACTTCATCAGGCTAATAGGTACAATCCCCTGCACAGTTAACCGGAACGCAACTATCACTTCATCAGGCTAATAGGTACAATCCCCTGCACAGTTAACCGGAACGCAACTATCACTTCATCAGGCTAATAGGTACAATCCCCTGCACAGTTAACCGGAACGCAACTATCACTTCATCAGGCTAATAGGTACAATCCCCTGCACAGTTAACCGGAACGCAACTATCACTTCATCAGGCTAATGGGTACAATCCCCTGCACAACTAACTGGAACACAACTGTATGATACACGTGAGACAGGGAACATTGAATAAGGAAAACACTGATTCAACATGCGCTTAACCCGTTCTCTACCGGCGACGTCTTTTAAAATTTTATTCTGGCTATCTTTAGACGATTTTGTGAAGTCTAAGAAGGATCTGTGGTAGTCAAAAGGGTTAAGTGAGGTACTTCGGAGCCCGTTAATTGCTGGAGGTCATTTTAAGCTGAATATAATCGTCTAACAGTAGTAAAAAGAGTTAAAAAACGTCCCCGGTACAGAAGGGGGTTAATAAAATGTTTAAAGTTATATCATCAGCAGGTCAGAATTGTTCAGTAATATGTGTACCACCATTCACTGCAGGCGACTATCTATATTTTATTAATTTCACCCCAACACCAAATACCTCCAATGAAATTAATGAAAGCATATATGTGATCCACCGGGATTCGAACCGGGTTTTCTCATTTCTTGCGGTGAGACCACAATCCTGAATTCCACAGCTTTATGGTATTTAAATTTAATTGGGATTCCCCGCACGTCGACCGTATCTCCTTCTATTGTACAATCAACATCAATAGTTTGTCGAAAATCTTGCTCATTAAGGGGGTGACCTGCTTTTCTTATCTCCTTTTCTCTTGCTCTGGCTTGTATCCATTCGGCCCCATTCAGCCTACTGTTTAACCCCATCCAAGTGTTGATATCTTCCTGGCGAGCGATAGAGAGCCAGCATTGTATGGAGAAATCCGGCTTGTGTTACTGATAGCCTGTGCTGTGGCTAGTATTACTTGTTCACACATGTTATTGTCCCTATTTACATTCCACACAAAATTATCTGCAAGGTTATAGGCAAACAATTGATTTTATTTGTACCTATAGGATAGGAACAACTCCCCACAGGACCCCAATGTATAAAGGTGCGGTTGAGGGATGAGGATGATCGTCCTCCAGAAAACCAAAACACCATAGCCTAATGTAATGAAGTAAATAGGATTGTGAACCCACAATTGCCGATACAAGAACACACTCTTAATTGTTAGCATGGCAAACTGATGGGGTTGACATCTGGTTATCGTTGTAAACGATTCAGCATTACAAAGTACTGCATATTTGACAAGCAAATATTAGGTACATTCTAGGATGGCGCTTTTTAATAACATGGCTAACCTTGATCACTTATACTCAACTTACAAAAGATTCCGTGTAATTCAACCGATACAAACTATCTTGATTGACCTATTAACTGCTACAAGTCCTTCCCAATCTAAATAATATTGTAAAACGGTAGTCATCATAAAAGGTTAAGTGTAATTCGAGGGAAATCAAAACTAGCGCTGAACAAATTATCAGACATTGGGGTCCTATCGATTTCATCTAAAATCCGTGAAATATAGCTTAGCCTGATGTTATGCCTGTCCCATAATCCAACCAACCAGAAAACACAGCTATTATATCTTATGCATCTTTTAGCTACTTAAGGGGAGATATCCACTTGAGGGATTTTTTTCTTGACTCCTTTCTCCCTCATGTTTAGCCCCATTGTTTTTCTAATTTTATGACGTTTGCCCCATTATTTTGACTATTTTAAGAACTTTCAACCCATTTCTGTCAATTTTAAAACCCTTCGTGCCATTTAGGTGTCGATTTTATCCTGGCGAGCGATAGCGAGCCTGTAATTTAAGAGGAACCGGCTCTCAGCCGGGACATTTTTCTACCGAAAAATGTACAAATTTATCTTGAAAGGGGCTCAAGGGGGTGTAATCTTAAGCTTGAAGAATATCTAGGGACCAAACTAAAAACCTCCCCTTAACCTAGAATACATCTCATCTTTTATATATGTTTTTAGTTTCTTCCACTTGTCTCCTAATTATAAGTCTTCGTCCTTATCCTATCTCTCTGTCTACCTATTTATCTTTGCAATATATAATGATTTAGTATATATATATATATCTAGCAATATTATTAGTTCTGTCAGGCAAATACGCTAGCATATTTTACTATTTACAATTACTTACCTCCTCATTCTGGTGCTCAGTGATAAACAGTCACATAACATTAATCCTTTCAAGATACGATTACGCATTTACTTTCTGTTTTCTGGCTTTTATTAAACGATTTTATTCAGATTATGAAGGGTATATGGAAGTCTGAGGGTTAATTGAGATAGTCTTTACCTTTTATTTCTCACAGATCCTTCCTAAACTGTATAAAATAGTCTAATGATAGCCAGAGTAAACTGTGAAAACGCAGCATAAAACATAGTTGATTAAATAACTAAGTACTTATAATATACAAAAAAAAAAAAAACGTTCTAACCTTTTTGTGTAGCTTGATAAGGACCGGAACTTGTGGATGAAGTTGTCGGTCATATTTAAGGGGAGGCTTCTGTTTCTTTCTGGACCCCCTTCTCTCTCACGTATAGCTCCATTAGTTTCGAGATTTTGGGATGTTCGTCCAATTAGTTTGGCGATTTTAAGACCCTTCGCTCCATTTCTTGTCAATTTCTAAGACCTTTCGTGCCATTTAGGTGTCGGGTTTTTTTCCTGGGGAGTGATAGCGAACCTGCAGTTTAGGATGAATTTATCTTGGCGGTATTATTTTAAGCTTTATGGAGGTCTAGGAAGCAAAGTACCCCCCTCCCCCCATCTCACTTAATTATCTTAATTAATATTCTTACTCCCTATATCGATCGTATTTTCTTTCACTTGTCTCACTATATCATGCGTATACTGCGTCCCTTGTAAATTTCTCCCTCACACAAATTCATTACAAATTTCTTTTAATATCTTACCGTTTCCTGCTTGATTGTTCTTTCGCACTGTACAATTCCCACTTCATAAAAGTCAAGACAAAAATTCCTAAGTTTTGGAGGGTACAATTTTCAAGTAATGTTAGTGTAATTTTACAGCTTAGTAAGGTAGATTTCTAGGTCAAGTGTTTTAGTTCAACAAAGTTTACCATACGCAGAGTAAGTTTTTTCAAGTACCGGTAATTTTTGGTAGCATAGAAAAGTCATCGAGATCCACAGATTTAGTGATAGAGCAATGTGATTTACCCAAAACTCTTAGGGCATGGCAGTGTATTAAAGTCATCAATTACGGAAGAGTCTTTTAGTCTTCTCGAACCAAGCACAGGATCATTAATTCATCCCTCACCACAGAATCCTTAAGCCATCCGGAACTACACATCATTCACAGAGTAAGATAATGTTTTCGAAGTAATTTGGGGTCGCACATTTAAATTTGTAGTTTCATGTCAAGGTAATTTTGCATTTAAAGCCTGTTAGTACCACAAACCAAGGAAATATAAGTGTTTCAGGAATCACAGGTCATGTTCCCAATTTCCTGTCACGTTATTATGTCTTTCAAGGTACGGTTGCATTTTCAAGTTTCTCTCTCACTATCTATTTGGGTGCGGTTGTATATTCAAATCTTCCAAAACCACAGAGCAAGTTAGTTTTTCATTATCGACCACGCCAGTACCCCAGAAATGAAAGCGTATTGTGGTGCCCTCCAAGGCTTCCGAAAATACAAACTCGGCTATACTAAGTTCAGTTTATCTAGGCAACTTATTGTCCACACAGTTTCTCCTGATTGTATTCAATTATATTCAAAGTTTGGAAACCGTTAATTTTTCATCTTCAACTTGGGACACTCCACACAACAATGTTACGTCATTAAGTTAACTCACAATCATAGTTAGGGGAATGTGAGGATATGCAGCCAACATCACCCTTGAGCAGAGTATTAGATCATTCACAGCAGGGCCTCCTTGATGGACTTATACAACTCCGGGATCTCCAGGGCTACTTGACCATGACTCTGAGAGGATGTACTTTTGTATCTTGCTGGGGATTATGATATCATCGATTCGTCGCATTAGTCCCCCTTTATCATACATCTTGATAAACCCTTACTAGGCATATTTAGTATATTTCACTGTCTTTCGTCTGATTTTGCTTAAACAAAACTTTCCTGATTCATTGTTTTGTCTGAGGAGCTTTGGTGCTTTCGCCGCTGTTAGATTATGCTTGCATTATTGCTAGATCTGACACTTCATTAACTTATAATTCGTAATTTTATCTTACTTTTTTTCGAATGTTTCATGATCGCCGGCTCTGCATATTATGTCGACCTGAAACAAGAAAAATCAAGATTAGTGACAAACAAAATGATGACAAAACAAAGATCTACCGGTTCATATACTGTATTTATGTCAGACATACTTAATCATTGAAAGTATCAATTTAAAAAGTGAATTACTGTAGGTGTATTTACTGACCAAAAGAAAGTGTTACGAAATGTCGTATTATCACTTGCATAAGCTTTGGAGATAACGTCATGCTAATATTATATGGGAGTCAAGGCCACAATCCCATAGTGGGTTTGTACAAACTGTAGTCAGCATTTTATATGTGAAGTTAGTGGCTAATTGGAAAGTGTTGACTATTCTGAATATTGAATAACCACACTATGCCACCTATTATGGATAGGATTAGCAGGGTAACCTTCAAAAGGGGAAAGGTGGGTGGCGATGACGTCATCCAACGCTAATTGGAAGATTATAGTATCTATTCAAGTACCAAATAATGGTAGCAAAGAAATTCCATTAATTATTTCAAGAGATATTTTGAAAACAGAAACACTGATACACAGACACTTTTAATAAGAGACACACTTAAAGTAACAATTGCAATAATGAATAGGAATATATATTGACCCATGGAAAGTATACACCAGATATAATTCTATGTTATGCATAGAATTTGGATATAATGCCATATAATCGTCAGACAATAGTTATATAGAACATATGGGGACTTTTAAGGTCCACTTCCTCCACTCATTTGTGTTTACTAGTAGACAATTATGTAATATTGTGAATATTAAAACAAAGACTCTCCATCGTATTGAGTTTTAATTTATAGAGGGTAGAGGGTAAAAGGGATCTATTCAGGTATTTAAATAATAGTGCTTACCAAGCTTCTTCAAGCTCCATGAATTAGTTATCAAGATATTTTGCAAATGCAAATACAAATACAGTTTGAAAGATGGACAAACACAAAAACATACGTAGGAGTGATAACAATACCTACACCATGCCTACAGCGACGCGCAGGGCAATTATTAGAACAACAATAATATCCTTTATATAATATGATCTATTGCGGTGGCAAATCTAACACTAGCGTTGACTTTTTATGTTAATCTAGCTACACATGGGAAAACCTCGTGGAAGCAAAATAATATCCGACAAATATCGCTTTCATTCAGATTACCTTTCTTCTATCCGTACTACTGACAGATGATCTTATTCAACTTAACCTTTTCCATATACGAATAATTAATCCTTTCAGCCTAATATTCTGGCCAAGATTAGGCGATTTTATAGAGCTTAGGATAGATAACCGGTAATCAATAACGTAACAAATATCTTAATTAACCCTTTGACTCCCTTAGGTCCTTACAAAACGTATTCAAATTGTCTAATGATAGCCAGAATATGGTGAAAAAGAGAGTCATCATTTTGAAGCTGTTGACCCTTTCAGTCTTAATTTTGACTTACATTAGACGATTTTGCTCAGGTTTGGAAGGCCCACGACGAATTAAATGGGTAAGACCTATATCAATGAAGGCTCTGACCCTCACACTTCCTTCCTAAACTTAATAAAATCGTCCAACAATAGCCAGAATAAAAGGAATAAGCGCGTCCTCGCATCTTGAGAGGACAGCGAAACCCTTGACATTAATGAACTAAATATGTAGATATAAATTTTCGCCTTTAAGGGGGGAGTCACCGGCTTTTTTTGGTTATCTTTCTCTCCTTTTCTCTCTTTCCCTGGCTTGTATCCATTCGGCCCCATTCAGCCAACTGTTTTAAGACGTTTATCCCCATCCAGGTGTCGATTTCTTCCTGGCGAGCGATAGCGAGCCAGCATTGTATGGAGAAATCCGGCTTCGCCGGAGAAATTTTTCTATCGAACAATTTACAAATTTAGCTTGCTGTCAAAACAAAAAATATATATGCTGGCTCGCTACCACTCACCAGGAAAATATTGACACCTGGATAGGGGTAAACGTCTTAAAACAGTAGGCTGAATGGGGCCGAATGGATACAGGCCAGGGAAAGAGAGAAAAGGAGAGAAAGAGAAAAATAAAGCAAGGTGGGCCCCCTTAAGAAACTGTGCGATTTACAGTTCTCATTCATAATGCAACTCATATTTCCTAAAGCTTCGTGCGAGGTAGATACGCAGCACTTTCGTCAAACTTTAAACCCTTTCAGGATGAAGATATGCTTCTTATTAACCCCTTAAAGCTCTGACGCGTTTTAGCAGTATATTTTGGCTATCGTTAGACGATTTTATGCAGCTTATTAAGGATCTGTGGGTATTAAAAGGGTAAAGACTCTCTCAATCAACCCTCTGACTCCCATGTACCCTTCCTAATCTGAATAAAATCGTCTAATAATTACCAGAAAACAAAAAAGAAATGCGTATTGGAGCTTGAAAGGGTTAATGGCTCTCTTTTGACTTTTATTCAGCTTAAGAAGGACCAGCGAATATCAAAATAGATAGATTTGCCAATTTGAATAGAGGTCTTTATCAAGCTGAGTAAAAGTATCTTAACCCTTTGAGGATTATGACGCGCTTGACGGTTTATTCTGGCTAGGCTATCAGTAGACGATTTGTATTTACATTAGGAAGGGTCTATGAGAGTCAGAGGGTTAATTGAGATAGTCTTTACCCTCTTAATTCCCACAGATCCTTCTTAAACTGAATACATTCGTCAAGTGATAGCTAGAATAAACTGTCAAAACGCGTCATGATCCTCAAGGGGTTAAGCTAGCCAGAACAAAATCAGAATGCGGCCATCGTATTGCAAAGGACCTGTGGTATCAAAGTATCGTATATATTCATAAATCAAAGAGTTCATTTCTAAATATTTGTCTGACAGGGATCACGCAACAGCTCTTACTTGATTAAGGGGGTACTACTCGCATTTTATGGACCTCCTTTCTCCCTCGTGTTTAGCATATTAGTTTTCAGATTTTAAGACGTTCCTTCCATTACTTTGGCAATTTTAACACCTTTCGCCCCATTTCGTTGTGAATTTTAAGAGTTTTCGTGCCATTTAGGTGTCGATGTTTTCCTGGCGAGCGATAGCGAGCCTGTAATTTTAAGAGGGACATTTTTCTACCGAATTGTTTTTTAAACAAATCTTGAAAGGGGGTCTAGGGGGTGTTTTCTAAAGCTTGATGGAGGTCTAGGGAGGAAACTACAACATAAATTAATAACTATATAAATAGATCCCAAACTAATCACTATCCCCCTTCAGAATATGGCCATTTGACCTTTCGGGAGTAAAGGTTTCCATTATACCCTCACTTTTACCGTTGGTCCAGTGCTTCTCTAGGTTCCTCTCACTTTTTCCAGGTGCAAGTGTGTGTGTGTGTGTGGGGTGGGGGGGGGGGTATGTGTATGTATGTGTGTGTGTGGTGTGTGTGTGTTTAATATTTCAATTTATATGCCGTGCGTATATTTATGTATGTACAGTATGTGTGTTTTGTTTACTTGTTGCCGTATTTTGTGTCTGTGTAGGCGTTAATAAGGAAGCAGTATTCACAATTCCGTGCATACTTAAACGGAGAAATTAAACTCATATGGCGGATTTTTTTTATTATAAGTGCACGACAGTTTAGACCCTCTCTGGAGTCGTACCTGCAGAGAACCCCAGAGAGTCAAAATTGTTGTGTCATTACAATAAAATCTTTCCCCGTAACGTGGGTATAGTTCCTCAGTATGTGAATATACCTGTTGTGTGTGTTTTGCATGTGTGTTTTGTTTTTCTCTCTCTCTCTCTCTCTCTCTCTCTCTCTCTCTCTCTCTAAAAAAAAAAATAAAAAAAAAAAAAAATAAAAAATAAAAAATCACTTTTACCGTTGGTTCAGAGGCATATTTAGTTTCAGCTGACCTCTCCTTGCTTCTGACACCTTCATCAGTCTTCATTGCAACACTCTTATCATCAAGGTGTATTCAATGGGCAGACTATAGTGTTGGTGTGTACGTGTGTGTGTGTTACGGTCGTGTGTATAAGCCTTGTTTTTATTGTCGTTGTAGTTGTTTTGTGTGTATTGTATGTGTGTATGTATGCACAGAGAGAGACCAAGTGTGTGTGTGAGAGAGTGAGTGAGAGTGTGTGTGTGAGAGTGAAAGAGTGTGGGTGCGTATGTGTGTATATGAGTGTATGTGAGTGTGTGTATGTGTATGTGTGTGGGGGTCAACCCCATCATTATCGTTGCCCCAGTGCATCTCTAGCTTACTCTGCCCTTTCCTCTCTCCCAACACCTTCATCACCCTTTATTGCAACACTCATACTTGGGGTTTACTTTCCTGGGGATATTAATAGTGTGCTTGAGTTTGTGCTAAAAGTGTGATGTGTGTGTATGTTGTGATTGTGATGTGTGTGTATGTTGTGATTGTGATGTGTGTGTATGTTGTGATTGTGATGTGTGTGTATGTTGTGATTGTGATGTGTGTGTATGTTGTAATTGTGATGTGTGTGTATGTTGTGATTGTGATGTGTGTGTATGTTGTGATTGTGATGTGTGTGTATGTTGTGATTGTGATGTGTGTGTATGTTGTGATTGTGCTGTGTTCCAAGTGTGTTGTTGTTGTTGTTGTTTGTGTTGTTCTTGGTGGTGTGTCCTGTGTGTAATTATTTGTATTGTTGCTGTTGGGAGTGTGTGTATTTGTTTCTGAGTGTCTCTATGTTTACTCGCACTTTAATCATCGGTACTTCATTGCATCTCTAGGTTTTCTGATCTTTTCCTTGTTCCTGACACGTTCATCAGTCTCAGGGCAAGAGTCCTATCATCAAGGTGTTTATAATGGCCACCAAACGTCTTGCTTTATTGCATTGGCCTTGGTTCTCATAGCCTAGTTGGAGACTAATTTAAGGGTATAATGTTTAGTGTGCGTGTGTGTTGTGCGAGTCTTGAGTGTGTTCTGATGAGTGTTGTTATAGTTTCTCGTGTGTCGTAGTTAGCGTATGTGTTACCGTTGTGTTGCGTATCCCAGTATATGTATCTTGTATCTTGTTGTTAGTGTGACTGTTGTTGTTGTTGGTGTTATTGCTGTCAGTGTGTGTGTCTTTGTTTATCATAATTGTTACCGTATTGTAATGCATCTGTAAGTTCCTGTGAACTTTACCTCGTTCCTGACACCTTCACCTGTCTTTATTGCAACACTCTTATAGGCCTAATCCTCAGAGCATATTTGACGATTATTTTATAGGATTTATTATTAGAATGTTGTGTGTGTGTGTGTGTGTGTGTGTGTGTGTGTGTGTGTGTGTGTGTGTGTGTGTGTGTGTGTGTGTGTGTGTGTGTGTGTGTGTGTGTGTGTGTGTGTGTGTGTGTGTGTGTGTGTGTGTGTGTGTGTGTGTGTGTGTGTGTGTGTGTGTGTGTGTGTGTGTGTGTGTGTGTCGCTCGATATTTTGTTGTAGTTGCCCAAGTGTGTGTATTTTTGTAAGTGTCCGTACGATATTATTGTTGTTGTTGTTGTTGTTGTTGTTGTTATTAGTGCGTGTTCTTGTGTAAGTGCTGTGTGTGTTGTCGAGTGTGTTTTGTTATTGATCCGTGATCAAGTTGGTCTTCAATTAACGAGCCGAAATGTAAGCATTTGATAGTTTCCTTTTTAGTTAAATATAATATTAATGACAATTGACAGATATATTGAAGATACTATAGGGTGACACGCAAGATAATCATATTTGGTGCCTTGTAAATAATGCATCCTCGAAAGTCTAGTGGTAGGAACGAGCTTCCACTCAAACGATGTGGAATTCTCAATAGGGGGTTCGAGACTATTAGCAACCATCCGAGTTTGTTATTCAGATGCCCACCTGTATAACCCTCTCTACACTCTTCAGTAAATAGGAAAAGTAGAAAGTAGCTACAAGGTGCCGTTGTAAAGGTTTATTCCTCAATACCTTCACCTGACCTATACAATCCACCCACCATGCTACTACTCTCGGGAATGGAAGAGTAAATAGTTGGCTAAATCAGCTATATCCTCCTCTACCAAAAGGGGCAACTGGAACTAAGAAATAATAATAATAATAATAATAATAATAATAATAATAATAATAATAATAATAATAATAATATTAATTTTGTTTTAAGATACTAATATATTATATGGTAGGTGTCTGAGTAGTAGAGGAGACAGGCCTAACCAATAGTACTTTAGGTTCCTCTAACCTTTTCTCGCTCCTGACAATCTCATTCTTCTTCATTGCAACACTCGTGCGTGGGAATTCCTTTCTAGGTATATTGTTAGTGTGTTTCGGTTTGTTCATACGTGTGGTTTTTTTGTTATGTTGTCCTTGTAATTTATTGCTGTTGGGTGTGTTGTTATTGCTGATGATATGCTATTGTATCCTATGTGTCGTGGTTATTGTTGTTATTGGCGATGTTGTTTAGTTGTATATTAGTGTACAAAGGAGTACAAAGGAAATTAAGCAACAGCAGGTCACCTCTAGGCTGCTTGTCCTCCAAAATACTGAGGATCAAGTGTCCAAACAGTGGTTTAGAGTGGGTAAGGGAACATTGGAAAGGGACCTTCTGCCCTGGAACTAATGTTAGTGACAGGATTAGGAAGTTAGTTGGGGACAGATGGGTTAGTAACATAACACAGTTACATATGATCTTTTGTATATCTGTGAAAAAGAGAGTAACGTCTCAGTAATATATATACGCAATAATCCTTGATGAATTTGAGAGGGGAATAAAATAAAGTTATTCATTTACAAACGCAGTCAGTCGCGGGTTTGATGCAAGATATTTGTCTAGGCGAAGTTTAAAAGAAACAACGTGCTGCAGTCTATAACGTCTCGGGGAAGCCCATTCCACAAGTTGACAACTCGATTGAAGAAGAAATTCTTAGATTCGTGTGAGTTAAAAGATTTACCAATAATTTTGCAATCGTTTTCCCCCGCGTGTAATTAGATTGGTCCATAGTGAAGTACTTACTACAGTTCATATTGTCGATGCCTTTGATGATTTTGAACACTTGAATTAAGTCGCTTCATAATCTACGCTGGGTTGAAGGAAATACATTTAATTATCGTATGGTTTGTTCTTTAGGCTAGTTATAATTTTGGTAACTCTACGTTGAACTCGTTCTAGCTTGTCTATATCTTTTTGGTAATAAGGGCACCAGGATTGAACGCAGTATTCCAGAAGAGGGCGGACTAAGGAATTGTAAAGAGTTAGGATAACTTCTTTGGACATATGCTCAAATGACCTGCCTAAAAAAACAATTATTTAGTTTGCCTTCTTAACAACTTCTGAACATTGTTGACTCGGTTTTAGGTTACTCGATATTGTTACTCCCAGATCGGTTTCTCTGTCAACAATCTTAAGGGGGGTGACCAGCTTTTTTTATTTTTCTCCTTTTCTCTCTTTCTCTGGCTTGTATCCATTCGGCCCCATTCAGCCAATTATTTTAAGACGTTTATCCCCATCTAGGTGTAAAAAAAATCCTGGCGAGCGTAGCGAGCCAGCATTATATGAAGAAATCCGGCTTCGCCGGAGAAATTTGTCTACCGAAAAATTAACAAATTTAGCCTGCTGTCAATTTTTTTTTTTAAATATGCTGGCTCGCTACCGCTCACAAGTAAAAAATGTACACTTGGATGGGGATAAACGTCTTAAAACAGTGGGCTGAATGGGGCCGAATGGATACAAGCCAGAGAAAGAGAGAAAAGGAGATAACAAAAAGCAGGTCAACTCCCTTAAGCTGAGTGCCATTCATCGAATAGCTTGCTTTCTCATTTCGTTATAGTAGTACCGGTACTTTACATTTATCCGCAGTGAAACTCATTTGCCAAATTTGGGCCCAACATGACAACTTATCTACAGTAGATTATGTTAAATATCATCAACTTGTTCTTTTGAGAGTACGCTATTTGCAATTTTTGTATCGTCAGCAAACTTTGAGATTGTACAGGTGAGACCCTCATTATGTCGTTGATGTAAATTAGAAAGCTAATAATTGGTCCTAGTACCGATCCCTAGGGTACCCGCTACTTACATTGGTCCATTTAGATGCCTTACCGTTCATGACTACTCTTTGCTTTCTTTCGCTGAGCCAATTTTCTATCCATTTCAAAACACCGTCTTGTATTCCATGCGCTTTTAGTTTTAGCAGTAAACGTTTGTGGGGAACTTTGTTAAAGACCTTTTGAAAATCAAGGTATATAACATCTACAGCTTTACTCTCATCATAGAGGTTGAGGATATCGCGGAAAAAGTTTAAGAGGTTTGTTAAGCAGGAACGAGTGTTGATATGTCTGAGGCGGATCTATTTTTACCCCCACTTGTAGCAATACTCCAGTGCTTCTCTAGGTTTTTATACTGTTTTCCTGGTTCCTGACACATTCATCAGCCTTCAGTGCCAGGGTTGTATCATCAAGGGGTTTATGATGGGCTCTAGACGTCCTGCTTTGTTGGTCTGGCCTTGGTTCATATAGCCTACTTGGAGATTATTTTCAGGGTATAATATTAGTTAATTAGTGTGTGTGTGTGTGTGTGTGTGTGTGTGTGTGTATTGTGTGTGTGTGTGTGTGTGTGTGTGTGTGTGTGTGTGTGTGTGTGTGTGTGTGTGTGTGTGTGTGTGTGTGTGTGTGTGTGTGTGTGTGTGTGTGTTGTTGTTGTGCTTTGTGTGTTTGTCGTTAGTGTGTGTGTTGTGTGAGTCTTGTGTGTGTGCATTGTTGTTGTGCTTTGTGTGTTTGTCGTTAGTGTGTGTGTTGTGTGAGTCTTGTGTGTGTGTATTGGTGTTGTGCTTTGTGTGTGTTTCTCGATAGTGTGTGTGTTGTGTGTGTTTGTGTTGTTGCTGTGCTTTGTGTGTGTTTCTCATAAGTTATTGTTATAGATGTTTGGTTTATGTATGCTTCCTGTGTGTAGTTGTTGCTGTGTTGTGTCATGTGTATGTGTTTCTTAGTGTGTTTAGTGTACGTATTGTCATTGTTGTTATTGTCAGTGAATATGCCTTCATTTAAAGTTATCTCTGGGTTCCTATGACCTCGCTTTTGACAACTTCACCAGTCTTCATTGCATCACTTGTATAGTCATCAGGTTGTTTGAGAAAGATTGAACATTTGTGTTAAGTGTTGAGTTGGAGAGCTGGCAGATTAGGAGTGGGATTGTATTGAAAGGCAAATGCCTCCCACTCGCCGTTTGCAGTGAGAAAGTTCTGAAGAACAATTATGTTAAAATAGCGATAGACGAGTAAAATATATGCAATACTGCGTCGTGTAGAAATAGATTGTAGGGAACTAGTAAGAGGAAGTGAGTTGAGGCGAAATTCTTTTGACTCTACCCTTTCGAGAAGTGCGCGGTATGTTTGGAACCTCCTCACACATGCGAACAATATTCGATACATGGGCAAACTGTGCCCCTATACAGAGCAAGAAGGTGTGCAAGGTATGAAGAATTCATGGAGACGGTTGGGCACACCTAACGGGAAGCTGTTTTAGCCAGAGTGGTAATATGACCTTTCCAAGGAATGTCAGGAGGAAATTAAACACCAAAAATACTGAGAGAAGATGAAGGGTTGAATTGTGTATCAATGAAGTATAAGGGAAAGCCATATGGAAGAGGGTGACAGGTAGATAGAAGGAGAAATTGGGTTTTGAAAGCATTGAAAGTAACAAGATTTGTTCTGCCCCAATCGGATATAGTTCATAGATCAGAAGATAAGCGTCCTATGGCCTCATCATGTGAGTTTTGGAGTGATTGCATGCTGGATCATTGTGAAAACTATTGAATAGTGTAAGGTAGAGTCATTAGCACATGAGTGGATAAGACTAGAGGTACAGTTGAGAAGATCATTATTGAATGCTAGAAAGATAACTGGAAACAAGATAGAACCCTGAGGAACACTGGAGTTGACAGGTTGAGGAAGTGAATGATGGCCGTCCACTACCGCAGCTATGGAACAGCCAGAAAGGAAATTAGAGATAAAGGCACAAGAAATGAGAACAATTTAATGATAGTTGGAGGGTTAAGAGCTGTCACACAAGTTGGGAGAGAGGTATCCTGACCAGGATTCGAGCCCACTCACTCCAGGTAGATTTGGGAGAATTGGGCACCGTAACAACTTGACCATGGTCGAGTGGTTAAGGTGCCCAACTCACCCAAATCTACCTGGAGTGAGTGGGTTCGAATCCTGGTCAGGATTCCTCTCTCCCAACCTGTCTGACATTATCATTATATATTGGGACAGGTTGAATGAGGGCAGACTTCCAGCAAGTGGGAAAGATGTTAGAAGAAAGACAGATACAAAAGAGTTTGCCTAGGCAGGGATTCAGCACGGAAAAGGAGTTTTTGAGTGCAACAGGAGGAACATCATCCAGTCCATACACCTTATTAGTATTAAGCCCAAAGAGGGTAGAAAGTACATCCTTAGAAGAGATTATGATATTTGGCATACGTAAAAGAGGGGAAAGGAGAGGGAGGAACAGCACCGGAATCATCCAAGGTGGAGTTTTTAGCACAACTTTCAGCTTTGTCAGAGGAAGATGTGGCGCTAATGCCATAAGAGTGGAAAAGAGGAGGGAAAGACGAGGAAGTGATATTATTAGAGAGGTTTTTGACTAGATGGCAGATAGCTTGGGAAGAGCCGGAGATGGAAACTTCAGAACATATATTTTTGATAAAAATAATTTTAGCGAGTCGAGTCGAAGAACAGATCTGGCTTGAATCCGGGCAAAACCATACATAGTACGAGAGTTTGAAGGGGACAGTACCGTTTTAATGTTTCCTCCTTTTTGCGGACAGCAGTAAAACAAACGTGAGTAAACCAAGATTTTTGCGAGTTAGTTTGAGAGAAAGAAAATGAAATGCCTGAGAGGATTACCTGGGTAATGCGCTCGGCAAGCAAAAATCATTCCAGGAAAAATATAAAAAAGTATTGCCGAAGAGCCTTACTGCCGAAGAGCTTCCCAGTCTTATCGTTGAAAGTATACAATGTTGTTGTTTTAAGTATATGCGTGTGTGTATGTGTCTATTATTGTATGTGCTACTAGAGAATGAGTTTTTTGTAATAAATCTGTGACACGTGTTGGCCTGCAAATGACCTGTCGGAAAGTGAAAATTCCATATTGTTATGTATTATAATATAGAACACAATTAACAGTACAATTTAGGTATTGCAAGATGACGCACTAGATTTTCATATTTGGTGCCTCGTATATATAGAGGTTTCGGAGGTCTAGTGGTAGGCTAGAGCTTGTAATTCAGATCCCCACACTTAATGGCGATCTACTCACTATGATACTCTTGGGAAAGGGAGAGAAGATAGTTGGCAGCTATATCCTCCATCCCCCAAAATGGGCAGGTGGGTTTAAAAAAAAAAAAAAAAAAAAAAAAAAAGGGGGGGGGGGGGGGCTTTATTTTTTCCAGATACCTTGGATATCAGTGAGTAGTGTTTCAGGGATATCCAACTGGACATCTGAACAGGATATTTAGTAATAGACACAAGGAGTTTCGAAACAGAAATATAAATGCACGGTAATGTGTGATTGAGTACACTATATTATGAACAGTAATGGTAAATTGACCGCAGTTTCAAATATCAACTAAACAACATTACTGTGATTGGACTATGTACCGGATAACAAAGTACACTAGGTCAATGTTTGGCTAAGTAAATGATATTAGCGTGAATTTAGATGATGTCATTTCAACCCCTTAAGTAACTAGGAATATTGGTTATCATCAGGTGATTTTAAGTAAGCAGTTTAGGGAGGTCCTCTAGTAATCGAAGGGGTAACATACATTTATCTCCATTAACCTATAACTCCAAATTCCTTCTTATATTGAATACAAACTTCTAATGATAGCCGGAATAATATATAAACGGTGTCCTCGAATACTGAGAGTGATAACTAAAACGAGTAACAGGTAGAGCTAGAGATATGCATGGGTATAGTCAGTGAGTGGATGCGTCGTGTAAACTTGTGTTACTTATGCCCATGCCACTTCTCTAAACGTATCACAATGCAAATCTAAATAGTGTTAAACGGGCAACGTATGCTGTTACTTATACCCTATAATACACATGGTTTGCTCACAGATTCTTGCAAAACGACAATAATGAATAATTCACGAGGCAGATAGATTAATCTATATAAAATATTTACAATATATAATATAAATTGTTGAAATAGGCAATAAAGTAAGATATTAAAATCATGTATGTAAAACTAGAACAAAAATATATGTGGCAGTTTCGCCTCTTCTTTTACTGAGCTTGTAGTTACCAACAGGATATTTTTAGCAATTGACAGTTGATACAATCTGCTTCGACAGATATCTCCACAGATAAGCTAATGTGTACGATAATAAGATAAATTACGAACTGAGCATAAATAAGTAACACCCCGTTCTTAACATTAATCATCAATTACAAACCCCAATGTACTGAAATAAATTAATGAAAGCATAATACTGGGGTAGGTGATGTCGTGAGATTAGACGTTGTGCTACAGATCATTATACATTATACCTCTCCCTCCTTTCTGTACAATGTATGGGTGATGTAATCTACCGGTAGAGGCAGGAGCTGAGTCACCTGCTGGTACGGGGATGCTAATTCACTCCCCTGCCCATATTCCCGATATTCTAGTAGGGAGGGTCACATGGGGCCCCCTACAGTCCATGCAAGAATAGGGTGCAGCGTCATAGGGGTCTTCGCATGGGTAGATGCAAGCTCCCATTAACCCCTTCTGTACCGGCGACGTATTATTCATTTGATTTTAGCTTCATTTAGCGATTTTCTGAAGCTTGGGAACGTGTCAATATATTTGAATCTATAACAATACACGCGACAGGTATTAATCAACCATTTCCAGATCCGTTTACGCATTTTTACAGGATATTCTGCCTATCAGTAGACGCTCTTATGCAATGTAAGAAGGATCTGTGGGAATTATAAGGGTAAAGACTATCTCAATTAACTCTTTGACTTCCATATACCCTTCATAATCTGAATAAAATCGTCTAATAATGGCCAGAACACAGAAAAGACAAGCGTAATCGGATCTTCAAAGTGTTAATGCGTACATTACTACAATACCATTAAATTCGTATGTTAAAACTTGTACTGTTATGTAGCCTATTATACGCACAAAGTGTACATACAAATCATGTGCATCAATTTTGTTAAACATGAACACATTATATTTGTTTTATGGTGACTAGCCTATGTAACCAATGTTATATATTTAATATTTAGGGTGTGACGGGGGGGAAAAGGGGTGGGGGTGGGGGGGGGGAAGGATTCAATATTTAGGGGGTTATCTGGAACCTGTTCTCACCTCATCTATAGCCCCATTAGTTTGGATATTTGAAGAAATTCGCCCCAATAGTTACGCGAAGGCCTATCGTGCCACTTAGATGTCAAAATATTCTTGGCGAGCGATAGCAAGCCTTAGGAAGAACAGGGCGAGTATTCTACCGAAAAATGCACATACTTATTTCAAAAGGGGGTCTAGAAGGCAATTTTGTTAAGTTTGATGGAGATGTAGAGAGGAAACTAAAAAAAAAAAAAAAATCATTACACAAATAAGTAAGAAGTCTCCCATTAACCATAATACCTGTATCAAATAATGGAGATGCTAAGTAAGTCGGTAAGCCTTCCAGCAGATTACCGTATGATAACATGCTTATGCTTAACGTTTTAATACACCAGTGCATCTAATTGTTAACCCCTTCAATACGATGACATTCTATCTTTACACAATTGTATGCAGGTTAAGGGGGTAGAGCTTGGTTTTGGGCTATATATTAACTTATTTATTTATTTTTTAGTTTCCTCGCTAGACCTCCATCAAGCTTAAAAAACACCCCTTAGACTCCCTTTCAAAATAAATTCGTACATTTTTCGGAAGAAATTTTCCCGGCCAAAGGCCAGTTCCTTATAAAATTAGAGGCTCGCTAACGCTCGCCAGGAAAAAAATCGACACCTATATGGCACGAAAGGCCTTGATATTGACAAATAAATGGGGCGAAAGGTTTCAAAATTGCCAAACTAATGGAAAGAACGTCTTAAAATATCAGAACTAATATGCTAAACATGAGGGCGAAGGGGATCCAGAAAAAAGCGAGCAGTGCCCCCTTAAGAGTACCTTTCTGCGTCAAGGTGTTTTAATTACTTTGATTCAAGGAGGTTTTCCGTAATTTGAACAATGATAAATAGTCAGACTAGCAAGAAGACAGGCGATGACAACTGTGGCATTCCTTTTGGTCCACCTGTAGCGATGGTAATAATGGCTACAGAGGTGATAGTAATGGCAGAGGGAGCTTCAGAGAATACCTGGACAAAATATACCCTGAGAGTGACATAAGTGGGGTATTGCTAATGTACTTTTGGTCATGTGCAGTGGAGGTGGTTAACCGTTGTAATACATATGTTTTTATACCCTGCTATTATTAGATGCGGGTTTTTTTTCGCAGAACTGAAACGACCCTTCGTATTCAAATTAATGTGTTGTACTTCCTTCAGTACAATGGTAACATTTGAATTTACTCTGTCTACAATAATTATATTTTGTTCAGTTTAGATATCGTCTCTCGTAGCCAAATGGTTTATTTTAATTAATGAGACAAAGCTCTGGGCATCTGACTTAGGTTACTGCGAGAAAAAGTATTCGATATTCGCTTGCTTTTAACCCCCCCACCCCCCATTTTACTTCATGTAACCAGATGTCATAAGCTACTGTAGCCTAAGCTAACCACATACTACCAACCCTATTATAATCTAACATAACTTACCGGAACCAAACCTAATCTAGAAATGCCAGAATAAGGGGTGAGCTGACCAGGACTGAATTGACAATCTTGTCAATATAGAAACAGACACGAAGCAAAAGAAGCATTAAATAATAATTAAATCACACTCTCTGCTTAGTTGTATAGCTAAAACTGCAGGCAGTTTGTTGTCAATCAGACGCATTTTCCTGAAACGGTCTGAAATCTGTATTGACGCAATGCTTCGACATATGCTTTGAATCTTCCCTTTTTCAGTCTCTGGAGGTCTGTATATAATGTTCCCATACCATTCTCCAAAACTAGACGTGTAGTGTGTTATTGATACATTACTATTATACTACCGATGACAAACTATGACAGGGTTAGCTAAGACAATGACAAATAGCATTAACCCCTACTATACCGGTGACGTAATTTTAATATTTAGACGATTTTGTGCAGTTTAAGAAGGATTTGTGGAAGTAAAAGGGGTTAAGTGAGATAGTTCGAAGTCTGATGATTGCTGGAGTCTCTTCCTAAGCTGACTAAAATTGTCTAATAGTAGCCAGAATAAAGTTAAAAGGACGACACCAGTAATGCACGGGTTAATGAGTTAAAGCACATCCGTGAAGAATGCAAGCCCTCCGCACTGCTAACGCTGCCTTGGTAAGTTATTAGAAAACCTATCTTCAGCATAGCTCGAATGATTAGGCTAGTGGGAGTCTGCAACGGATGGAGTGAGAGGCAAAAAGATGATCAAATATTAGTCAAAAGTTATTAAGATGTTCTCGTGGATGAAACGAAAATACTGACCAATTTTCCCAACATTCTGTTTTTTTCCTTATAATATATATACAGTATATATATATATATATATACATATATATACATATATATAGGGGAGGTGTGGTGGAGTGGTCATGCCACTGGATTGGTAATCCAATGGACCCGGGTTCAAATCCCGATATGTCAATGGGAAGATATTATTGGGATTGAATTTGTGCTGTACCTAGTATCAGTGCATTACCACAAAGCCCACCGAAATGCCAAAAAAATACCCTCATTGTTCCCTGATTAAATAACACTGTATGAATATTCCCATATTCAAAATATGTTACAGGGGGACAATGCCTAGTGAGTTCACTGCTCAATAGGTGGCGTTCTGAGAGTGAGGGTCTGAGTCTGGAGGGTGAGACGGTGAAGCACTTGGGCGAAGCAACCGGCCGCTTCAGAGATGGAGCTGTTTCGAGCCATGATGGATGCTTCACATGTCTCACTCCCCAGACTGGAACAAGACCTCACGGGCTTCACCGTGTTGAGCGGTGGAATGTACAGGCTCTCAGCCTATGCCCGAGAGGGAGTAGTTGGAATATAGAAAAAAAAAAAAAAAAAAAAAAAAAATATACCGGTATATATTACAATGAACAAACAAATTGGTATCCAGACATTAATACATCACAAATAAAATACCGATAATAAAGTTAATTAGGTATGTATAATCACCCAAAGAATGTAGTCCTTTAATGCTGTGTTATCCCGTACATACGTCTTGGAGACAATGAAAATTACTATACGAGGGTGAAGGCCTAAAGAACCCTCATTTGCTTCACATTGTACGTGTGTAGTCAGTAACTAACTCAAGTGTAGTACTTTGAAGATTGCAAGTGTCTAGCAAAAACATCTTACCGGGTGAGAGAGAGAGAGAGAGAGACTGAGTGTGTGTGTGTGTGTTAAAGGGGGTGATTGGTCGTCAGCCAATATTATCCAAATGTTCGTTACTTTTATTAACCCCTTGAGAATTATGACGGGTTTCGAAAGTTTATTCTGGCTATCATTAGACGATGTTATACAGATTAGGAAGGGTGTATGAAAGTCAGAGGGTTGTTGTTGTTCCCTGTCTGGCCGAGCAGCCCCAAGGTCCCGAGCAATGCCAAGGCCATAACTGATCACCCTCGCAAAATCCTCCCTGCTAACTACTAATAAAGCCCAGGTGACCGAAGCCACTCCAAGGCGGGGAGCTGAGGAGGGTGCGGAAACGCCCGGGAAATCAAAGCCCCACCCAAGGCCCTGTGCCCCTTAACAATTATGAAGGGAAAGTTGAGGGGCAAAGGAAAAATGTGACGCTTTGGCTCCCAATCTGCCAACCTCCAGGTTGGCAGTAGGGAGGTCAATCCACGGAAGAGACGCCATCACTTGAGATCTAGAAAACATCTAAGTAAAAGGAACTGTCAGAGTAAGCTATGGGTATGGCAGAGAATGCTCAGCTCTCATTCTGATAGACCAGCCCATCACCACAGTCAGAGGGTTGATTGGGCCGGTTTGTACTTTTTTAACTCCCGCCTATCCTTCCTAAACCGTAAAAGATCGCCTAATGATAGCCGGAATAAACTACCAAAATGCATCTTAATCATCAACGGGTTAAGATATCAAACTAAGTATTACCCAAGTTTCGTTAAGATCTATTCATTTACTATCGAGATCATTTGTGAAAACCCAGACGGGCAGACAGACAGAAACATGCAAATAAGCACAATATCCTTGACTTACGAACACTGGTGATAGCGCGCAGCGTAATACAATAATGAAAATGGACATAACCTAACCATTGGTATAAGCTAAAAGGGAAAAGTTAACCGCTTCAGCACCATGAAATAATTTTAATTAAATTCCGATTACCATTAAGCGATGTTCTTTATCTTATAATCAACCTCTAGGACTCGAAGGGGTAAATACTGCCCCAATAAACCCTCTGAATGACATAGGTAATACGTCATCGTGCTGAAGGGGTTAAGCTTACGTGTTAGACTCGAAGATGCATAGTCGCTGGTGAAAACCTTAGCGGACTGATTAAGTTTGGGCTATAGAACCATGGAAAAAGAGTCTGTGAACTTATCTGGGTGACCGTACCTAATGGTGTACTACTGTAAGCTACTGATTACCTAAGGTAGCACCTTAGGCTATATTGTATATAATAAATAATAAGCTATCGGTAAATTAATATATGTAGTCAAATTAAAGAGCCCATTAAATTAATTATTTTGTCTGTGTAGTCGTAAACAGAGAAAGAAGGAGAATAAACTAATAACAGTCATCTGCTATTTTACAGTCACGTCCCAGGACAGGCCACAATGTTGCCAACATAATGCCGTAATCTTAACGATCACAGGTATACCTAACCATCAGCTTTACTACTTCTTTACTGCCTAAAGCCTTAATTTAGACGTATACAATGTAGTTACAATCCTGTAATATTGAGTAAGCTTTTCGAACGTCATAATTAACTATCCTTTACCATCAATTTTACGGATATCTTGTATATAGTCGTTGATTCCCTGATTGAACAGTCAAGATCAATAGTTAGCCGCATACCTTTCTCATATAATGTGTAATTTTGCCTTAGGCCTCCTATAGTTTTTCTTGATAGGCTTTAAGGGAGCCCACTTCCCTTTTTTCTCTTTCTCTCCCTCTCTCTTTAGCTTGTACTATCGTCTTAAAACAGTTGGCTGAATGGGGCCGCATGGATACAAGCCAGGGAAAGAGAGAAAAGGAGAGAAAAGGAGAGCAAGATAAAACAAAATCGGTGACCCACCTTAAGGGGGGTCACCTGCTTGTTGTTATTTCTGTCCTTTTCTCTCTTTCTCTGGCTTGTATCCATTCGGCCCCATTCAGCCAACTATTTTAAGACGTTTATCCCCATCTAGGTGTCGATTTCTTCCTGGCGACCGATAGCGAGCCAGTATTATACGAAGAAATACGGCTTCGCCGGAGACATTTTTCTATCGAAAAATGTTCAAATTTAGCCTGCTGTCAAACAAAAATAAAAAATATGCTGGCTCGCTACCGCTCACCAGTAAAAAATTGACACCTGGATGGGGATAAACGTCTTAAAACAGTAGGCATATCAAAGGCATTTGATAGAGTCTGGCATCAATCCTTATTGTCGAAGATGTCACACTACGGCCTTGCATCATTAGTTCCACTAATTTCTTCTTATCTTCATAACAGAAAAATACGTGTAATGGTAGATGGCCTTTATTCTCAATTTCACTCAATAAATGCTGGTGTTCCCCAGGGATCAGTTTTGGCCCCAATTCTGTTCCTCATTCATATCAATGATCTCATATCTACCACTCATAATCCAATACATTCCTACGCAGATGACTCAACACTCTACAGTTCCTTCACATTTACCAATTCTTTCACCCAACCCGATCTTATAAATTCAAAAATAAACACTGCTATTTCTCTGAACCAGGACCTTTCTAGAATTAATGGATGGGGACAAAAGAATCTAGTTTCCTTTAATGCACAGAAAACCAAATACATTCAATTTTCTAACCGACAGAATCTCACTGACTCCCATATATTTTGTAATGATGTAAATATTCCCACTTCCCCTAGTATTGACATTCTTGGTGTAACATTAACTACTAACTTGAGCTGGACACATTATGTTAGAAGCATTGCTAAGAATGCCTCTAAAAAACTGGGACTCCTGTACAGAGTTCGAGAATTCTTCACTGACGAGCAGTTGGCCGTGATATATAAAAGTCATGTGCGTTCTCAGATGGATTACTGTTCACCTCTGTGGGTGGAAGTGGAGTGGTTGCATTGAGGCAGTTGGACAAAATTCAAAATAAAGCTATTAGATTAATCAATAACCCTGCAATCACACAGGACCTTCCTACATTATCCATACGAAGAAACGTTGCATCCCTTGCATTATTCTACAGATATTTTCACAGCAATTGTTCCGAGGAACTTGCTTCAATTGTGCCGCCTCTCCACATCTTTCCCCGTAGAACTAGGGCAGCTGAGAGCGCCCATGAATTTACACTTTCTCCTCCACAATGCAGAACTTCTGCTTATCAGAATTCATTTATCCCCAGAGCTACTACTCTTTGGAATTCACTTCCCTCGAATTGCTTTCCACAAACTTACAATCTACAAATGTTTAAATCCAGTTGTTACAAACATTTTATGAATGGAGGATGCCTTTAGGCACATGGACCTTTTTGTTTTATCTGTGTTTTTCCTTCCTCCGTTCATTGTCTCTTAAAAAAAAAAAAAAAAAAAAAAGGCTGAATGGGGCCAAATGGATACAAGCCAGAGAAAGATAGAAAAGGACAGAGCAAAAACAGGTCACCCCGCTTAAGGCTGCTCCCAATAATGACTCACCGCAGGTTCACCCGTACAGTCGGAACCAAACGTTCCTCACTATATTACGCGGAGGTTTTAAGTTTGCTCCCTAGACCCTCATCAAGCATAAAAAATACCCCCAAAACCACCCTTCGAGATAAATTTGTACATATTTCGGTAGAAAAATTTCCCACCTAAATTACGGGCTCGCTATCGCTCGAGAGGAAAAAATTGACAAAGAAATGGGGTGATAAATCTTAAAATGTTCACACTAATGGGGATAACGTCTTCAAACCTCAAAACTAATGGTGCAAAACGTGAGATAAGGGGGTCCAGCAATAGCTAAATCCTCCCCTTAACCCCTTCAGTATCGCGTCATATGCATATTATTCTTGATAACATTTGACGATTTTACTTATCCTAGTAATGGTCTTAATCAATGGGGTGAACATTAATTAATCCTCTCATACAGCCTTTCCAAACTAAATAATATTACTTAATTATGCCAGCCGGAATATCAAGATGGAACATTATATCCTCACAGCTTTCACATATATCTCATCAATAATTTATAATTCGTCTTTAGTATCGTTCAATCAATGTTCAGATTAATAGGTACGTTCATAAATGGCCATACCTTTCTATCAGAATGGTGTACACTCGGATGCCATAGTCTCTAGCCCACTCATAACAATTCCTGGACCCTCTAGGTTTATATTTATGCAATAATTATAACTACCTGGATTGAGGTTTGGATAAACATTATTTTTCAATAAATGGTATATATATTTTTGTAGTTGATGTATAGAAGATGATATTCATAAATTCGTTTGTAGAGATATTAGTGGGGTCATTTGCTTGGAATCCGTGACCATTTTGTTCCTACCTTTTTCTCTCGAGGGATTTGACAACCTGAACCATTTTAAAGGAAAATTAGCTCCTATGCCCCTCTGAAAAATGACGGCTAAATCTGCTAGAGCCCAATATTCAAAATGGCCGCCAACGCCATCTTGAAAAACATGAAATGTAATATCTCTGGCATCAGATGAGCTACAAGGACGAATGAGGTATCCTTTTTCACTAATTCTGGGATTACAAATCCTCTGGAATGGTTATTGTATTGTATATTGTATTGTATATTGTATTGTATTATACTAATTGTACATACTAATCTGCCACTTCACTGTCACTACATGATTCACTGTATGAGCCACTATCAGAATCACTGTCCTCACTTTCGCTGCTATCATCACTGTTGTTCTCTGCCTGCGATGTATATCTAATATTACTTTTTTACTGTTTCAGATGGATCGCATGCCCATCTGATGAAAATCGCCGACTTGTGATGTGACCGAAATAATGGATAATAGAAGAGAGAGTGAAGAGTTACCAGACAAGACATTAAATGAATACGAGTGCATTTTACTCTGTGGTAAGCGATGTACCGCAGATGATCGTTTGGAAAACAATACACCTGAGAAGTGGGAATCCATCCGGGAAAAGTCTTTACAATGGAAAGAACTTGATAAGCCTGAACTACATTCAAGTTACATACTGTCCGTCTGGAAGATGAGGTCATGAGATTGAGACTTGACACTTGATTGCATCCATCCCAGATAGTCAAACAGCATTTGGGTTGGAAATCCGTTACCATCGTGCGTGCTGGCGCAAATATATAAGCGATCACAAGCCCCTTTCAGATGAAAGCACTCAACATCTGCAGCGTGTAAACCTCCGAGAGGCCCAAGCTCTTTTCTTTCATCATATTCGTCAAGTCATCTTCAAAGACCATGAAATTCGCACACTGCAAGGCCTGCTGCAGGACTATGAGCGCATTATCTCAAATCACGGACATAACTTGGTAGTAAAATCCAGCTACTTAAAGGAAATTCTCGTTAATGAATTTGGGGAAGACATCGGATTTCATGAACGCATTCAAAAGAATGTGAGTGAACTGGTATATGATACAACAGCAGCAGGTACATACATTGAGGCGGCAATATCTTCATTGGGTGTCAGCAATGATCAGTTGGTGATGAATGTTGCGGCACGACTCAAAGAGCAAGTCATCAGGACAAATACTATTCCCTGGCTCCCATATATACACGAGTTGGAGAGAGAAGAAAACCTCAGTGAGCTCCTGCTGAAGCTGCTCACATGGCTGAAACACCCAAATAAGTCTGCAATTGATGACAGTCCATCCGTCCGATCGATTGCATCTATCCTCACAAGCTACATCACTGGAAAACGCACTGCATTTGAGATAAATCTCTCTGTCTTGCTACATGGACTGACCAAGAGTAGGGAGATAGTCGACATAATGCACAAAGATGAACTGGGCATCAGTTACAATGACGTACTTATGCTGCGAGATTTTTGGGTGGTCAATGACCTCAAGTGCTCATCTGATTGCCCCTTCGAACTAGCTGAGGGTAAGCCTGCTATCGCTATAGTCAACAACGATGACTTCAAGAGCGACACACTGACCGGTGCTGGCCAGTCACACCGCACTAATGTCATGTTTGTGCAGCCAGAATCATTTGATACAGAACTTCCTTCCGAGAATCACGAGGATAGACCAGTTCCCGGTGCCAACTTTGCATCAAACCTCTCGACAACTCTCAAAGAGCTCGGAAGTGAAATGCAAAAAGTCAACCCATACAAGACAGCGAAGCATGGGGAACCACCTCTCAGGAAGCCACCAGCTGATCAAAGTACTCCTCCTCCTGACACATCGGTGCAAAGAATTCGTGGTGTGATCCATGCATTGGCCAGGGCGCAAGATGACCGAACGAGACCTAAGCCAGAAGAACAGACTGTGCCTGGGTTTTCTGGGTTTCACGCCAGCATGTCAAATGCAGATGAGAAGAGTCGAGCAATATACCACATGACCTATCCAAACCCACCCAGTAAGACAATTCTCAATGATGTGATGTGTAAGCTTGCAAAATCAATCGAAGAAAAAAAGATGCCTTTTGCAATAATTGTTGGTGATCATCCTGTCTACGTGCTCATGCTAGAGTTGAAAAGTGAGAATGCTGAGCTGTTCAGCAAAATCTTACCATTCATGGCACCCTTCCACATCCAAATGTCGTTCATCTACACTATATACAAGAGGTTTAAGGGATCTGGCATCTCAGATGTGTTGGTGGCAGCTGGTGTTATAGCAGACGGGTCAGGCCCTTCATGGAAAACATGTTAAGCGTGGGGTTCGCTGCTTGCGACTATTCTACGAGACTCTGGTCCACCATGTCATAGACAAATGTTTGGAAGATTCCCCTCTATCTGAAGAAGTAAAGGCATCCCTTGTCAAGCTTCGACATCCGATTGATGCACAGGAATTTGCAGATGAACATGCAGAGCTAGAGAGAAATGCTGAGCTGAAGGACCTCGTTGATGCTCTCTTCAAGGACTTTGAGGGTGCCCCACAAGCAGAATACTGGATGTCATTTATGGAAATGGTTGAGGTTCTAACTCAAAATATCCATGCAATCAGAACAAGCAACTGGACTGAGTTCAAGTCCTCACTCAAGCTCATGCTTCCTTTGATGCAAATCTATGATAATGACAAGTATGGTCGGCATCTCCCCGATTTCACCGCAGTGCTTGATACCCTTCCTGTCGATCAGGCTGCATTCATGGAGAGTGGTATGTTTGCACAGTCAAGGACAGGAAAACCATATTCGTGTGTCGCCCTCGACATATGGATAGAGTCAACAATGAATAAGGGCTCTAAGCTGAAGTCTGGTTGGTTGGCCATTCTGAACAATGAAAAGCAGCTCCTTTCAAACACTCGGAATGTGAATAACATAAATCGGGTGAGAACAAAGGTCCATCGCCATGCTAATCGCAAGAAACAAGGAAAAGGGAAGCATGCTGATTGCTCGTCGAGTAAAATGAAGAAGGATGAACAAGCTGTACAGGATATAAGCGCACTGAATTCAAGTGTGATCCATTTGACCATACAAACAAGACACTTCGATCCCTACAGTCAGGAATCCCAGCCTCAGACGCTCTCGCTGCTGACTTGAAATCGGCAAAGGAGGATGGCACAAGCAAACTGAAGCAGTTCTTGAATGAGAGAGTGTATTCCAAGACCAAGTCTTTCAACGACAGAGTTCCCCGTAGCAAGCGTTTGAACTTTTCAACTCAGGAATTGAAGAAAGCAGATGGTGAGAACCTGAAGGGAAAGACTGAGGAAATGGAGCGTAATGCCTTGGCCTCTGTTCTCGGACTGGTTGAAACGAGTGGTGCCCTCAAACTTCAAGAAGTCCTGCAGCATCGTGTTACAGCCGAGTGCCTTTCCATCTTCAATGTCAATGGAACCATCCGTAAGGCACAGAAAAGCAAGCTTCAACAAAAACTAACTATGACTGTCATTCCAGAGCCTGATGTATACACGTCTATTATTGATATGGGCCTCATCTGGCGCCTAACAACTCCTACCATTGAAGACAGAGAGAAGGGAGACGGTACCAAGTATACCTGGGGAGATTATGCAGAGAAGTTGGTGCACTTCATTCTAACGAGACACAAGCATGTTGAGCGCATCATTTGCATCAATGATTCATATGATCAGAATTACACGATCAAGGACAGTGAGAGAATACTGCGCCAAAAAACCCTGCCAATCAGCAATGTCTTCATGAAGACAGAAGATAAATTTCCTTCTAGTAAAGTTTTCCATGCTCTCCTGGGTAAACCTGAGAACAAAATCCGCCTTCAGGCATTTCTTCAAACGGAATTCCAGAGAACAGCAGCAACAACTAGCACCGAGATCATCTATTGTGTAGTTGGCAGCACTGCAAAGAATATCACCACAGGCAAGCTTGTGCCAGAGCTCACATGCTCCCATGCAGAGGCAGATACGGCAATGCTCACCATATATAGTGTGCTCCGGTCAGACAGCTACACAGCAGCTGTCGTTCTTGACACAGAGGACACAGACAACTACGTGCAAGCAGCATATGTTGCTCAGAAGACAACAGGAATCCTGTGTGTGAAACGCAAACGTCAGCTTATCGATGCCCGATGTTTATGCAGTGAGGCAATGGCTGCATCCATCATACCACTTCATGTCCTCACTGGGTGTGACCACAACTCTGGCTTCTATGGAGCAAGCAAAAAGCTCATCGCAGATCGTCTGGAGAAGTCTAAAGAGGCACACGACCTGCTAGCAGCATGTGGTACACAGCTCCTAGTCACAGAACAGGTCATCAGTGATTTGGAGCGGTTTGTCATTCGATATGTCTATGGTGATACCAAAAGCAAGACCCTGGGAGATGTGAGGGCAGCGAAGTGGAGAGCTCAGAAGAAAAAAAGCACTATCCGACTTGTGCCTGACTTGGACAGTCTCCGTCCACACTTGGAGCGTGCAAACTATCTTGCATATTTGCAAAAGCATTAACAGCTCCAAAGTCATCCCTCACCAATCGGCCATGGATGGCATCTTGTAAATGGCCTATGTCTGCATGTCCGTTCAACCCAGCCCCCACTTCCCCCATCCATACCACTACCTACAAATCCGCAGGCAGAGAACAATAGTGATGATAGCAGCGAAAGTGAGGACAGTGATTCTGATAGTGGCTCATACAGTGAATCATGTAGTGACAGTGAAGTGGCAGATTAGTATGTACAATTAGTATAATACAATACAATAACAATACAATATACAATACAATACAATACAATAACCATTCCAGAGGATTTGTAATGCCAGAATTAGTGAAAAAGGACACCTCATTCGTCCTTGTAGCTCATCTGATGCCAGAGATATTACATTTCATGTTTTTCAAGGTGGCGTTGGCGGCCATTTTGAATATTGGGCTCCAGCAGATTTAGCCGTCATTTTTCAGAGGGGCATAGGAGCTAATTTTCCTTTAAAATGGTTCAGGTTGTCAAATCCATCGAGAGAAAAAGGTAGGAACAAAATGGTCACGGATTCCAAGCAAATGACCCTACTATATACTTCCACAATTAGAAAAAGGTGAAATCCACGAATATTTATGAGTGAGCTAGAGACTATGGCATCCGAGTGTACAGTGGCACTAATAAGTGATGTCTCGGAACCAAGTATATTTTGATTAATGACAATACCTAAAACTTGATTTATTCGTTTAGAGTGAGATATACAAACATGTTCCTATACTTACCCACCTTATTCAACATCTAACAGACATTACCACAGCGCAGATCGAGCCAAACTTAATGACAACTGGGGCATGACTTATTAGCGCCACTGTACAAACTATTCCACCCGGCAGTACGATCGTTGCTTCTGCCTATTTTTGGAGAACTCGGCGAATCTCTCATCTGGGCTCCTGTGGCGCCGGATTATTGCCTGCCCCTGTCCGTGCATTCCTAATTCACCACAAATGAACTGTGGCTTTGCTTTAGTCTTATTGCTTCATTCTTGGGTGTGTACGTCTTTTAATAGTAAACATGTTCTATACATTTTAGATGCAGATAAATAAGTTAAGTTAGATAATGCTAGCAGAAACGACAATTTAATTAGACATAAACATAATACCATTTAAATAGAATATGATATATTTTTTTAATTTCGACAATATCTACTTCTAGTATCTTAGGTCATATCATATGGGTCATATATTTGTACAGGTTATTATTAATTGTACAAATATATAATTATTGGAGATAAAAAAGAATATACGACAACGAGCTTAACCATAAACATACCATTTAAATAGAATACGAAATGTGCATATTTCGATATTATCTAATATTTTAGGTGATACCATAAAGGGTAATATATTTTTACAGGTTTTTATTAATTATACTAATATATTATTGGAGATAAGATCGGAGCATACCTGATATCCTTATGACATTCGACTCTACACTATATTATGTAGGAACCCCATCCTTTACCCCATTGTGACAGGACCCTCCCCCCATCCACACACACACAGCCGCTGACCACTGCCCAGCCCCATATGAATGAGTCTTCTTATACTACTTCTTCTTCTTCTTCTTATGTTGGGAAGAAGCTCCTTTATTTTTTTTCGCGTCCCCCGTCAGCCATTGTCCAGTGAAATCGAAAGAACCCGGTGAAAGAGAAAGGCAAAAAGAGGAACGGGAACGGTCAGTGAATGGACAAGTAATCATACCCCCCCCCCCCTCTCCCTCTCTCTCTCTCTCTCTCTCTCTCTCTCTCTCTCTCTCAATATAATATACAGTATATAGATCTGCCTGTCTGTTTATCTGAAAATTCATTAGTCTCCCCCCCCCCGCTCTCTCTCTCTAAATATTATATATATATATAGGTTTGCCTGTATGTTTATCTGAGAATTAATTAGTCAGCCCTCCCCCCCTCTCTCTCTCTCTCTAATGGTGCCCGTACTGTGCCTGTCATGGTACTGTCTGTCATTCCATCAATTCCCATTCACTATTCCCCCATTATCATCACATTATATTATATTCTCTCCAAGTTATCGTATATTATGTCTTCCTAATTTATCTTATTTTTCTTTTTCATTAGTACAGATTATTCAACTTATAACTTAATATAGCCCGCTCATAAACACTTTTCTATGAACCATGACAAATTAAGCACCAGAGTTCATACTAATACCTATGAACAATCAAAGACGTTGTTATTTATAAGCTATGGACTTTTTCGTTGTATATGTTCCGCCCATAGCTGCAATTCTGAATGAACCGTTCATTATCGTTATTATTATCAATTATTAATCAAGACTAATCGCCGTATTCCTAAACATGTGGGGAGAGTATTGCCTAATCCATATAAAAGGAAAGTTTAATGTCTTCACGGTGTCACATCTTCATTTATACAACCATACCACGAGAGAGAGAGAGAGAGAGAGAGAGAGAGAGAGAGAGAGAGAGAGAGAGAGAGAGAGAGAGAGAGAGAGAGAGAGAGAGAGAGAGAGAGAGACTGAGAGAGAGAGAGAGAGAGAGAAGAGTCCACATAATACTAGTCTACTGGCAATAACAAGGATAATTTGATGGTATGTTGGTGAACTGAAGGGGATAGTGGCTAGTTTTTTGGTCTATTATTTTATAAATTTATTTATATTTTAGTTTCCTCGCTAGACCTCCATCAAGCTTTAAAATAATAATAATAATAATAAATAATAAAAATAAATAAATAGACCCCTCTTCAAGATAAATTTCTACATATTTCGGTAGAAACATATCCCGGCCGAAGGCCGCTTCCTCTTAAATGTATAGGCTCGCTATCGCACGCTAGGATGAAATCAACACCTAAATGGAACGAAAAGTCTTTAAACTAACTACGAAATGTGGTGAAAGGTGTTAAAATCGTCAAATTAATGGGCCGAACGTCATAAAATCTGAAAACTAATGGGGCTAAACATGAGGAAGGGGGACCAGAAAGACGACCCATCTCCCCTTAAGGTGAAGTACTGAACCTACAAGTAAGTACAGACAGCAGGATTCGACCACCGATAAGTAGGAATACAAGTCCGGCACTGTGACCATTCAGCCACACTTCCCCTGAATTTAAACCCTTTTGGTATACCACAACGGATTATTTCCTTTTAGTCTGGTTATTATGAGACGATTTTATTGAGCTTAGGAAAGAATTGTGCGAACCAGAGGGTAAAATGAGTTGGAGTTGTCCCCTATGATTCATACAGGGCCTTCCAAAGCTGAATATATATTCTTGCTGTTATGGCGTTTAGTTATGTAGTTACTGTATATGGCAGAACAATACAAATTACACGGATGGGTAAGGAATAAGCCACAGGAGTATATATTTGATGTAAAGCATAACATGACGAATACGATGTGTAGGTAAAGGAGTAGAACGGACAAGAAAAGGCTGAAAATTAAGGGTGAAAAAGGGTGAAATTATATAAACCTGAAGTAAGCCTTTCAAGATTACGCATTTCTATTAGTTTTGTTTTCTGGCTATTATTTTACGAGTTCATTCAGATTAGGAAGGGTATATGAAAGTCAGAGGGTCAATGGGATAATCATCACCCTTATATTTCCCACACATCCTTCCTAAACGGAATGATATCGTCTAATGATGGAAAAAAAAAAAAAAAAAAAAAAAAAAAAAAAAAAAAATGAAATGCGTCATAATGCGAGAAGACCTACAGTACCGGTAAGATAACTCGCTGTATTACCCAAATGCTATAATACAGTCTAAGAAATAAACACCGGATGGGTAAGTAATAGGACACCTGAGTAAAAAATAAACGGTCATATAATCGAGGAACAAATTAATTATACCCTATTTTAAGTAAGTAAGCAAAACACTCTTGAACATCAACCTCTAGATATTATATACCTTGATTTTCAAAAGGCCTTTGACAAAGTTCCCCACAAACGTTTACTGCTAAAACTAAAAGCGCATGGAATACAAGACGGTGTGTTGAAATGGATAGAAAATTGGCTCAGCGACAGAAAGCAAAGAGTAGTCATAAACGGTAAGGCATCTAAATGGACCAATGTAAGTAGCGGGGTACCCCAGGGATCGGTACTAGGACCAATTATCTTTCTAATTTGCATAAACGACATAGATGAGGGTCTCACCTGTACAATCTCAAAATTTGCTGACGATACAAAAATTGCAAATAGCGTACTCTCAAAAGAACAAGTTGACGATATGCAACACAATCTAGATAAATTGTCATGTTGGGCCCAAATTTGGCAAATGAGTTTCAATGCGGATAAATGTAAAGTACTACATATCGGATACCTAAATGAGAAAGCAAACTATTCGATTAATGGCATTCAGCTTACGAATGTAAACAGAGAAACCGATTTGGGAGTAACAATATCGAGTAACCTAAAACCGAGTCAACAATGTTCAGAAGTTGTTAAGAAGGCAAACAAAATAATTGGCTTTATAGGCAGGTCATTTGAGCATAAATCCAAAGAAGTTATCCTAACCCTTTACAATTCCTTAGTCCGCCCTCTTCTGGAATACTGCGTTCAATCCTGGTGCCCTTATTACCAAAAAGATATAAACAAGCTAGAACGAGTTCAACGTAGAGTTACCAAAATTATACCTAGCCTAAAGAACAAACCATACCAAGAGCGTCTTAGAGAATTAAATCTATTTCCTTGTTACCAAAATTATACCTAGCCTAAAGAACAAACCATACGAAGAGCGTCTTAGAGAATTAAATCTATTTCCTTTAACCCAGCGCAGATTAAGAGGTGACTTAATTCAAGTGTTCAAAATCATCAAAGGCATCGACAATATGAACTGTAGTAAGTACTTCACTATCGACCAATCTATACACACGGGGAAACGGTTGCAAAATTATTGGTAAATCTTTTAACTCACACGAATCTAAGAATTTCTTCTTCAATCGAGTTGTCAACTTGTGCAATGGGCTTCCCGAGACGTTATAGACTGCAGCACCGTTGATTCATTTAAACTCCGCCTAGGCAAATATCTGGCATCAAACCCGCGACTGACTGCGTTTGTAAATTAATAACTTTATTTTATCCTCCCCTCAGTTACTAACCCATCTGTCCCCTACTAACTTCCTAATCCTGCCACGGACATTAGTTCCCTTTCCAATGTTCCCTTACCCACTCTAAACCACTGTTTGGACACTTGATCCTCAGTGTTTTGGAGGACAAGCAGCCTAGAAGGGTCACTAGACCTATTGTTGCTTGATTTCCTTTGTACTCCTTTGTACTCTATAACTCACGTACGACTACAGTAATCCAGCTAATATTTCTACCAATTGGAAAGGGTCCGCCAGGAAATAGGTGTGGAAATTTTAGAGCCCATTTGCTCTAGCCATTTTTGAGTTACTGAGGTTAGCGTTCACGATTTCTGGCCTACCTACTTGGAACAGGGTATAGTAAGCAGTAAAATTACCAATACAGAAGTAGACCACCCCGCCTCCCACATCCTAAATATAATATAATACAAAATAAAGACATGTAAGGAGTAAAATGAAGACATATGAAGCAAAATAAAAGGAGAATCAAATGAGTGGTAAAGAATACAGACCGAAAAAGAAGTAAATATGGCACAACATCAAAAACACAATACTGCATGCGAGGAATAAGTAGAGCACCCCACCTCCAACATTATAAACACGAGAGGGCCGAATCGCCTAAATGCCATACAATCAATAACACAGATGAGTAAGGCGTAGAACACTTGCAAGAGAAGTAAACTGAAAGAAGAA
>CM064514.1:46126706-46291706 GCA_032716605.1 Paralithodes platypus
GTGGAGGTATTCGCCTTTTCTGCATTCCCTTCTCCCTCATGTTTACAATGTTAGTTTTGAGAATTTAAGACGTTTGTTCCAACAGTGTGGCGATTGTGAGATCATTCTCACCATTTCTCTGTCAATATTAACACATTTCGTGCCATTTAGGTGTCGATTTTATTCCTGGCGAGCGATAGCGAGCCTGTAATCTTAGAAGGAATCGGCCACATTTTTCTACCGAAAAAATGTACAAACATTTTTGAAGTTGGGTCTAGGGGGTGTTTTTTTAAGCTTGATGGAGGTTTAGCGAGGAAACTCAAAAATATATTAATACTTAAATACATAGACCAAAAAAACAAGCACTACCCCCTTAAAGGCAGTGTTCCGCTAAAATATGTCCAGTAATTAACCCTTTCTATACCGGCCACGTCTTTGTTATTTGATTTCAGTTACATTTAGGCGATTTTATGAAATTTAGGAAGAATATATGGTAGCTAAAAGGATAAGTTGAGATAGTCTGTAGCCTTTTAATGACTAGATGTCCTTCCTAAGCTGTACAAAATCGTATAATAGTGACCAGAATAATATAATGAAAAGTACATCACCGGTACAGAAGGGGTTAATATTGGTTCTGGACTTGTACGGGCTATTATCCATCACCCATGAAGCGGAAGGAGGCAATTGTTTACCATGATAAAGTGTGTTTTATAGAGGCTGTATTTCTTTTAAGGGGAGGGGGGACGTTTTTCTGGTCCCTTTTCTCCCTCGTGTTTTAAGCCCCATTAGTTTTGAGATTTTAAGACGTTCGGCCCATTAGTTTGGGGCAATTTTTAACACCTTTCAACCCGTTTCGTTGTCAATTTTCAGACTTTTTGTGCTAGTTAGGTGTCATTTTTTTCCTGGCGAGCGATAGCGAGCCTGTACTTTTAAAAGGAACCGGCCTTTGGCCGGGAAATTTTTCTACCGAAAAATGTACAAATATATCTTGAAGGGGGGTCTAGGGGGTGTTTGTCTAAGCTTGATGGAGGGCTAGGGAGGAAACTAAACAATATTAAATAAATCCAAACACTAAGCAAATAAATAAGCCCATCTCCTCTTAACCACCGCCTCCAAACCTGTTCACTCGATGATTCACAGCGCGATATTGTCTCTAATAATTGAGCATTTCATATTAATAGTTATTTTCTCTAACACTGTCAAACGCTATACTCATTAACCCCTTCTTTACCGGCGACGTCTTTTCGATTTTATTGTAGCTGTGTTTAGACGATTTTGTGAAGTTTAAGAAAGATCTGTGGTAGTGAAAAGGGTTAAGAGAGATACTTCGAACCTGTTAATTGCTAGGGGCCCTTTTTAAACTGCAAAAAAATCGTCTAATAGTAGCCAGAACAAAGTTAAAATGACGTAGGCAGTACATAAGGGGTTAATAGAAGAAAATGCAATAACGTGTTAAATTATATTTGCATGAAAAAAGACCAATGAGAATTAAATCCAATAATAATGGTCTAATTATCATCAAACGGATTTGTTAGAATTTTCTTTTCTCTTCTCATACATTGCAAACAACTGCATACACTATTATTACACACTTCAGCAGAAAAATGATAAAGAAGAGCGAAAATAAAGTGAAAAGTCCAAGTAACGAAAAGAGAAGCTAAAAGTCCAAGCAACGAAAAGAGAAGCTAAGGTGGAAGAGAGTAACATTGAAATAGACTCCTAATATATTCGCGCAAGGAAAACAGGACGAATCCTCTTTTGGCGAACGAGAAAAAAGGGTCTGCAAAAGCTGGTAATTGCCGAGGCGAACTTGAAGAGCAAGGCAGAATCAACAAATATATACCATTCTGCAACCAGTGACGTAGATATATGGACGATCCCCTTACCCCTCCCCCCCCCCCCCCTTCTTCTTCTTACCCCTTTCGCCCCCCCCCCCCCCCCCCCCCCCCCCCCCCCCCCTATCACGCACCTGCCTAGCCCTGTTAAACTAAGAGCCCCTTTTGTAAATGGTAAGTGGACAACTGTTATAGACTTATATATATATATATATATATATATATATACAGTAGATATACTATATACTGTATATATATACAGTATACTGTATACAGTATACCGCTATATAAACTTCGTCTTCGTGAACCAAATATACGAATATAAATGATCAGCTATAGGTATCTGGGTGCTGTAAAATTACAAGGAATTAAATGGAATTGTTAGTATCTCAAATACCTTGCGGTCCACCCCGGGGAGATACTTTAAGTGGAAGGAGAGAGACTGTATATTACACGCTTACATAAATTGCCGGGAAATATTTCCATACTTACATTTAATTCGAAGTGGGATTGACAATCGTTTTCCCACATGATAATGAATCCAGATGTGTGTATCTTGGTCATAATAAGCCTCTATCAAACATGACGTATTTGTATGTCACTATAATCAACAAAATCAATCTGAAGGACATATATCTCTGCCAAGCCAAGTAATCTAAGAACATATATCTCAGCCAGGCGTGTAATCTGGGATAGTTACACGATTGAATTCAACCATCACGAACAAAATATGTGTACATTTTGTTAGGTCATATAATTTAGGAGTTAGTAGCACAGTGAAATTATATAAAATGAACAAATAATCACATGGTCAAGGAATTTCATTAACCCATTCAGTACCGGTGCCGTCCTTTTACCTTTATTCTGTCTACTATTAGACGATTTTATTCGGTTTAAAATTGACCTCAAGCAACTAACAGGCTGCAAACTATCTCACTTAACCCACATTACTACCACAGATCCTTCTTAAACTGCATAACATCGTTTAAATATAACTAGAATGTAATTAAATAGAAGTCGCCGGTACAAAAGGGGTTAAAGTGACAGGACCAGAGGGATCGCAAAATATTAACCAAAGTTTATCATATTCTTTTGGACATGCAGTTGATATTAAATTACCACACTGATCAAGTTTGGCCAAAATAAAAACTTGAACTTTTGGTACCTTTGGTTCATAAACCATCTATAATAGTTAGGCTTTGGCTTCAGGAACTGGCATTCAAAATGATGAAGGGAAACTATTTTGCCTCGATAATATGCAGCAGCCACTGTGTGCTTGGGTAGGTACGTTACCAGCCACTCAAAAAGCTTCGCGGACCTCAGCCATTTCGAATAATGGAAGTATATCCATGGAAACAAATTTATGATAATAATTTTCTACACATCAACTACAAAACTATATATATGTACTATTCATTGTAAAGAGAGGTCCATCCAAAAATCAATCTAGGTAGTTCCAAAATGTTCAGATGCGGAGATAAGCCCAGCAATAACGCGTAAATAGGGGAGGTGTGGTGGAGTGGTCATGCCACTGGACTGTTCCCGGGTTCGAATCCCGATGTATCAATGGGAAGATATTTTTGGTATGGAATTTGTGCTGTACCTAGTATCAGTGCATTGCCACAAAGCCCACCAAAACGCCCCCAAAAATACCCTCATTGTTCCATGATTAAATAGCACTGTATGAATATTCCCATATTAAAAATAGGCTACAGGGGGACAATGCCTAGTGAGTTCAATGCTCAATAAGTGGCGTTCAGAGAGTGAGGGTCCGAGTCTAGGGGATGAGACAGTGAATCGCATAAGGCGAAGCAGCTTCAGAGATGGGCTGCTTAGAGCCGTGGGTGGGCAACCGGGCCAAGTGCATCTTGCGAAGGCAAGTTGGTGGGGACTGGTTGCAGCTCAAAATGCTTCACATGTCTCACTCCCTAGACAGGAACAAGACCTCACAGGCTTCACCGTTGAATGCATAGGCTCTCAGCCTATGCCCGAGAGGGAGTAGTTGGAATATAGAATTAACAACAACAAAAAGAAAAAGAAAATGTTTATATATACAGTATATATATATATATATATAGGCTATATATATATATATATATATATATATATATATATATATATATATATATATATATACTCTTTATTTAATGAGTCCCCGAAATGTCTCGTCGTTGAAATGTTGTCCGGTGCCCCTCCGCTAAAGGCCCCCCATGCTACACTCAATTAAGGTACAACCGGACGATGTGGATCAGGAATTCCAATGAGAAGTAACGAGTCTCCCGAGTGGACCCGGCCGACGCCTCCAGGAAGGAAGATTTACCGCCGGGACCCTGCATAAACAACGGCTAATTGTAAAATGTTCCCGCGGATTCATCTTGGGGCCCCAGAAGGGAGCAGTATTTTTAATGGCGCTGATTATGGCCAGAACAAAGGCGCAAGTTAGCCCGGTGGTTGAGTTAGTGGTTGGTAGATCTTCAATTAAGGGGAGATGGTCAGATGGGCCGGTTTTTTTTGGTCTCTTAATTTATTTATTCCTTTATTTCTTAGTTTCCTCGCTAGACCTCCATCAAGCTTAGAAGAAAAAAAAGCCTAGAACCCCTTTCAAGATAAATTTGTAATTTTTCGGGAGAAAAATGTCCCGGCCGATTTCAGGATTGCTATCGCTCGCCAGGAAAAAAATCGACACCTAAGGCACGAATGGTCTTAAAATTGACGAACGAAATGTGGCGAAAGGTGTTAAAATCACCAAACTAATGAGCCGAACGTCAACAAATCTGAAAACTAATGGGGCTAAACATGAGGCAGAAGGGGGACCATAAAAGCGACCCATCTCCCCTTAAGGCCCCCTGATAGTAGAGCAGTGCGTGCATTATAACCCCCCCCTGGCGGCATCATCAGCTGGTTTTATTACCACAGTGATGGGGCGGTTTGTACGTATCGCACCAATGTTAACCCCTACTGTACCGGCGACGTCCTTTTAACTTTATTCCGGCTACTATTAGACGATTAGTTTCATTTTTTAATTAGCCTTCAACAATAATCAGGCTTCGAACTATCTCACTTAACCCTTTCAACTACTTCAGATCCTTTTAAGACTGCACACAATCCTCTAAATATAGCTAGAATGAAAGGAAATAGATGTCACCTGTACAGAAAGGGTAAATAGATAACTTAGTCTAACCTTGTCTACTTTAAGTTACTTTAACCAATTTAGCATCTACGTAAATGTATCACAAAAATACAGCACATCAGAGTGCATTTTATGTGTCATAAGTCACTTAGATAAATAAAGAGGTGCCGATATACTGTACATATATACAGTATATATATATATATATATATATATATATATATATATATATATATATATATATTAATATATATATATTTTTTTGTTATTGCTCCATTCCAGTGGGCATTAAATTGTAGACGGTCGAAGCAATTTGCTCATGGTTTGATGGAGAGCTCCATGGTCAAAATCAATGAACAAGTCACAGATGTCATAATAGCTATTTCATTGTAGCTTCAATCAAGGGAGCCCACCTCGCTTTTTTCTCTTTCTCACCCTCTCTCTTTGGCTTGTATCCATTCGGCCCCATTCAGCCAACTGTTTTAAGACGTTTACCCCCATCCATGTGTCAATATTTTCCTGGCAAGCGGTAGCGAGCCAGCATATATATATATATAATTATATATATATATATATATATATATATATATATATATATATACATTATATATATTTTTTTTTTTACAGCAAGCTAAGTTTGTAAATTTTTCGATAGAAAAATTTCTCCGGCAAAGCCGGATTTCTCCATACAATGCTGGCTCGCTGTCGCTCGCCAGGAAGAAATCGACAACTGGATGGGGATAATCGTCTTAAAACAGTTAGCTGAATGAGGCCGAATGGATACAAGCCAGGGAAAGAGAGAAAAGGAGAGAAAGATAAAAAAACAAAAAGCCGGTGACCCCCCTTAACAATGATCTCCCTGATTCACAACACGCTCCAGCTCTACAGTAGGTATAAATAATATAACCTACATCCTGGTCCAATATTTAAGGGGGGATGGGCCCGTTTTCTGCCCCCCCCCCCCCCCCCCTCCTTCTTCTCCCTCGTGTTTAACCCCATTGATATTTAGATTTTAAGACGTTCGGCCCATTAGTTTGGCGATTTTAAGACTTTACGCCACATTTTGTTGTTGTCAATATTAAGACCTTTCGTGCCATTTAGATGTCGATTTTTACCTGGCGAGTGATAGCGAGCCTGTACTTTTAAGAGGAACGGTCCAAGGGGTGTTTTTTACAGCTTGATGGAGGTCTACGGAGGAAAGTAAACAATAAACTAAAGATGAAAGATAAAGCAAATAAATACGCCGATCTCCCCTTAATTCGAATCTGGTACTTGCCGGATATCATAATTCTGATGCAAGATTATTTTTCGATGTGACGATACTTCTTTAAGACGTTTATCCCCCTCCAGATGTCAATTTTGTTCATAGCAAGCGGTAGCGAGCCAGCATATTTAAAAAAAAAAAAAAAATTTACAGCAGGCTAAATTTGTAAATTTTTCGATATACAAATGTCTCCGGCGAAGCCGGATTTCTCCATACAATGCTGGCTCTCTATCGCTCGCCAGGAAAAAATCGACACCTGGATGGAGATACAAGTCTTAAAACAGTAGGATGGATGGGGCCGAATGGATACGAGCCAGAGAAAATGAGAAAAGGAGATAAAAAAAAAAGCAGGTCACCCCCGTTTGAAAGTTGTGCAGTATCTCCTCGCCATGCCTCTAGTACCGGTACTCTATATACAGCTACTGGCAGGAGACAAACCATATCATCAAAACACGACATCACTGAGAGCAGGGCATCAAACCACTGAATATGTATAAACCAGTCCCTTCTTTATAGTCATTATTAGTAACTATACACAGTTAAGGGACAGGTAGTTGATATTGTTTACCCCTTCTCCCTCATGCGTAGCCCCAGTAGTTTTGATATTTTAAGACGTGCAGCCCACTAGTTTGGCGATTTTAACATGTTTCGCCCCATTTCGTTGTCAATTTTAAGAACTTTCGTGCGTGTCAATTTTCCCCTGGCGAGCGTTAGCGAGCCTGTAATTTTAAGAGAAACCGGCCTTGGGCCGGGGGGGGGGGGGGGGGGGGGGTATGTTTGGTGGAGGTTTAGCGAGAAAACTAAGAAATACATTAATAGACCTAAAAAAACAGCCACTAGCCTCTTAAAGTTATGCTTTACAGCTCTACATCGTCTAATGTTTACCAGAATCAAAAGTAAAAAGGGGTCATGATGCTGAAATGGCTAACAAGTGCCAGACTACAATTGCCTGTACAAAATTGCTGGAAAACCCGCTCGTATGACACCGACTGTATTTATTATTATGTTGATTATTAACCCCTGGTGTACCGGCAACGTCTTTTAAAATTGTATTCTAGATATATTTAGACGATTTTACGAAGCTAAGGACAGATATATGGTAGCTGAAACGATCAATTGAGATAGCCTGTAGCCTTTTAATGGGCAAACGTCCTTCCTACGCTGAATATAGTGGTTCAATAGTTGCCAGAATAAAGTAAAAAGGATGTCACCGATACTTCATGTTGACGTAATTTAAGGGGAGATGGGCGTAGTTATTTGCTTATTGTTTTATATTATTTTATTTTTTTATTTTCCTCCATGGACCTCCATCAACCTGAAAAAACACCCCTAGATCTCCATTCAAGATACATTTTTACATATTTCGGTAGAAAAATGCCCCGGCCAAAGGCCGGTTACTCATAAAATTATAGGCTCGCTATCACTCGCCAGTAAAAAATTGATACTTAAATGACACGGAAGGTCTTAATATTGACAAAGAAATGGGGCGTAGTCTTAAAATCGCCAAACTAATGGGCCGAAAGTCTTAAAATAAAATAAAAATATTGTGGCTAAACACGAGGGAGAAGGGGGCCACAAAAACCAGCCCATCATCCCCCCCCCCCCCCCCCCCCGTCACTAAATCTGCCGGGCTTACTGTTGTTGTCTCAGTTTCCCTTCCTTTGAGACATTTCTGACCCCCTCCCTCCCCTCCTTTCCTCATTTTGGAAGTTGGACTTGGCTACTTATTAATAATTTGATTGACCTACTAATTGATGAATTACAAGACTGGTCTAGCAATGACACACAAGACTTCCTGATGACTTATCGACTAACTGCCCATCCCCGAAAGGGGCTAAACATAGGGGAGCAATCCCTCCGCCATAGGCAGCTTTCTAGGGCCTTTCCTAGCTGATACTGAGAGGATTGGGTTCTAGTCATGTGGTGATGGGCTGGTCTATTAGGGTGAGAGTTGAGCGTTCTCTGCCATACCCATAGCTTACTCTGACTGTTAGGTTGGCAGACTGGGAGCTAAAGCGTCACATTTTTCCTTTGCCCTTCAACTTTCCCTTCAGAATTGTTAAAGGGCACAGGGCCTTGGGTGGGGCTTCGGTGTCCCGGGCGTTTCCGCACAATCCTCAGCTCCTCGCCTGGGAGCCGCTTCGGTCACCTGGGCATTTTTATAGGTAAAGCAGGGAGGGTTCTGTGGGAGTGCTCGGTTATGGCATTGGCCTTGCTTGGGACCTTGGGGCTGTTCGGTCAGACAGCCTGGGGAACAACAAATAACTGAAAAATCTCCGTAGTTACTGCTGACTGACTGATTAATTATGCACAAACATTGATTAACAGCCCATCCGGTTACCTAATTACTGATTGACGTACTAAAAATACTCCATCTACTGGCCGAGATATGTTGTGATTGACGGAGTGCCTCAACACCTGTTATCATCCCCACACACACATACAGCCATCATCACTACCTTCACCAACACCATCAATTCGGCCTTAAAAGCTATGTTACTCCACTGACATGGCGCCATTACAGAAATAAACTTATAAAGGATAGTTGTAGCCATTCCAGGGGCTCGACTGGGACAAGGCAGAAGATAGGGATAGTAGGGATCATGGTTGCCATTGATTTAATCATTGTTATTTAATCAACTGAGTTCATCACATTATTTTTTATATATTGTGTTCAAAGTATAAAATCCAACCCACAAGTGAATGTTTATTTATATTAAATATAAATTTGAAATTAAATATAATTCACTACTTAATGCACAGATTGAAAATCTAGTAATAATGTTAGCCTATCGTCTTCGAATTTGGGAATGTAAAAATAAGATAAATAATTTTAATCAAATAACAAAAATATATTCAAATACAAAAATGATTAGTATTATATACATATATGATTATTTAATTGATTTACATATACAGTATATTTATTATAATATTCACCAACCCTGGTATGATTCTGTATGAGTTTGTTATGATAGCGCCATCATGTAAGATTTTCGAACTCTCTCACACACACACACACACACTCAAATATATCGTACTTACAAAAACCCATCCCAATTTACTCCGTTACCGTAATCAACCATTACCAATAGCACTCTGATCACCTTTATCATATTTATCGCCGATCCAGAATACACATTACAATATCCTCCATCCATCACAATCAACTCTCACCTTCACTACAATCACTGTCATCCACGTTACTGACATTACCATACACCTCATAATATTTTTAGTTTCTTCGGTAGCCCTCCATCAAGCTTAAAAAATACAACCCCTAAACCCCCTTTCGAGATAAATTTGTAAATTTTTCGGTAGAAAAATGTCCCGGCCGAAGGCCGATTTCTTCGAAAACTACAATCTCGAAATCGCTTGTCAGGAAAAGATCGACACCTAAATAGCAAGAAAGGTTTTAATATTGACAAAGGAACGGGGTGAAAGGTGTTATAATCGCCAAACTAATGGAATGAATGTCTTAAAATCCCTTAGCATCATTTCTATTCATCCTTGCCACAATCACAATCATCGCTATTCTCGTCATTCAAAACAAACTCATCACTCAAGTCGATCATCACCCCTTTCACTATCGTCAAAAATATAGTTATTCATCCTTAACCCATTAAGTACCAGTGACGTCCTTGTCATTATATTCTGGCAACTATTAGATGATATCATTCAGCTTAGGAAGGACGTCTACCCATCCAAAGGCTACAGACTATCTCAATTAATCCTTTAGCAGTCATATATCCATCCAAAGCTTCATAAAATCGGCTAAATATAGCTGCAATAAAAACAGAAAAAAAAAAGGTCGCTGGTGCAGGAGGGGTAAGCCAAAACAAAGATCATCACCATCCTACCGACACAGCAACAGCCAAAATAACAATCCCCTCGGTATAATCATCATCATCAGCTCAGGTTATATACTACCGTCGCCACCATCAATTTATTATCCTCAATACAATATACGTGATCACGATTTACTCTACCGGCATCAACTCATCTTCATCATCACTCATTCTTACCTTCACCACAATCACCATTAGCATGCCATCACCATTACAACAACCATCATCACAACCTGTACGACTATCACCACTCTACAATTACGCACAAAACTCGAACCCAACCTTCACAACTTTATCGTTACTGTCTTATATTGATACATAACAAATAGGATAAAACTTGAATATATATATATATATAAACCTGGAACAACATAAACCCTCGCACGGCAACTCGAACATCCGACGTGTAAATATTAGGTAACAAATTAATGAGAAGACTCGATTTAGTTTGGGATCATTCCAAATTCAGGTGGTCAGGATTTATGACCCCGAATGTACCCTACCTCCTCCTCCTCCATCACTTCCTCCCACCGTGACCAATATCATCACCATTACATTATCATCACTGCTAGACTTCATCACTACACACAATAATTCTCAATAATCTCTCACCAGCATCATATCATTCAAACAACCATCATCATAAGCTTTTGATTATTTGTTGTTAATATGTCCCACTCCTTTCCCATTCTTAACCCCTTCAGCACCATGACACCTTCTTACCTTTAACTCTGGCTATAATTAGACAATTTAATGCCGTTTCAGAAGAACCTATGTTATGCAGAGGGTTTAATGAGATCGTATTTAACCCAAATCGTCCTAGCTGAAATAGATAAGCTGAAGAAAATCGTCTAATGGTATCCAGAATGATGAAAAGTACGTCATTGTGTTGAAAGGTTAAAACAGCCATCATCATAAACTCTATATTATTATTTTTAATAAGACCCACCCCTTTTTCATTCTTAACCCCTTTAGTACCGAGTTGTTCTTGTCATTATAATCTGGATATTATTAGACGATGTTATCCAGCTTAGGGAGGACGTGTAACAATTAAATGGCTTCAAACTATCTCGATTGTCCATTTTTTTCTACCATGGTTTCATCCTAAGCTGCATAAAATCGTCTAAACATAGCTAGAATAACACAAAATACATCCTCGGTAAGGAAGGGGTTAAGTAAGCCATTTTTTATTTATAGAAGGGCAACCATAAAAATAATAAATAAGTAAATAAATCGAGCAATAAATAAACCCTACACCTTAATATAAATACTACAAACCAAACTTAGCTACCATAACCATCATCATCAACCATTATCACTACTACTATCATCACCTAGACTATCCACACCATCAGTCATTCATTACCCCTTCACCATTATCATAATATCATCATTAATATGTTAAGCTGCCGTAAACAGTATATTAGCTACCATAACTATACAGTATATTCATCATCAATCATCATCACTATAACATTAATCATCACCGCCTTAAGGGAGCCCACCTTGTTTTTTTCTCTTGCTCTCCCTCTCTTTGGCTTGTATCCATTCGGCCCCATTCAGTCTACTGTTTTAAGACTTACCCCTATCCAGGTGTTAATATTTTCCTGGCGAGCGGTAGCGAACCAGCATTTACACGGTATATATTTGTTTTGACAGCAAGCTAAATTTGTAAACAAAATCGATAGAAATATGTCTCCGGCGAAGCCGGATTTCTCCATACAATGCTGGTTCGCTATCGCTCGCCAGGAAGAAATCGACACCTGGATGTGGATAAACGTCTTAAAACAGTTGGCTGAATGGGGCCGAATGGATACAAGCCAGGGAAAGATAGAAAAAGAGAGGAAAAAAAAAAAAAAAAAAAAAACGGTGACCCCCCTAACCACCAACACCATACACTTTTATAACCATTCACCACCAACTCAACGTCACCTTTACACTTACCATGATCACAATATAGGCTACCGTAACCTTATCATCAATTATCACTAAAACATCATTATCTAAACTATCTACACCATAAAGCTTTCATAACCGCTCATCACCACCATAACCCTCATCACCACTCATCATAAATCACTCATAACCTTATCATCATTAAGCTGCCGTGAACACAATAGCTACCATACCACCAAAACATCATCATCAATCACCATAAACAGTCATCAAAACCACCTGTACCTATACTCACTATCATCATATCATTACAGCTGCCGTGAACACAACCTAAGCTACCATAACCATGCCACCCCCACCATCATCACCACCACTACAGTACCACAGTCATCACCACAAAACGTCACCTGTACTCACTATTACCTCACTATCATCATATAATTACAGCTGCCGTGAACACAACCTAAGCTACCATAACCATGCCACCCCCACCATCATCACCACCACTACAGTACCACAGTCATCACCACAAAACGTCACCTGTACTCACTATTACCTCACTATCATCATATCATTACAGCTGCCGTGAACACAACCTAAGCTACCATAACCATACCACCACCATAATCATCATCATCAATCATCACCACTACAACACCACAGTCATCACCACCTGGACTACCAACATCATAAACCGTCACATCTACTCACTATCACCTCACTATCATCATATTAAGGCAGCTGCCGTGAACACTACCCCGGCCACCATAACCATATCATCAATCATCATCACAACATCACAACCATCTTCATCTAAATGATCAACACCATAAAACGTTCAAAAGCACTCACTACCACCTCGGTATCATTATCAATCATCATCATCATCACCACCACCACCACTCTGTACATGCACTCAAACATTTCACTTTACATTATTTCTATGCCATTTCCCATGATCTACCCAGCGCCATAAACAATTACACCACCTTCCCCTTGCCACCATTTCACCTTTTGTCACCACCATTTTAGAGTACCAGTATTTACTACGATTACACTTCATTGTTCACTACCGTCATTTTGTTTCATCACAAATCACCACATACTTTCATTATCATTATGTTACTATACTTGGTATTATCGCCATTACTTACTTATTATTATTTATATACTTATTTGTGTTACTATTAATAGTAGTAGTAGTAGTTGTAGTAGTAGTAGAAATAGTAATAGTAGTAGTAGTAGAAGTAGTAATAGTAATTATTACCCAGCTTAGCCAATTTTCGAGTAACCAGAAGGAGAAAACCTGATCAAATTCCCGCAATGGCACTTTTTTGGTGGTACCAAGCAAATCACGCAATGCTAACCTACCCAATATAAGATGATGCGATTCTCATTTTATGCTGGCTCTTATTACACGATGTAATCGAATTTACAAAGAGTTTGTGGGAGTAAGAGGTTTAAATTAGATTGTTTGTAACCCCTTCGATTCCTAAACATCCTTCATATGCTAAATATAATTGTTTATTGTTAGTTTGAAAAGAATACAAAATAGAAGAAAAAGACGTTGCATAATGAAAGGGTTACTAAAACGTAATACATAATCAAATTATGGATCCTAAGGTTCATATAATCAAAGTAAGTTATCACTAATCATAAATCCACAACAGTTCATACTCAATCATTATAAATTGCTCATTAATGAGGAACTTTATATGATGCAATTGTAGTCAAGGATACTTTACAGCATTTGAAGGAATCTATTATGATACACTAACGAAATCTTTTGAACATTTGATTAAACCATATTAGTCGAAGTACTTATGTTTGCAAACGAATGTTCACTGTCTCGTTAGCATCATAAGGAGGTGTTTAAGTATTCATAGCCACGACTTACATGGAGTTAAATAGTTTTCGCTGAATGCTCGTTTCCTTCCTATATTGTTACTTATAAATATACAAAACTTGTCACATTGCACACAATATTAAGCCAGCTACGTGGGTAAACAAATGATAAAGTTTAAGTTGTAAACCCTTTCCGTTAACATACCATATTTTGTACTAATAGTTCATTGCTTATTACTGATACCAATTACCGATATTTAAAGTATTAAGTAAACGTCAGTCTCTAATTATTTTACAAATAATCAAGACTTTTTTTTGGCAAACTATTGATTCTGTCTATACAATACTATATACCAATGTACAGTCGTGGTCAAGAGTTTCTGGACAAATGTTGAAGACAACTTTAACACACTCGCCGCTCGCTCGCGAAATAATTTGATCAAATTTATTGACCCACAACATATTTTAAAGGGGGGATGTTTATTTTGTAGCCCCCCTTCTCCCTCATGTTTAGCCCCATTATATTTTAAGACGTTTGTTCCATTAGTTTGTCGGTTTTAAGACATTTCACCCAATTTCTTTGTCTATTCGCTGTAAGTAGGCGAAACATCACGACCTCTATCCTCTATAACTAAAAAACGACTAGAGTATTCTAGCTAATATTTCTACCATTTGGGAAGACTTAGTCAAGGAATAGATGTGGAAATTTACAGCCAATTTGCTCTAGCCCTTTTTGTGTTACAGAGGATAGAGGTCATGATTTCTTGCCTACTTACAGCGAATAGACTATAGTACTGTACACCCACTTATTTAGTATCGGTAGTGATTTAACCCTTTTACTACGATGCCTCCTTTTGTTACCCTATGCTGGCTATTATTAAACTATGATTTCGTTCACATTTTGGAAGGATTATCTAGTCAGAGGGTTAAGTTATATTTATTTATTAATTTGTTGTTGTTGTTGATAATTTAATTAATGTTTTGTTTGCTGTGTTCAAGATGCATTTCAGTTAAGTTGTCGAGTTTCATATATTTCATTGCAGCCCTTAAAATCATAGAGGTTCTTTCAAAGTTGACTAAATTCGTCTAATGTTAACTAGACAAAGATCAAAGTTACGTCATCGTGCGGAAAGTGTTAAAAGGACCAAGGGCCAAAATGTCGTCGATTGTCCAGTCTCTGTCTACTGTAGGGTCCCCACCTAACTTCCCAATGCACCTCACGCTCCGCTCCCAACCCGATAAAGACAGTCACACCACCGCTCTGTTCAAACAATTTGTTACCGGCAATTACGCTATTTCTGAATTAAATGTTGTATAGCAATTCGGCCAGCTATTATTATTAAACGTTAGTGTTGTTGCCGATACCGATGGATAAATAGCCTGGAAATGCTGCCAGAATACAGTTGTAGATCGGAAGTTGCCGAAACAAGCGGCCGTGTATCTCTGCCTTGGGATTTTCATGACTAGCAGAATGTGGGTTGATCACACTTGGGATGCGATCAGTGTAGCCAATCTCTTGTTATTTCTACAGCAAAGTCCTCTAAATCATCCATTAATTAACTTTAGCCATTTTCGGGTTTCATATTTAGCTTGCTGTTTGTCTACCTGCAGTTACATTGCACAAACTATACTCGGTTTCTTTTCAACTGACGATAAATTGAGTCCCTTAGCAGCTAATTTATAGATACTTAATGGAAAAATATGAAACTACTATGTCTCTGCATCATGTTAAGACCAAGTTTATATATTTATCAACATATTTCATTACAAAATCTTCAAATTAACTGATAAATCTTGATGGTAACTTTGCAATTTACCGTCAGTTGAAAAGAAAGACTATAGTTGCTTTGACCAAAATATAGTTGTTGACCGTTCCATAGCTGCGGTTGCAGACGACCTTCGCTCACTTCCTAAACCTACAAACTCCGGTGTTCCTCAGGGCTCTGTTCTATCTCTCTTGTGTCTTTATATGTTTAGATTGGTGTAGCAGTATGATGAGATGGTCAATAAGACAAAACCTTGTCGTCGCAAGAATGTTTACTGCGTCGTTAAATCAAATTATAATATCTTGTTAAACTGACAAGCTCTTTTATGTGACGCTTAAGGAGGTACTACTCGCTTTTTCTGGACCCCCTTCTCCCCCATGTCTAGCATATTTGTTTTGAGATATTAAGAAGTTTGTTCCGTTAGTTTGGCGATTTTGAGACCTTTCACCTTATTACTTTGTCAATATTAAGACCTTTCGTGCCTCTTAGGTGTCAATTTTTTCCGGCGAGCGATAGCGAGCCTGTAATTTTAGAAGGAACCGGCCTTCGGCCGGGAAATTTTTCTACCGGAAAATGTACAAATTTATCTTGATAGGGGTTCTAGTTTTTTCTTTTCTTAAAGCTTGATGGAGGTCTTGGGAGGAAAATAAAAGATAAAGGAATATATACATAATTAGACCCAAAACACGAGCACTACCCCCTTAAAAACTTTGATGAGAAGGATATAATAGAAAATGTAAATATTCCTGCAGAACAAGTCTTCAAACTATCTCTCCTGTCCATGCATACTGTATATCTTGTTTTCCAGTTCTGTTCCATTAGCCTGCCACATGTCTAATTACTTCCCTTAGAATTATCCAACCCCTCTTCTTCGAGGCACTGCATTTATCACTACACTAAGGATATTTATCAAAAGGACAAACCTCTAACCTAAATTTGTAATTTTTTAAATATATACATACATAAAGACAAATCTCTACATAAATACCACAGCGATAAAAGTGAGGGAATTCTACAATGTAATATTTTTGTCAACCCCTTCAGACTCATATGACGCAGAAGTTGCGCGTAGAGCATTATAGTGTTATTCTTGGGAACACTAGCGCTTGAGTACACCTGTAAGTCATAATAAATATACATCCATTTGACATTTAAATATTTGAACTTTTACAACCAAGCTCTGAAGCATTTGAGGTCTGCTTTAGCATGGTATTATCCGGCTAGGGTTCAATATAGATTACGATACTGTAAGTTATATTTACTATGGTTATTGAGTGTACATGACACTAAGGACGGGCAAATTTTATATACCCGCGAACTATTATAATAAATTATTTGAGCACGATAGATCACACTGCTGGGATTGACTATACTCTGTTCCTTTTCATCTGACGGTAAATTGCATCCCTTAAGAGCTTATTTCTCGATACTAAATGGAAACATGTGAAACTACTATGTTTCTGCATCATATTAAGATCGAGTATATATAATTAGCACCATATTCCACTACAAAATCTTCAAAATATCTGAGAAATCTTGATGGGAACTGTGCAGTATACCGTCAGTTGAAAAGACAAACAGGGTATAGTTATTGCTCACTATATTCTTATTATCACTAGGACATGTGTAAATTCAAGACATCGGCTGTAGATGAAGCATGGAATGTCAGGGTTTATTCATATGCTTATGTTCCGGTTATCTCTTACGAATCATAATTTGGTATCACGAATAATATTATTTGTGCTATTTTAATTTAATTGTACAGTAAATACCTCAAAAAGACTTGTGCATATTAAAAAATGAAACCAGAATGACTATACCTTACCTTTGGATGTGTTCGCCGCTCTTCTAGCGGCACCAAGGAGCGCGACGCCCCTCGTTATGGGTGGTGATTTGGTGCAGTAGACTGTTTGAAGCGACAGCTCGCTCCCTTGCGAGAATGGGTTCGTCTGGCACTTTTTGCAGTTCGACATCTAGGGCTCTCTTGAAGTTGTCTAACGAGATGTCCCTCATGTCTCTTACTCGCCGTGGGAGTTTGTTGAAGAGACGTGGGCCTCTGTGTGATAACCAGCCCTCTCGCAGAGAGCCCATAGCACCCCTGTTATTCATCCGGGGGATTTTGCATTCCCAGCCTCTCCTATCACTGAATTTCATGACTATCTGAGTATGTAGGTTTGGTACTAAACCCTCTGCGATTTTCCACGTGTATATTATTAGGTAACGTTCTCTTCTACGTTCCAGTGAGTACAGATTCAGTGCTCTTAAACGCTCCCAATAGTGTAGATGTTTTATCGAACTTATATGCGAAGTGAAATTTCTTTGTACACTCTCTACGTCATTTATTTCACCTGCTTTGTATGGGGATGTTAATACGCTACAGTATTCAAGCCGCGGTAGCACTAGAGATTTGAAGAGCGATATCATAGGCAATTCACCGCGTGTTTTAAAAGTACGCAGAATCCAACCCGTTAGACGTTTCGCAGCCGCCACTTTGACCTGGTTATGTACTTTGAAACCCATATTTTCAGACATTAATACCCCAAGGTCTTTCACACTGTCTTTCCGTTCTATTATATGGTTAGATTCTGTTAAGTAATTTGTAATTTCTTTAACACCATTATTATCTCCGTACCGTATTAATTGGAATTTTTCCTCATTGAATTGCATGTTGTTTTCCCTGGTCCACTGGAACACTACATTCATGTCTTCCTGCAGTCGGCCCGTGTCCTCTTGTGTGTTTACTATCTTGCTTAATTTTGTGTCATCAGCAAAAGACGACACCGTACTGTGTCTGGTGTTGGTATCTATGTCGCAAATTAGTATGAGGAACAGAAGGGGCGCTAGCACTGTTCCTTGGGGCACTGAGCTTTTGACATCCGAAGGCTCAGAAGTGACTTGGTTTACTGCTACCGATTGTTTTCGGTTTACGAGGAAATTGTATATCCACCGTCCGATTTTCCCAGTTATACCTTTTGCTTTCAGTTTGTGGGCTATTATACCATGGTCACATTTATCAAATGCCTTAGCAAAATCGGTGTAAATGACATCCACGTTTTTCTTTTCTTCTAGCGCTTTAAGAATTTTGTCATAGTGTTCCAAAAGTTGTGAGAGACATGATCTTCCCGCTCTGAACCCATGTTGACCGGTGTTGTGTAGTTCATTTGTCTCCATGAATGTTGAAATTTTGCTTCGCAGGACTCGCTCAAAAACTTTAATGATGTGAGAGGTTAGAGCTACCGGGCGGTAGTTTTTTGGTAGTGCTTTACTCCCTCCTTTATGCAGTGGGGCAATTATTGCGTTTTTCAAGCTATCTGGTATGTCACTAGCGTCTAGACTCCTTCTCCACATTATAGCCAGGGGTTTTGAGAGGTTTTCCTTACATTTTTTCATTAGGATCGAATTCCATGAGTCCGGGCCTGGTGCCGAGTGGGATGGCATGTTGGAAATGGCCTCTTCTATGTCTTTTGGACCGAAATCAATATCCAGCATCTGAGGAGTTTCCGTGGGGGAGGTTTCCATGAAAAATATATTTTGGTCTCTGATGACTTTTGTTTCATCAGGCTCACTGAATGCCATTTCATACTGCCTGCTTAAGAGTTCGCTCATTTCCTTTTTGTCCCCTGTGAAAGAGCCGTCCCCTTTGCTCAGTGGGCCGATGTTTGATGTTGTTTTAGCCTTTTGTTTGGCGTATGAAAAGAAGTATTTGGAATTTTCCTTTATACCTGCAATAGCTTTCCTCTCCTCTTCCATATGTTGTAGTTCATATGATATTCTTAGCCTTTGTTCAATTTCCACAATTTCTCTATCTATTTCGACCTTTTGCCTATCCTGTAGATTTTGATGTGTGCATCTTTGTGTGAGTAATTTTCTTCTTCTGGTAAAATAAATATATTCTTTACACAACATTATTTCTTATTAGAGAAACGAATATTGATTGAAGAAAATGGTCCAGATAATCAATGAAATCTAAACAATATGAAAGTTATGTAGAGCTAAAAAAAAAAATGTTACACAATCTTGTTTAGGCCTATGGAAGTTCAAGACCCAGCGTTTTGTAACATACTACAACGGAATTAGGAAATACATAACATTAATGGAAATAAGGATCATACACCTAATGGCGTCATATATCCATGACAAAAATGTAACAATTAGACTAAAACAGTTGTGGATTGAAGCACGGTGAACAGCTACGCCAAGGAATTTATTTCCGGAGATAATTATATGATTAGGGGTATAAAATAATTTAGAAAGGCAGGCGTTCTTCACAGCAGAGGTGTTATTGTTCAGTCATAAGCACTGCCAGACAATAAGTTGTACCATAACAGAAAAATACGTGTAATGGTAGATGGCCTTTATTCTCAATTTCACTCAATAAATGCTGGTGTTCCCCAGGGATCAGTTTTGGCCCCAACTCTGTTCCTCATTCATATCAATGATCTCATATCTACCACTCATAATCCAATACATTCCTACGCAGATGACTCAACACTCCACAGTTCCTTCACATTTACCAATTCTTTCACCCAACCCGATCTTATAAATTCAAAAATAAACACTGCAATTTCTCTGAACCAGGACCTTTCTAGAATTAATGAATGGGGACAAGAGAATCTAGTTTCCTTTAATGCACAGAAAACCAAGTACATTAAATTTTCTAACCAACAGAATCTCACTGACTCCCATATATTTTTTAATTATGTAAATATTCCCACTTCCCCTAGTATTGACATTCTCGGTGTAACATTAACTACTAACTTGAGCTGGACACATTATGTTAGAAGCATTGCTAAGAATGCCTCTAAAAAACTGGGACTCCTGTACAGAGTTCGAGAATTCTTCACTGACGAGCAGTTGGCCGTAATATATAAAAGTCATGTGCGTTCTCAGATGGATTACTGTTCACCTCTGTGGGGTGGAAGTGGAGTGGTTGCATTGAGGCAGTTGGACAAAATTCAAAATAAAGCTATTAGATTAATCAATACCCTGCAATCACACAGGACCTTCCTACATTATCCATACGAAGAAACGTTGCATCCCTAGCAACAATCTACAGATATTTTCACAGCAATGTTCCGAGGAACTTGCTTCAATTGTGCCGCCTCTCCACATCTTTCCCCGTAGAACTAGGGCAGCTGAGAACGCCCATGAATTTACACTTTCTCCTCCACAATGCAGAACTTCTGCTTATCAAAATTCATTTATCCCCAGAGCTACTACTCTTTGGAATTCACTTCCCTCGAATTGCTTTCCACAAACTTACAATCTACAAATGTTTAAATCCAGTTGTTACAAACATTTTATGAATGGAGGATGCCTTTAGGCACATGGACCTTTTTGTTTTATCTGTGTTTTTCCTTCCTCCGTTCATTGTCTCTTTAAAAAAAAAGAGGATAAATGCCAAGAGGTGACTATAGATGCACGATCATCAGAACATTAAGGTGGAAGGGTTTATTTTTGGGTCGATTATTTCATATATTATTATATTTTTGTTTAGTTTCCTCCCTAGACCTCCATCAAACTTAAACAAAAACGTCCATTACATCCCCTTTCTAGATTAATTTGTAAATTTTTCGGCCGGTTCTTCCCAAATAACAGGCTCACTATCGTTCGTTAGGGAAAAAATCGACACCTATATAGCACGAAAGATCTTATATTGACAAAGAGATGGGGCGAAAGGTCTTAAAATCGCCAAACTAATGGACCGAACGTCTTAAATTCTGAAAACTAATGGGCCTAAACATGAGGGAGAAAAACGACCCATCTGCCCATAACATAAAAGCATCTATAAAACAATGCAAGGGATGCAACATTTCTCCCTAGATAATGTGCATTGTGCAGCCCTTTAAGTTGTTGAGGTCATTCCCAAGCTGCATACATTATCTACTGATAGCTGAAGGGGTTAATACAAGTCCATCCTCTCTCTTCACGGTCTGTTCTTCTAACTCTATAGGTATCGGTATTACCAGGGTAATTCCAGGGTTAAGGGGGGATGGCCGCCTTTATTTGATCATTTATGTGTCTTTATATTATGTTATTAGTTTCCTCCCTAGCCCTCCATCAAGCTTAAAGAACACCCCCCCCCCCCAGAATAAATTTGTTCTTTCACATTTTTTGGCAGAATAATGTCCCGGCCGTCTCCTAAATTACAGGCTCGCTTTTGCTCGCCAGGAAAAAATGACAGCTAAATGGCACAAAAAGTGTTTATATTCCTAAACTTACGGGGCTAAACATGTGGGAGAAAGGGCTCAGAAAAACAAACCTCCCCTTCCTCCATTCACCCCCGCCCCCTGTGGTTACTATCCTAAACACTCACTCTACACGGCCACAACTATAATTTAACCTAACCTGATCTGTTTGAACTTAATCTATTCTATTAAATACCAAAACATAACCTAATCTAAGCTAATCCATGTCAATCTAATCTTGCCCGGTTTCGTCTGTGGCCGTTTTGATTCTGGCTGTTCTGGTTTTGGCCGTCAATTTTAGTTAGCTAAAATAGGACTTCTGAGGCTATCAACCCTTATGGATTTTTACGCCAGCACACTGTAAGTCAAGAATAACGTCAATACTGGAGCCCCTTTTCGAAAACTCCAGCCCCTTGGCCGTCAAGGAGAGTGGCTGTTTTTCCCCCCCCCCCCCCCAACCCCCTGCAAAGACCACACACGTCCCCCCCCCCCCCCCCCCCCCCCCCCCCTGGAAAGACCCCCTCTTGCAAAGACCCCACACATCCCCCCCCCCCTGCAAAGACCCCAAACATCCCCCCCTTTGCAAAGACCCCCCCCCCCCCCCCCTGCAAAGACTCCACACATCCCCCCCTTGCAAAGACCCCACACATCCCCCCCCTGCAAAGACCCCACACATCCCCCCCTCTGCAAAGACTCCCCCCCCCCCCCTTGCAAAGACCCCACACATCCACCCCCCCCCCCCTGCAAAGACCCCACACATCCCCCGCCCCCCTGCAAAGACCCCACACATCCCCCCCCCCTCCTTGCAAAGACCCCACACATACCCCCCCTTGCAAAGACTCCCCCCCTTGCAAAGACCCCACACATCCCCGCCCCCCCTGCAAAGACCCCACACATCCCACCTGCAAATACCCCACACATCCCCCACCCCCTCTCCAAAGACCCCCACACATCACTCTCCCAATAAGCAGCCGGTGCGCGCCATACACTAAACTAGTTTGATACTTGACACTTGCTGCTCGTACGTTGCGCTGCGACTCGTATATATCGTTGTTTATCTGAAATTCTCGCATCGGTAGGTTCCAATGCATACATGTTTATTCCCCCGTACGTGGTTTCCAGTGGTTTGCGGTCCTATCGTTTGCTATAGTCCGTTCATTCTAGGTTGGGCAGAAATCGTAACCTCTAACCTCTGTAACTCAAAAAGGGCGAGAGCAAATGAGCTGTAAATTTATACACATATTCCCTAGCCAAGCCTTCCTATTTGGTAGACATATTATCTCGATTACTCTAGTCCTTCTTGAGTTATGAGAGGTTAGGGATTACGATTTCTGCCCAACCTAGAATGAACGGACTATAGTTACTTCATCAACATATGTTATGCCCACAGTCACCTCTCCCGCTTCCCGAGTCAAACCACTTGCATCTAACGTAATGCTAATGAACCAAACCAACGCAACGAGTAGGCGGAATAATGCAAGATCAATCTTCGCTGAGTGAGGATATTTAAGGGGGGATGGGCCGGTTTTCTGCCCCCCCCCCTTTCTCCCTCGTGTTCAGCCCCATGGGTTTTTAGATTTTAAGACGTTCGGCCCATTACTTTTGCGATTTTATGACTTTACGCCCCATTCCTTTGTCAATCTCAAGACCTTTAGTGCCATTTAGGTGTCCTTTTTATTCCTGGCGAGCGATCGCGAACCTGTAATTTTAAGAGGAACCGGCCGACCGAAAAATTTACAAATATATTTGAAGGGAGGTCTAGGAGGTGTTTTTTACAGCTTGATGGAGGTGTAGGGAGGAAACTAAACCATAATACAAAATAATAATAATACAAATATTAAGCAAATAAATACGCCCATATCCCCTAAACACTCACAATAATTGATTCTCAACCAGTCTGTGTAATGGAGGATATCATAACTGCAGTAGATCACGGTCACATATACAAAATAAATGCCACTGTCACTCGAACTAAACCGTATCACTCAACATGCGATTTTCATATCATAAACAACCTTACCAAACCGGAATAATCCACCTTGGTGAAGTACAGAGGCTGCATCATTGTCCCCTCGAAGATAAGTCGTCCTGCAGTGCATCATACAAGGATGATGAAGCTTACTCAAGAACATACTATAATTTAACGTTACCTAACCTCAACTAAAGCTTCACTAGACGAATACTAACTTAATCAAACCTTAGCTCAGCGTCAGTGAAACTAATTTAACATTCCATAAGATACATTTTTCTTCTGGGTACAAGCCAGAGAAAGAGAGAAAAGGAGCAGGTCACCCCCCTTAAGTGATCGAATTGGGCTAAGCAGTCGAATTGGTTGGAGAAGTGGAGTTGAGCCAGACGGATGAATATGGGCCGGGAGATCAAATTTGGGCTTAAGGGGAGATGGGCCGGGTTTTTTTTTTTTTGGTTCCCTTTCTTCCTCGTGTTTAGTCCAATTAGTTTTGAGATTTTAAGACTTTTGTCCCATCAGTTTGTCGATTTTAAGACCTTTCGCCCCATTTCTTTGTTAATATTAAGACCTTTCGTGCTATTTAGGTGTCGATCTTTTCCCTGGAGAACGATAGTGAGCCTGAAATGTTGGAAGAACCGGCCTTCGGTCGGGGCATTTTTCTACCGGAAAATGTACAAATTTATCTAGAAGGGGGATCTAGTGGACGTATTTTTAAATTTGATGGAGGTCTAGGGAGGACACTAAAAATAGTAATAAACATATGAAATAATCAACCACAAATTAAACACTTCCCCCTTAGAGGTCGATTTATATTAGGCCAATCAGCCGAATATGTCTGGCCGGTCGAATCTGAACCACCACCTTCTCTCTCCCCATATATATACAGTATATATATATATATATATATATATATATATATATATATATATATATATATATATATATATATATATATATATATATATATATATATATATATATATCAGAGATGCATGAAAACTCTCTCTTATCCTTTCCTACTGGAATAAGAAGAGAGCCGAAGGTCTATAAATATTGGATTATGCGACTGGTTAGCGAACAGACTTGAGTGCGAAATGGCCCAGGTATTGCGGAGAGTGACCTTATAGACTGGTGTCCTTAATGAGAGATGGTCCATTTTTGTGGTCCCTCTTCTCCCTCATGCTTAGCCCCAATAGTTTTAAGATTTTAAGACGTTTGTTCCATTAGTTTGGCGATTTTCAGAAATTTCACCCCATTGCTTTGTCAATATTAAGGCCAATATTTCGTGCCATTTAGGTGTCGATTTTTTCCTGGCGAGCGATAGCGAGCCTGTAGTTTTATGAGAAACCGGCCTTCGCCGGGACATTTTTCTACCGAAAAATTTGCAAATTTATCATGAAAGGGGGTCTAGGGAGGTCTAGGAGGAATCTAGACAATTAATAAATAAATAATAAATAAATAAATAAATAAATAAAAAAATAATAAATAATAAATAAACAATAATAAATAAATAAATAAATAAATAAATAAACAATAATAAATAAATAAATAAATAAATAAACAATAATAAATAAACAATAAATAATAAATGTTCTTTCCTCTCACCTAAACATCAGGCTACCATGGTGCGGTGGGGATATCAACATGATTAGATTAATATCCAGTATTCGAGAATGGATATTAAGTCGTAGGCGTGTGCATAAACCTTTAACCGTCCTGGTGGTGTAATGGTTAAGGTGTCTACAAATTTGTGTGTGATAACCTGGGTTCGAATCCTGGTGGATCACATATATGCTTTCATTTATTTCATTGGAGGTGTTTGGTGTGGTGGTGAAATTATTAAAAATAGAATATATAATAACTAATAACTAATAAATATTAAATCAAATAATAAATAATAAATAAACAAATAAATGGATTCGACCAAAAGTGAACCATCCTCCCTTAACCCGTTCAGTACCAGGGACGTCCTTTTCATCATCTTCTGCTAACAATTAGATGATTATATTCAGCTTAGGAAAGATGTCTAGCAATAATAAGACTTTAAACTATCTCAACCAACCCTTTCAACCACTACATATTCTTCCTAAGCTGCATAATATCGTCTAAATACAGCTAGAAAAAATATAAAACACGACGCTGGTACTCAAAGGGTTAATTGGTGGTTGTTGGGTGTCCCTCCCTGGGGCTTATCTGTCCCAGCCAACCCTCAACACCAGGTAATGGCTGTCATACACAACACAAACTTTAACATTTCGTTTTAACTCTTCCTGAAAGACGTAATTTTATATATTAGAGATAATTGTCACTACAAGAGGACCTGGATAAAATAACCTTGGAGAAACATGCTGCTAGATCAAGAAAGAAAACGCACCATTCGGTCAATTCCTTTGATATGTGTACAACTTCTTGAAGCTAGAAGCTACAGTATATACAGTATATACACACATACATACAGTATATATGTGTGTGTGTGTGTATACAGTATACTCGTATATACTATATAATATATATATATATATATATATATATATAAAATGTTCAGCTTTTTTATCTGCTAATTTCTACATAACTTTTTTCCGTGTTTGATATAGGCGATATGCGCGATTATAGTGCATGGTATGCCCTAGATATACTGTATACAGACAACGTCGTCTATATGTATGCTGGATATACCTGTGGCTCCACATCGAAATTATTTTACAGCAAAAGCAGTTACAAACAACAATATTTATAGTCTATCTAATTATCTACCTACAAGTTCATTCGTGCTTATGTACTTGTGTGTGTGTGTGTGTGTGTGTGTGTGTGTGTGTGTGTGTGTGTGTGTGTGTGTGTGTGTGTGTGTGTGTGTGTGTGTGTGTGTGTGTGTGTGTGTGTGTGTGTGTGTGTGTGTGTGTGTGTGTGTGTGTGTGTGTGTGTGTGTGTGTGTGTGTGTGTGTGTGTGTGTGTGTGTGTGTGTGTGTGTGTGTGTGTGTGTAGGGGTGGCTTGTGTGTGTAGGGGGGAGATGGGTTAAGTGTGTGTGAGGCAGTGAATAGAAGGGGGGGGGTGTTGAGTGTGTGTTATGTGATGGGGTTGAGTTCATGAGTGTGTATGTGTGTGTGTATAATGTGCGTGTTATGATGCCTAGTATAGTGTGAGGACAGATGAAGGGGGGGGGGGCCGCCTCTCTCTCTCTCCTCTTGCAAGCCATGGAATAATTGTCATACCCTCAGGACAGAAACAAACAGTAATAAGGGGAGAGGTAGTTGCTTTTTCTGGACCCCCTTATACCTCATGTTTAGTCCCATTAGTGTTGGGATTGTAAGTGACGTTTGTTCCACTTTGGCAATTTTAAGACCTGTCACACCATTTATTTATCAATATTAGGACCTTTCGTGCCATTTAGGTGTCGAATATTTCCTGGCGAGCGATAACGAGCCTGTAATATTAAGAGGAACCGGCCTTCGGCCAGGACACTTTTCTACAGAAATATGTACAAATATATCTCGAAAGAGGGTCTAGAGGGTGTATTTTTAAGCTTGATCAAGGTCTAGCAAAGAAACTAAAAAACAAAGACAACAAAATAAACCCTACCACCTTAAGAGGAACCGGCCTTGGGCCGGTAAATTTGTCTACCGAAAAATGTACAAATTTATCTTGAAAGGGGGTCTAGGGGGTATAATTTTAAACTTGAAGGAGGTCTAGGGAACAAACTAAAAACCTCCCCTTAACCCCTTCTGTACCGGCGACGTCTTTGTAGTTATGTTCTAGTGATATTTAGACGATTTTGTGCAGTTTAAGAAGGATCTGTGGTAGTAAAAAGGGTTAAGTGAGAGTTTGGAGCCTTATAATTGCTAGAGGCCTTTTTTAAACTGAATAAAAGCGTCTAATAGTAGCCAGAGTAAAGATAAAAAGACGTCCCCGGTACAGAAGGGGTTAAAGAGATTACGAAAGTGGAACGCGTCTTTTGAACTCGCCCGCTCAGTCATTACAGCCGCGGAACAATTAGACCGGGATTCCACTCGTTGCCGTGCACTTGTTCTGGAGATCACTCCCTTTGTCTTGTTCGAAGGTTAGGGAAGGTTAGCTAAATTGGAGTTAAGCGGAGGTGTGGTTTGTTTGGACCCCCTTCTCCCTCATGTTTAGCCCAATTAGTTTAAACATTTGAAGATGTTTCCTCCATTAGTTTGGTGATTTTAAGACCTTTTTTGCCATTAAGGTGAATATATTTATTTTCATGGCGAGCGATAGCAAGCCTGTTATTTATGTGGAACTGGCCTTCGGCTGGCACATTATTCTACCAAACAATGTACATATATTTCTCGTAAGGGGTTCTTGGGCGTATTATTTTAAGCTTGATGGAGGTCTTGGGATGGAGGGGGAAGGGGGTTTGGACTAAAGAAAATAATAAGTACATTTATTAATGGACACAAATACAAAATGATCTGCCCTTAAAAGGGGGGGGGGGGGATTGGACTAAAGAAAATAATATGTAATTATTATAATAAACAAACAAGTACAAATCTGCCCTTCAGCTTGGTTGGGTAAGATCTTTACCTCGCAGTCCTAATACTACAACACACAGTGGCTTTATATAATAACCCTCTCCAACACCACCTTACCCCTCTCCGACATATGACGCGATTTTGAGCCTATTGGGGATACTTTAAAGCCTTTGTTACGATTTTGAGCCTATTGGGGATACTTTAAAGCCTTTGTTACCATCAGGGGTATGTATAAACCTTTAGTTTAGTTACTTCAACCTCTGCAGTTGTCTATGAGTTAGCTGTGGGCAGAAAACTAATTTTGGATAGGTAATTATAAGAGTGAGAGAACTCTATTTCTTATTGCTAACCTGGCAACCTCTGCGTCATAAATGCGTGAAAGGGTTCAGGGGAAGGGTTGGTTCTGGACTCCCTTCTGACTTATGTTTATCCCCATTAGTTTTGAGATTTTAAGTAGCTCACCCCATTAGTTTGGCGATTTGAAGACCTTTCGCCCCATTTCTGTAAATTTGTAGGTGACGATTTCATCTGCCGAGCGATATCGAGACTGCAATAAAGGATGAACCGGCCTTTGGCCGGGGCATTTTTCTACCGAAAAATATATAAATCTATCTTGTCTTGGAGGTATTTTCTTAAGCTTGCTAGAGGTCTAGGGAGGAAACTAAAAACTTCCCCTTAATTAGGAGCGCGGCCGTAATGCCCTGGGACCTAAGTGACGCTGCTGCCGTGGGGGTGCCAAATCAACGCGGTGGTAATAATATTGGCATGTTAAAAGCTCATGGATAGTTTGGGGGTTAGGACTGTAATGGCCCGGCAGACCTGTTAGCCTGACACTAATGTATCGCCTCATTTGGACGCCCAGGGAACCACAACATATTACCCTAGCCTCCACTGGGCCTTGATTATATTTATTTATTTTGTTTTAATTCACGATTATTCATAAATTACACAATCGACCACTTGCAAGTTTCAGGCTATAAGGAAGTTGGAGCTGTAGACATTGATATAAAACAAAATATGCAACAATGGTATAGGTTTCTGATGGATAGAAAGTATGATTAATTATTGTTTATGGGTTTATATGCACTACAACAGTATTTTAGCTGGTAGTTCTGTTAAATATCGATATCTACAGATCCAACTTCCTTATAGTCTGAAACTCGCAAGTGGTCAATTCTGGCAATGTCGGTTATCGCTCCTTACTTTGAAGAACATTTATGTTGTACAGGAAAGGCTTTAAGGCGACAATCTTTGATTGGTAACTTCTTTTCGAAGACAATACTTATTTTGTTAAATCTTCTTTTCCATTTGTGTATTTATAATCTTCATTAATAGTGTTTTTACTTTCTAAAATGTATCTATATTTTGTATATGATTTTATACATTTATTTATTTATCTATTTAACCCCTTCTGTACCGGCGACGTCTGTTTCACTATATACTGTCAACTAGTAGGCGATTGCATGCAGTTTAGGATTTTTTTTTTAGCAATTATAAGCCTTCAAACTATCTCAATGAACCCTTTTAACTACCACAGATGTTACTTAATGTACACAAAATAATCTCAATATAGCTAGACTAGAGTATAACGGACGTCGCTGGAACAGATAGGGTTGTTGTTGTTGTTGCTGTTCCCCAGGCTGTCTGGCTGAACAGCCCCAAGGTCCCGAGTAAGGCCAAGGCCACAAACAAGCGCCCCCACAAATTTAAAAGCCTCTAAATTTAAAAGGAACTGGCCTTCGGCCGGGACACTTTTCTACCTAAATATTTACAAATTTATTTTGAAAGTGGTCTAGGGGGTGTTTTTCTAAGCTTGATGGAGGTCTAGCGAGGAAACTCAAAAATGAATAAATACATAAACATATAGACCAAAAACCAAGTACTATCCCCTTAACCCTGATAGAGCATATGCCATCACCATCAGCCCGTTATCATGTTTCCTATTCGGGCTTACATATGCCTCTATCACTCATCACGCTTTGTTTCTCCCCTTCATTTCTCAAGTCTACACTGCTCTTAACTTTCTATTTACACTTCTTCGCCTATCACTATTCATCAATCTTTATATATCTAACTATCTAACTATCGCATATCACTATTCATTAATCTTTATATATCTATCTAACTACTTTCATTGCATCAGTGTATGACCGAAAGAGTATGGAGTCAATATGGCGTCCAGATTTCCAAAGGACTATGTTGTTCTTATGATCGGTATCCCTTTAATCTAGGTACTCTCCAGCCGCCACAGAACAAAGAACCAACAGGCTCTCTTAGCTTTCCTCCTCCGGGCCTTCATTTAGGTTTTGACAGTGGAACAATTAGTCTTCCCTGGGCTTGGTTTCTGTAACTTGGCACACCCCTTGAAGGCCCTTGTATATTTTGTTCCTGCCTTGTTCGGACAGTTGGCGCACTCACAATCAACAGTGCGCCGGAAACAATGATAGCAGTTTGTGTGAAATAGAGAGCGGGACATTAAGGGGGGATGGGACGCACCCCCCCCCCCCCTATCCCTCCTGTTTAGCCCCATTGTTTTTTTTTAGATTTTAAGACGTTCGACCCATTACTTTGGCTATTTTATGACTCTATGCCCCATTTGTTTTGTCAATAATAAGATCTTTCGTGGCATTTAGGTGTCGATGTTTTCCTGGCGAGCGATAGCGAGTCTGTAATGTTAAGAATAATCGGCCTCTATATATATATATATATATATATATATATATATATATATATATAGCAGATAGACGGTGTGGCGATGGGCAGCCCCCTAGGAGTTCTTTTTGCGAACTTTTTCATGGGTACCATCGAGGAAGAGCTCCTAGCTGCCCAACGACCAGCCGTCTACTGTAGATACGTGGATGACATCTTCGTGCAAATCAAGGACCTCCACGAACTACAGGAACTCCAGCGTCGCTTCATGACCTCCTCCGGACTTAACTTCACCTTTGAAAAATCTAACAATGGACAACTCCCCTTCCTCGACATCCTCGTAGCTCTGAACGACCATGGGTTCAAAACCACCGTCTACATTAAACCTACTAACACAGGACAATGCCTCAACGGCGATAGTGAATGCCCCCGCCGTTATCTTCTATCCTCCATCTCCGCCTATGTTAGGAGAGCCCTCACGCACTGCTCTACCTGGGCCGACACCCACCAGGAACTAGAAAGACTATCCCAAGTTTTAGTAAATAACGGATACTCCAACTCCGACATCTCCAGCACCATCAACCACCATCTTGAAAAATGGTACACTCAAAGCCCTCCCAACATTGACCCCCCCAATGAAATTAAGATCTTCTACCGCAATTACATGTCCTCTGAACACAAAAATGACGAGGCCGTCTTAAAAGAAATAATCTCCAAGCATGTCCACCCAACCAACCCGGAAAACAAAATCAAATTAATAATTTATTACAAATCCCCCAAGACCTCCAACCTCGTTCTCCGCAACAAACCAGCCTCCACCAAGATAAAGAGCCCGATGACCGACGATCACGTCATTTACCAACATACCTGTAATTATGAGGACTGTGGACCTCATTCCTATATTGGTATGACGCAGACTCGTCTTTCACGTCGGTTAACTCTTCACCTTCAGGCTGGAGCCATCAAAGACCACTATCTCACCCCTAACCACCCTCACCTCACACGCAACGAGTTAGAGAAACACACCACCATACTCGATAAAGAAAGTGACCCAAGGAGATTACCTATACTCGAAGCTTTATATATCCAAGCCTTACATCCCAACATCAACAACCAAACTCTGGACCTTCAGATCCTTCCTTCTGCCAAAAGGCACTACCCTACAGGACCTAACACCCCTCCTCGCCCCCCGGTGCCCTTGACGCAGCCCCCCGCGCTACCTCCTTCAGCTTCGTCTTCTGCAGGCGCCACACAACTTAGGCCACGCCCCTCGACACGCAGCCAATCAGCTTCGACCCCACCTACTGACCACCATCCCGCATCCAGTGCGCATGCGTGGAGCGGTTAACCCCTTCTCTCTCCTAGTTTACGCTTCCACCAATAGCAGACTTTTGCCCCCTGTTTTCCTCCTCCTCTGATCCTCCACCCTCTATATATACCCTTCCTGTTTACCTTTTATTTCATTCCTTCCTTACTTGATAATGCTGGTTGTCCAGTGAAACGCGTCGTATATCCTGTATCATCATGTACATTTATGTAACCCTGTACCACCATGAATTTTGCTCATCTCCTTCATCTACTTCCTGCCACCCAGCGAAAACTCATCAGAGACCTGGAAACTTTGAATAATAAAATTTCCAACGCAGAAATTGCCAATTCTTTCAACCTCGTATGTATTAAAGAAAATTTATTACCTGGCTTTACTAACATATATATATATATATATATACTATATATATATATATATATATATATATATATATATATATATATATATATGTATATATATATATATATATATATATATATATACTGTATATACACTGTATACTGTATAATTATATGATATTATATTTTGTTCTCTTTTTAATTAAATGTGACCCTATTGACCTGTTTTCATATTTCGCTGAAAATACGACGGATGAATCGTACACAAATCCATTATAACGAGTACAGTCAAGAGCATAAATGGCGACACACCCATTTGAATCAGTATCGAACACCAACGAGACAATACCATATATCATTATAGACCAGATGCTTCAGAACTGGGCTTTAAAGCTTCAAAGATTATATATGCTGAAAACTGTACCTATATACCTGTATGTGTATATGTTGTGTCAAACAAATAGTAGATCCCAACGCCTGGTCTACTACTGTGGTAGAATATAAGTTGACGCTACAACCTTATAATTGGGTTATTTGTCTGGCTCCCCTTCTCTCTCATGCTTAGACTCATTAGTTTTCAAATTGTAAAACGTTTGGCCCATTAGTTTGGCGATGTTGAGAATTGTCGTCCCATTTATTTGTCAATATTAAGACCATTCGTGCAAATATGGTGTCAATTTTTTCCTGGCTAGCGATAACGAGCCTGTCATTTAGGAGGCACCGGCCTTCGGTTGGCACATTTTTCTACCGAAAATGGTAAGAATTAATCTCGAAAGGAGTCATGGAAGGGGTGGGGTTTTTTTTTCTCGCTTGAAAGACGTCTAGGGAGCAAAAAAACAAACAAAAAAACAATCCCTTAAACGCCAGTCCGTCATCTTTCTCGCTTCTACTTCCTTCTTCTACCCTTCATTCTACCCTTTGAGACCCCTCCCCCCTTTAATTCTCTGTCTAGCCCCCCCCCCCCCCTCTTTCAGTACGGTGTCGTTGTTTGCATCTTGCAGACAATACTGGTCATTATATTCAGCCTATGCATTATCCTTGATAGTCAAAGGGACATGAACGGTGGCTGGTGTCTCTTTTCGTACTGCGACATCTTCATATGATTGTATTTTGGCTATCAATAGACTAATTAACTTAAATTGGCAAATAACCTTCCTTTAAGGTAACAGGAAAATAATCTAAATGGATGATTTCGATAGGCCCTGTATATTATAATTACTTTGCGTTTTGTGTTTGCGTCAAAATGAGTGCGATTTGGACTATTTAATTGTCATCAGCAAATGGTCGGATGTCTCTCAGTTTGCAACAAATCACTTAGAAATCATATAAAACGATCCTGCCAAAAATGAACATATGGTAGCCTACCTTTATTTTGTACCCAAGAAGAAATAGAGGACCTCTAATACGATTTGATGTCCCTTCTTTCCCCCTACACCCCAAAGGAAAAAAAAAACAAGCCTTGATGTAGAACAGCTAGGCTTTCGATGTGGCATATATACTCATAAAACTATTAAATTTAATTATTTGTTTATGAATTACTCAAGTCAATAGGCCTACGAACTTTTTCTTCGTAAATATAATGCAATTCCGAGTATACATTAATCTGTAGGGATATAATATTCACATCTAGTGCCGGACACTTATGCAAAAGGTTACGCCAGTTCAAATCTTTGAATAGTTTAAAGTCAAATTCTGAAGCATCTGGGGTTATCATCGTCTTGTTTACGTTCAATACTGTTTCAAATGGGTGCGTCGCCATTTACGCTCTCGACTGTACATATTTGTGGGTGCCTGCATGACCCCACCGGCAACACGCATGACGGAGATATATGGTCTACGGAGCATGTGTGTGTCTTCTGTGAATATACTGTGCTAGCCTTATTCTTTGACCCCAGCCAAGTTTGTTATTGTCTGAGTGAGAAATTGTTGGATTATTCGATTATGGCCCGAACAGTGCCCGGGCGCAACAACCTGGACAATTTATGTGAAATTTATTAATATTTCTCTCTCCCACTTGCGGGCGTTTTGCTCACAAGTAATTTCGTTCACTGTCACTTCTGCAACTTTCTGAGCTGGTTAGTCCACAATAAATACAACCTAATCTAAGATAAATTAACACATATAACTTAACGTAACCTAATCTAATCTTACCCAACTTAACCTAACCTTGATCTAAAATATGTTATCCCTTGGTTCATTAGGGGTTCCTCAGATTTAAACTTACTTAACTCTCTCTCAGTCATACCAATCAAGACCTGGCTAAATATTATCTATAACTCTTCTACCATTATTAAAAAATTCACAGCTCTCTCAGTGTATACCTCCTCCCTCACGGAGAGTGGGTAGCACCCACTTTTCAACAAATTCCCTTCCCTGTTCTGTCCAACTCTTTAATCCAAGATTGAACCGATTTTCCCATTCCTTCTTCTACTCAACAAGTACACTCTGGAACTCTACCCCTCAATCAGTCTATCCCTCATCTTATGACTTGGACTGCTTCAAGTTCCGCGTGTCTAAAGTACCTTGATTGGGCTCCCTATCATTCTTTCAATTTCGGGGGGGGGGGGGGGGCGGGGGGAGCACTTGTTACAGGCAGCATTGCCTTATGTCTTCTTCATAATCATAGGAAAAACAAAACTTAGCCACAACGTCTGAACCAAACCATCACCTACCTACATCAGCCTACATTAACCTAGTTTAGCCTAACCATACCTAACCAACTTGAACCTTAAACTACTTAATCGATTTCAAAGCTTGAACGAAAATACTTAATAATCAAACTGATCTAAGCGTACCCAAGCTTAACCATAAATAACCTAGCCTTACCTGATCAAACTCAATCCATGGGCGAAAAGACTTGAGACGAACTGACTCCGGGCAAAATGACCGATAACTCTCACTCTCTCTCTCTCTCTCCCCCCTCGGTCCGGTCTCTAAAGAATGTAGCCTTGACCCCTCCCGACATTAGATAAAAGTCGCACATATATTTTGCACTACAAGCATCGACGGAGAAAATCAACAGCACTAGGCATTTAGTTTATATTTACTGACCAGTGATTACACTAGAAATGAAATGTTGCATCTGCTTAGTTTTGCAAACACCCATACACAAGACTAACAGCAACACACATTTACTAAAACGTTGTGAACAATTAAAATAAAAACAACTTTGTTCCCCATACTTTGTAGACATCGAAGCGTAGTATTAAGCATTCCAGGATTAGCATTTATACACTAATGGTAGTGGTAAGACAGAACCACATGCAGTTCCCATTTGGTCATTGACATTAAACTGCAGAAAAGGTTTGCATTGTATATCATATATACAATATGTGTGTCAATCTATATATATATATATATATTTTTTTTTTTTTTTTTTTTTCTATATTCCAACTTACTTCCTCTCGGGCATAGGCTGAGAGCCTTAACATTCACCGCTTTACAATGAACAGTGAAGCCCGTGAGGTCTTGTTCCAGTCTAGGGAGTGAGACATGTGAAGCACGTAGAGTACAACGAGCACCTGCCATCTTGCCTTCACATGAGGCACGGTGCTCACTAATGGCCCGAAACGACCCAAATCTCTGAAGCCACCTCGTTCCCGTGCTTCACTGTCTCACCCCCTACACTCGGACTCTCACACTTACACACACACACAACGCCACCTGTTGAGCAGATAACTCACCAGGCATTGCACCCCTATAGCATATTTTGAATATGGGAATATTCATACAGTGCTATTTAATCAGGGAACAATGAGGGTATTTTATTGACGTTTCGGTGGGCTTGTGGTAATGCACTGATACTAGGTACAGCACAAATTCCATCCCAATAATATCTTCCCATTGATACATCGGGATTTGAACCCGGGACCTTTGGATTACCAGGCCAGTGGCAAGACCACTCCACCACACCTATATATATATATATAATATAACAGTGTGTGTGTGTGTTGACAGACATATACCGATTGATTTTAATCAATCATGTGAGTCTGTATATATCTCGGCGTGTTCGCTAATCATCTCAATTATGAATTAAACTAAAATTTACCAGTACTTTCATTTAGTACCATTAAATTTACTTTAACTTCGGACAACGTCTCTGTAGTTCATAATACCCATTACAGACCCCCACAGGATTCAGCCAACAACTGAACAGAGAGCGCAGTGTATGAACCTTTCTTAGACGCGTATATCGTGGTGTGTACCGTGTGTTATTGTGATATGTGTTTACAAGATTTTGAATCATTATGTTCTGTTGTTTATACAATTAATTTTATGCAAATGGAATTCCAAATGTATGCATTCTAAGTTCTATATTGATTGTCTATAAAGTGCTGTGTTGGCGTCTACCCCTCAGGCTGGACCACATGCACACCCCTGAGTTTCATTAATTGTTTCTCTGCACTGTCTTGAGCCTCAGCGCCGAGTCCATTCCTCATGTAAATATATACGTGTTGTCTGAACCATGGACAATAAATTTAATTATTTGGAGTTCCCTTTTACTGTTTCTCCCAGCTAAGGAGTGTCTAAATTAACTCTATGCAAAATTAATGTATACAAAAAGATAACTTACTAGAATTATTAGTAACAGATGCACCACCTATCTTAAAACAGCAGAACTATCAAATAAGAAGGGGGGGGGGGGGGGGAATTGGTCAAGGGGATATGTTCGTTTTTATCTGGGCCCCCCCCCCTCCCCCCCTTCTCCCTCATGTTTAGCCCCATTAGTTTTCAGATTTTAAAACTTTCGGCCTATTAGTTTGGCGATTTTAAGACTTCGCCTCATTTCTTCGTCAATATTAAGACCTTTCGTGCCATTTAGGTGTCGATGTTTTCCTGGTGAGCGGTAGCTAGCCTGTAATTTAGGACATTGTTCGACCGAAAAATGTATACATTTATCTCAAAAGGGGGTCTTGGGGATGTTTTTGTAAGCTTGATGGAAGTCTAGGGAAGAACCAAAAAAAAAAATATATATATATATATATACCGGTATACTGTATAATAAATATATCAAGCGACCAATAAATAAACCCTCCCCCCTTAAGTAATAATAAACTGTTCAGAAGGGAGAGGAGGAAAACTTAGCTATCAAAAGAATGATGAAACTGGAAATACAATAAACATCATCTTACCATACTGAACAGGAATTTCTTGTCGTCCGTTGCGACTAGATAAGGGGAAAGGGTTAATCAAAGTGACAAGATTCCTGGTTACTATGCAGGATGTCAAACGAAAGCAGAACCATTATCTTTAATCTTTATTATTGTCTATGTAAGGATACAATTATAGTTAATGGTTTAAATTATGTTTTTGGAAGTGATAAAATGGCCAAAACAATGGTATTTCATGTACATTTTCCTGTATTCCTTCTCATATTCATTCAAGTCTTAAAACAAAATTGTTATACGGTTTGACGCCCTGTTACTATGACAAGATTCTAGGTTGCTGTGACAGGATTTTATCTTTACAAAAATCAAAAATTATCCGATCATATAGGTTTGTGTTTCTCTATCACTTTAGACAAAAATTTATCCATTCATATAGTTTTGTGTGTTTTATCCTTACGAAAACAAATTATCCGATCATATAGTTTTGTGTTTTTTATTCTTACGAACAAAAATTATCCGATCATATAGTTTTGTGTTTTTTATTCTTACTAACAAAAATTATCCGATCATATAGTATTGCGTTTCTCTATCACTTTATAAATATATCATAAGGTGTTTTTAGAAAATGCATCGTCATGTAACCATCTAATTAAACCAGATGATATTTGAATTTTATTTTTTGCTATCTGCAGACAATATTATTTAGATTAGGATGAAGCTTTAGGGGTCAAAGTGAACAAATTTAAGTCTGCGATGCTAGATGTTCATCGTATATATACTGAATTAAACAAGGTGACAGTAGCAAGATGACGATGAGATAGTAGGAGGGGAAGAGTATTCCCCCAACTCCTTTTCCTTCTCATGTACTCCCTTCCCCATTGATATTTCCTCATTCTTTAATTTATTTTGACATAAATCCTTATCTGCTGTATTTCTAAGTAAAATACATAAATCAATATTGTTTTACTGCCATATAAGAATCAACATTTGCGTAACAAATTTAAGTTTAGTCTACGGACTAACATGACACTCGCTAAACACTGACAAAATAGCATTCACCTTTTACCAAATTCTTCTGATAATCTGCATATAATCGCATAATCCAAGCGTTGTTTTATCACTAAGTGGGATAGGTTTCAATGAAGATAATGCCTAAGAAATGTAATACCAATTACACTTTCAGAAGACGATGCCGCATTTGTTTGTTTTTCAGTTTTCTGGCGATTATTATATTATTTTATTCAGATTAGGAAGGGTTAATTGAGAGAGTCTTTGCCATTTTAATTCCCACAGATCCTTCCTAAGCTGTATAAAAGCGTCTAGTGATAGCCAGAACAAACTGTCAAAACTCGGAATAAGCCTCAAAGGGTTAAGGACTAAATTTAAGGCTAAGGTCAATGTCAAAATGGAATGCAGGAAGGATATTGTTGGTAGAAGTTCAACTCTCATACATATTTCTAATATGAATAATTTTGGCTCGGGATATTTGTTGGTATGGTATAGTCTAATATAATGAATCTATGGCATTAACCTTTATAGAACACAAAGGAACACACTTTTTCCGGTTTAATACTACAGTCAGTCAATTTCCAGTTAACTAATACAGTCAAAATCAGTTTCCAGTTCACTAATACGGTCAAAATCAATTTCCAGTTCACTAATACGGTCAATATCAATTTCCAGTTCACTAATACGGTCAAAATCAATTCCCAGTTCACTAATACGGTTAAAATCAATTCCCAGTTCACTATTACAGTCAAAATCAATTTCCAGTTCACTATTACGGCCAAAGTCAAAAGTTCGCCGATAATTTTGTTGACGAGTGCAAAATCTGGAGAGAGGGACATTAACTCCTCATTACTAAGACATAAAACCCAAACTGCTGGTCACAGGATATTAGAAACACATAAGGACTCCCAAATTAATATTATAAGTACGGTATCCTAAAATGACACGCCTATGAACGATTGATTTTGCCTGTACCTTTATCTGAACATAAACCTTTTCTTAAACTGGCGCTTCTTACAATCCGATGACAATGCCATCTATTTACCACTTCAAAGCACCTGTTCAACTTGACCCCTTGAGTAACTATAACGCTATAATCACAGTTTATTCTGGCTGTCATTAGACAATTATATTTAGACTAGGAAGGATATCCCGGAATTAAAGGGGGGTAAGCTCGATGTCATATAACCATCAACAATTTAATAGTTTTTCTCATAAACCGAAGAATATAATCTATTGATAGTTAAAATAAAAATGAAGAACGGCGTCACTGTATACTGAGTGTGTTAATCGGACTTTTTCCAGTATAAAGAGGATGGGTGTACTGTATGAATGGAAATATCGATAAAGGGACATACGAGGGATCTATAGTATTATGAGAGAGAGAGAGAGAGAGAGAGAGAGAGAGAGAGAGAGAGAAAGAGAGAGAGAGAGAAGAGAGAGAGAGAGTAGGGGGGGGGGGGTTGGGGGGGGGGGGGGGGGGTGGGGGGGGGGTGGGGGTGGGGGGAGGGGGGGGGGGAGAGACAAAAGGCGGCCAGGGAAGAGTGACTTAGGAAAGTGGTAGTGATGATGGGTCATTGTAACCACGCTGGATAGAGGGAGAAGACGTGGAAGAAGAAGAAGAGGCAAAGAATGATAAATATAAGAAGGAGAAGGGGGAAGAAAGAGGAGAAGGAGAAGGAAGAAAGAGGAGGAAAGGGGGAGAAAGAGGAGGAGTAGGAGAAGGGGGGAGAAAGAGGAGGAGTAGGAGAAGGGGGAAGGCAGAGAAAGGGGAAGAAAGAGGAGGAGAAGGGGAAGGGGGAAGAAAGAGAAGGAGAAGGGGGAAGAAAGAGGAGGAGAAGGAGAAGGGGGAAGAAAGAGAAGGAGAAGGGGGAAGAAAGAGGAGAAGGAGAAGGGGGGAGAAAGAGGAGGACAAAGGAGAAGGGGGAAGAAAGAGAAGGAGAAGGGGGAAGAAAGAGGAGAAGGAGAAGGGGGGAGAAAGAGGAGGAGAAGGAAAAGGAGGAAGAAAGAGGCGGAAGAAGAGGTACCGGTAGCAGAATAACAAATGGATAAACATAATGGATAGGCCAGCATATTTTCATATTTGTTTTCACCAACTCACCAATTAATTTACAAATAAACCTAACTAATGAAATCAATGAAATTAATGAATACATGTGGTACTCCAAGGACTCGAACCTAGGATACTCACACCGAAATTCCGCACTAGGCTATCAAGACAGTAATATAACATGAAATACAGCATTAACGACAACACCATTAACCCCTTCAGCACGATGACGTAAATTTCATCATATTCTGGTTATCATTAGACGACTTCCTTTAGCTTATAATTTACCAGTCGGAATCGAAGAGGTAAATTAGATCATAAAGACTCTGAATAACACAGGTCTTTCCTAAACTGCATAAAATCGTCAAATGTTAGCCAGAATCAAAGGTAAAAAGACATCATGGTGCTGAAGGGGTTAAAATCAATATACAAGAATACAGTAGAGAGAGAGAGAGAGAGAGAGAGAGAGAGAGAGAGAGAGAGAGAGAGAGAGAGAGAGAGAGAGAGAGAGAGAGAGAGAGAGAGAGAGAGAGAGAGAGAGAGAGAGAGAGAGAGAGAGAGAGAGAGCGAGAGAGAGAGAGAGAGAGAGAGAGAGAGAGAGAGAGAGAGAGAGAGAGAGTACCAATTGCAATAGCTGATGAGGCATATACACGGACCTAAAACTGTAGTCTTCAAACAGTGTGGTATTTGTTTGCATAAGTCTTGGAAACAATGCCATTTGAATTCGATGACTAACCAGAAATAGTTATTTGAATACCTTGAATATCAAGTTGAAACATTCCATTGTCATGACTATCGTTTGTTTGTTTCCAGCTGATGGTAAATTGGCATCTCGCCATCCTGATTACTCGGCTATTACCAAGATTTTCTAACGAAATATGTTGCTAATTGTGATAACTTGGCAATAATAATAATAGCATCAATTATGTTTCCCTTAAAACCGATAAATCAGATGCTAAGGGATTCAATTTACCATCAGCTGGGACGAAAATAATAGGTAGTGAAAGTAGGGGCCACATCCAAGGTTTCCCTCCCTCCCTCCCTCCCTCACTCACTCACTCACTCACTCACTCACTCACTCACTCACTCACTCACTCACTCACTCACTCACTCACACTCACACACACACACTCACACACACACACACACACACACACACACACACACACACACACACACACACACACACACACACACACACACACACACATTACTGATGACTATATATCCTTGTGTTCTATCTATGTATTGCAGGCTATTAACCAGCATCAATAGCTCTTTCAGTATTTGAGAACGCATTTTTACTCTTTGTTCTGGTTATCATCAGACGAATGTTTGTAATTTTGGAAGGATCTCTGGGGAACACATGGGTAAACACTGTTTCAATTAACTCTCTAGCTCCCACAAGTTCTTCCTAAAGTGAATAGTATCTTGTAATTCAAATGTAAAACTTGCGAACAAAGTCGAACCAAAACTGGGACAAAGACAATATAAAGTCAAAACAACATATCAAAAATCGCTATGTGGAAACAACGCTTACTAAAATAAAATTTATGAAATGAAAGAACAGAATAAACTGTCAAACCACGTCATAATCTTTGAGGGATTAAAAGATAACTATAGGTAGCGCCAACGAACTTGACAATAATCTTGATCCCCGACCTCTCTGTAACTCAAAAGGGCCTAGAGCAAACTGGTTGTAAACATTCATATATATTTCCTGGTGGGATCTTCCCAAATGATAGAAACGTCAGCCCGATTGTTTTCATTAATTTCGAGTTATAAGAAGTTAAAGGGTCAAGATTATTGTCAAGTTCGCTGGCGCTACCTATACTTGTTTATTTGTGCGACTCCCGGGGCAAAGCAAAGTGAGGCGCGGAGGTCCCTCTGGGGAAAATATATTACTACCCATAATTACAATAAAACCCAGGCTAAGGTAAGAGACCTTTCAATAAACAGTAACTTGACAAATGCTAGGTATTTTGAGTCTTTAAACTGAAATCCGCATGTAGATATACTGTATATATACGGTATTTATAGATAGATAGATAAGGATTAGATATACAATAGATTATTTGTTTCTTTTAGGATAACCAACGGTAGATATTATGTTCCTTTAAATTGTATTCATTTATTATTCATTTAGTAACGGGCAGATCAACGACTGGCAAAGGTTTCATTAGTAAATTTCAGTAAGCCCCCCCCCCCCCCTAAATCCTTCAGAATAGGCCTATAGGAGCTGAGCAACATGTTTTCTTCAGAGCAAATCAGTGTTATTCTTTTAGTAAACAAGTGCTGATCGGCGACATAAATATTTTGTCAGTCTTTGATATTAAGCACTAGCTCTTCGAAACCCATTATATTACAGAGGCTGGACAAAGTCCGCCATGTTGTGCCTATCTGTAATCCCCTATTAATAATTTAGAGAGACACGATTGAATAAAGGCCGCCATGCCAGTTTCAAAACAAATCACTCCTAATCCTTATTTGTGTACAGGCTGACCAACGACAGACATGTTATATCTACATTAATCATTCAGAAAACAGGGGTTGAACCAGATTCAATTATTTGTAAAATAAATAATAATAATAAAATAAGCAAGTAAGGTACCGAATGACAATAATGATTCATGATATTGATAAACATCAATAATAAACATAATAAGAGTCATGATATTATTTATAAAGGCAAAATGAATAGTAAAGTATTAAAATATATATAGCGAAAAATATTGCGATAATCAAAATGAATATACGTGGTTATAAACGGCTGACCTCGATAGACCCTTGTGGTATTTGTCACGTGTGTGCAATGTAATATATAGGTAAATATTATGTCTATTTTATACATGTAAAATTAAGTGTTAAGGGGGTGACCTGTTTTTGTTCTGTCCTTTCCTCTCTTTCTCTGGCTTGTATCCATTCGGCCCCATTCAGCCAACTATTTTAAGACGTTTATCCCCATCTAGGTGTCGATTTCTTCCTGGCGAGCGATAGCGAGTCAGCATTATATGAAGAAATCCGGCTTCGCCGGAGAAATTTTTCTATCGAAAAATGTACAAATTTAGCCTGCTGTCAAACAAAAATAAAAAATATGCTGGCTCGCTACCGCTCACCAGTAAACAATTTACACCTGGATGGGGATAAACGTCTTAAAACAGTAGGCCGAATGGGGCCAAATGGATACAAGCCAGAGAAAGATAGAAAAGGACAGAACAAAAACAGGTCACAGATTAAGGGGGGGGCCCTTAATCGTTTAGTACACAAGGGCCGGACAACGATACCCATTACGTGCATTTATCCTTGTAAGAATCTAAACATTATTCATTAAAGAAAGACTGGACCAGATTTAACATTAACCATAAATTCAGGCTACATTAGTTTTGACTCATGATAGACATAAATTTAAATGAACTATCTTGATAGAACCTTGAATAATTTTGCTATTTGTAAATATACAATATAACATAATGTAACGGCTAACACGTTGCGCTTAGTCCATCATTATATCCTCTACAGTATTAATCCTTCAAGTAAGTAGAGCATGGACAATGGCCGACCTTACTGCCTTCGTTATAATTATTATGTTTTTTACACCAACCAACCTCACATCCAAACTCAATCAATGAAATCAACAAACACATGTGGCACTCCGAGGACTCGAACCCAGGACATTCACATCGAAATTCCGCGCACTACACATCACGCTATCAAGACAGTTATTCAATTTCAGATATGCATAATTTGTCGGAAAAATATGCTTAACTCGATAACTATGGAGGATATCAATAATGGTGTATATTAGACAAGTAGCCTTTATGTTAATAATGTTTATAATGTCAGTCATTATTATCCCTGCATCAGCAATATATTATTGATCCGACAATATGTTTAATTAAGGACATTTGGAGGCCAGTACTATTTACAAATTGTCATAGGGATCCATTTTAGATTACCCCAACCGTATTATTAATGCTTATAATTATCTGGCATTGTGCTTAATTACAACAATGTACTACTCAATTTCGATAACATGATAAAAGGTTACCAGTATCAAAGAAGTTAAATAAATTAGTTGGCTATATGTCTCTGTCCCCCAAACTGTTATCTTCAATCCGATCTCCATATCCTAAAATGACTCTTGAGATGCCAGAGGGAACACATTATACCCAAGTATTTGTAGGAATGGCCACTCATGATCTCAGGACAATTGTGTTTATTTCAATTATATATAGCCAACCTAACCAAAGTAAAACTAAGAGGCCGAACTTATTTAGTGTACTTAGGTAAGTTTTGCTTAGACTGCGTTAGATTTGGTTGATTGACCATAGTGCAAGTTAGCTTAGAGCCTGAGCTATGTTTAGTGAAAGAACTGCGAAAACAGGTAATTGGACATCTGGTTCACCTACTCTTACCTCCATTAAAAAAAAAATGGAAGGGGAAAGAGATCCCTTTCCTATCATGCCTCTTCAGATATTTCCCTTATAATGTGACGATTTCAAGCTTAATCTTTCACGATTAATACTATATAGACATATATACAGTATATATATATATATATATATATATATATATATACACTGGTTACAAATGAGTGGCATCCTTGTCTCTACATATCACAATTAAACAACAAGCAGCATTCAACTTATATTCACGACACCCAATATTATCCCAGTGGACAATTCTCAATGTCCCCTCCTCTAATTTAGCTAATTAATCTTTTCTAAATTATCCTGTAAAAGGTGTGCATAGACTCAGAGGTTTTTATAAAATAGATAGTGCTTTTGTATTTACGTACGGTCTTATGATATTTTTTCGATATCATATTTTGACAAACTTAATTAACCCCTTCTGTACCGGCGACTCCTTCTTAATTTTATTTCAGCTACATTTAGACGATTCTATGGAGCTGAGGAAGGATATATCGTAGCTAAAAAGATTAATTGAACTAGTCTATAGTCTTTTAATGGGTATACGCACTTCCTAAGCTGAATAAAATCGTTTAATAGTTGCCAGAATATAATGAAAAGGATGTCACCGGTACTAAATGAGTTAAAATTTCGCTATGCTGCATGGGGATTCATAAACACAATACTGCCAATTTTAACCTGTGGGATTGGTGGGTGAGGAGAAATGTATCTAGCCTTGTTATCCGATTTCTGAGTCACATAAGTTAGTTAGATTGGGTACACAATATCTAAGCTATTGTAACCTTTCGTGTGTACTTTTTGTACTACGATATAGTCCCAAGTTCCAGAGACACTTGGGGAATATACCACCCGCCGAGGTAAAGGGAATGAGACTATGAAAGCCACTCCAGGAATGTACACTCCAAGAATATGTAAAAAAAAAAAAAAAAAAAAAAAAAAAAAAAAACGCTACATGATGAATTTCAATTTTGTGTGTCCGGGCGATCTAGGTGTACAATTATCGCCTCTATAGAACAGCGGGTCTGGGATTGAACCTCCAAGCCTTCCCGAGCCCCGTCAATAATCCATTAAAATTCCTATACACGATTTTTTTCCTCACGTCTCAGTTGCTTTAGAAGGAATGGAGGTGAATGTATAAGCGGAGACCCTTGGGGAACTCGAGATTGGACAACTTGCCGACAGTATGTACAGTCGTAAACATTAATGAGGCTACACCCATTTGAATCCTTGTCCCTCTGAGGCCTAGCTCTAAAGCATCTTTGATATAATTTAGCATTGTATTGTTTCGTTTGTGTTCAATACCGATGCAATGGAAGGCGTCGCTATTAATGCTCACGACTGTACCTGTATTGTAAACCAATACCCGTATATCCAATTTGACAAAATGATGGTCAGTAACAAATAATGATCGTCAAGCTAATGAACTGATTAATGAACTCGATACTTCTCAACTTCTCTGTATGTATGCTGAGTCTCAAAGTTGGATTCAAAGTACAAAAATTGTCCCCTTTATGTATTTATATTTTATTAATATCACCACAACACCAAACACTTCCAATCAAATTAATGAAAGCAAATATGTGATCCACCTAGATTATGTATTCCAAATCTAAAGGTTCCTCTAAAAACGAACGAAACATTCTCGGAGGGGCCGCAGCGCTGGGGGAAGGGACTGGTGGGTATAGGATCGGCCGAGTCCCCCTGCTGATATCACATCTGATAGGATTGAGTCGAGTTATGATTAATGATGTTCCCCCCCGACAGTTCCAACCCGAGGAGGAGGAGTAGAGGAGGGGGGGGGGGGGCCGTGTAGCGATAGATGAAAATTGTATAAAGCGTATATGGCAGGTTATAACGAAGTACCGAGGCCATGGGGTTTTATATTACTATCATTGGGTGGGGTATGGAGGGGAGGGGGGGCGGTGGGATGGGAGGGGATGGGGGTTGAAAGGGAATTGGGTGTGGAGGGTTGAGTTGGTGGCGAGGGGAAGAGAGGGGTATTGTTGGGGATGGAGGGTAGGGAAGGGGATGGTGAAGAGAGTTGGTGGGACGGGAGTTTTTAGAGTGGGGGGCACCTTTTCCCCTATGACCCCCCCCCCCCCCATTACCTTTCCCCCTGGTCCTCACCCCCAGCCATCTCTCCCCCCTCCTCCTGACTGTCCCTCCAAGCCATTTTATTACCCCTGTCACATTCCATCTTTCCCTAATTTGATATCTAAAAAGGTGCCTTCTTTTTGCTCTTATATCATTACTATCAGGCTTCATCATCCTTTTAGTACGATGACCTCTATCATGTATCCCATTATGGCTAACACTAAGCGATCTTACTCTGTTCGAGAGAGGTATTTTGTGTGCACTTACTCATAGAAAATCCTGGACCCCCACATATTTTCCACTGTGAAAGTATGTCTAAGAACACTGAATTATGAATGAAATGTTAAGACTCCCTGCCATCCACGACCTTGTGTGTCCAGTACAAAAACAATCCTGTCTCAATGTAGCCTTAGGATTTTTAGCTGTTTTCTTTCATTCTGGCTATCAGATTGTTATTTAAGTTTTTAGTAAAGTATACCAATAAACCAATCACAATGGGGGTAGATGCACAATGAAAACAAATCAGAGGTCTACAAGTATATATGCATGACTGTACTCGATAATCCGGTCTCCAATAAGGCTTTCAGTACAATACCAGCGGACTAATATCGTTGCATTTGAGTTATAAACATTATGGACACCACCAGGCCCAGCCGATTTGACTCTAGCTAGGATAGGCCTGACATTATAGTCAATTAATTAGACACTTAAAACCGCGAAAGAAATCATTATGGGAACTGAAGAAGAATCTGTTAAGGGAGCCAACCTCGTTTTTTTTTCTCTTTATCTCCCTCTCTCTTTGGCTTGTATCCATTCCTCTCCATTCAGCCTACTTTTTTAAGACGTTTACCCCCATCCAGGTGTCAATATTATCCTGGCGAGCGGTAGCGAGCCAGCATATATATACATTTTTGTGTTGACAGCAAGCTAAATTTGTTCATTTGTCGATAGAAACATTTCTCCGGCGAAGCGGGATTTCTCCATACAATGCTGGCTCGCTATCGCTCACCAGGAAGAAATCGACACCTGGATGGGGATAAACGTCTTAAAACAGCTGGCGAATGGGGCCGAATGAATACAAGCCAGGGCAAGAGATAAAAGGAAAGACAGATTAAAAAAAAACGGTGACCCCCCTTAAAAATGTAATTAATCATCTTTGTGGTGGACATGACGTTAAACTCCCTGTGAGCCGCGGCCATTACAAAAAACTGACGTTGTGTAGGAGTGACTCGGACATAATTCTGGTCGTCAAGGGTTATCATTAGAAAGTGTACCAGATAAAGCAATGGGGACTATAGAATACCCTTAAGGGAGCCCACCTCGCTTTTTTTTTTCTTCTCTTGCTCTCCCTCTCTCTTTGGCTTGTATCCATTCGGCCCCATTCAGCCTACTGTTTTAAGACGTTTAACCCCATCCAAGTATCAATATTTTCCTGGCGAGCGGTACCGACCCAGCATATATATTTTTTTGTTATGAGAGCAAGCTAAATTTGTAAATTTTTCGACAGAAAAATTTCTCCGGCGAAGCCGGATTTCTCCATACAATACTGGCTCGCTTTCGCTCGCCAGGAAGAAATCGACATCAGGATAGGGATAAACGGCTTAAAACAGTTGGCTGAATTAGGCCAAATAGATACAAGCCAGGGAAAGAGAGAAAAGGAGAGAAAGATAAAAAAAGCCGGTGACCCCCCTTAAAAATGTTCCGGTAATTTATCATCTCTACTTTGGTATTTAGATTACGCTCACTGCTAGCTTAGATCTTGATAGTTTATCTAAAAGCAATGTTGTGATTAAAGCTTTACATAATATTGTGCATGAAATAACAATAGCAGGTGAAGAAGAATCTTCCTATAACATATTTAATTAACTTTGTGCTGGCCATGAATTACGACGTTGCGAGTCTAGTTAAATCACCTGTCGAATCAGAGGAAGACTACAGAACAATTTACAGTCAAAGGGCTAAAAAACAGACAGACAGACAGACAGACAGACAGACAGACAGACAGACAGACACACAGACACACACACACACACACACACACACACACACACACACACACACACACACACATCTTCAGCAAAATCAAATTAATCATCTTTATTTGACTCACTGTGAATCCATTATAAAAAAATACCTAGCCTAGTCTTAGCTAATATTTTGTACGAACCAAACATGGAATACTGGAAGTCCTCAAAAAAATGTAAGTGTCAACTTTGTTGTTGTCATGAACTTAAGGGGAAGTTTGTATTTCTGGACCCCTTCTCCCTCATGTTTAGCCCCATTAATTTGGTGATTTTAGGATCTATTTGCCATTTGGGTGTCGAATTTTTCCTGGCGAGCGATACCGAGCCTGTGATTTAGGAGGAACCAGCCTTTGGCCGGGGAATTTTTCTACCGAAAATTTACAAATTTATCTCGAAGGGGGGGCCTTAGGGGTATTTATTAAATCATGATGAAGGTCTGGGAAGGAAACTAAAAATAATAAGTAAATGGATAAATATATGAACAAATATATACAAATCTTCCCTTAAGACTCTCTGTGATCCACGACCTTGTGAGTATATTATATACATAACCTGTCTCAATGTAGCCTTACGATTTTCAGTTCAATTTCACAATTATTCTGCCTATCATTAAACGATATTATTTAGATTATGAAGAATATATGTAAGTCAAATAATTAGTTGAGATAGTGTAAACCCTCTTGATGTTTAGAATACTTTCCTAAGCTGAACATACCTCTCTAGTTTTAGCCAGAATAAGTATACATGACGCAATTACACCAAGATCCGATGAACAACACAATTAATCAACTTTGTGATAGCCATAACAAAAAACACTAGTCTGAATGTAGCCTTATCTGCGGGCCCGAGACGAGCCATTCCCTGGAAAGCTATAAATCATCCCTATATGATTAGAAATTAAATTTGAGTCGGTCTAAGGTAGGATTTACGGGAGAGGTGGTTCAATTAGCATAGCGTTATGGAGGACACGAGTGCTGGGCGCCGGGAACCATTAGAACATAGACACTAGACAACTTTAACCCCTTCACGCGATCACACATTATATAACTTTTATTCTGGCAAACATTAGGCATGGTTCACTTTTTGGTCGAATTTTTTATGTATTCATTAGTTTTCTAGTTTCCTCCCTAGACCTCCATCAAACTTAAAAACACATCCATTAAATTCCCCTTGTAGATTAATTTGTACATTTTTCGGTAGAAAAATGTCCCGGCCGAAGGCCGGTTCCTCCAAAATGACAGGCTCACTATCGTTCGTCCAAAAAAAAACCGACACATAAATAGCACGAAAGGTCTTAATATTGACACATAAATGAGGTGAAAGGTCTTAAAATCGACAAACTAATGGGGCAAACATATCAATATCTGAAAACTAATGAGGCTAAACATGAGGGCGAAGGGGTTCTAGAAAAGCAACCCATCTACCCTTAAGAAGGACCAATATTACTTGGATGTTTTATTTTTATTTTTTATTTTACATACTAGCTACCTCTTCGAATTCTAATGATTGATTTTAATGTAAAGCAAATCGTCTAATGGTAACCAGAATAAGAAGAAATATAAGTCATAATGCTGAAGGGGTTAAAGGTCTATCGTCTACATGACTGCGAATTCTATCACAGGGGGCCTAGGATGTGAGGCCGCGTAGTTGCACTCACCCTACAACTCCTTCCTGGAGTTTTTTCCGCGCGAGGTCCTAAGCCACAGCTCATTCCATTCCAAAAAATATGCAACAGGATCGTTCTACATTCCTCAGCCTCCTGTCCTATCCCCAGGTCTCCTTCAGTCGGGGTCATCAATCACCAAAACCACCACATGAGCAGGGTCAACTCCAAGGAATTATATGGTCATACATCCGAAGCTGGCGTTCACGAACCTTACAACCAATGTTTCGAATCCGTTTCAGAGTAGGCAGTGCTTTGATAATGATGTGGTCATTATATACTCGTATGCTATATTATACTATTACAATAAAAACGTTTTAGATGCATATTTTCTACAGCTGGCAACGTGGAATGGAAGAGTTAAAACTTTTCCAGGTTTAACCCTCATATAGTGTGACGCTATTTTCTTATTATTTTATCTATTGTTAGACCATTTTATTCAGCTAAGGAATGACCGGTCATAAACAAGGTATTTGAAGTAAATAAAAAAATAAAAAATCCATAAGTATAACGACAGGTTCTACGATTTCATACTAGTTAACACCTTTTAAAATTTGGCTGTGCTGTGGGTTCAACTGAAATCTATATTATCCATTAGACATGATTCGATTATTAGTTTTATACGATTGTTCTCAGCTAAGGGAAAGATATCTCGTCGTCAAGGTGCTACGGCAACCTGTCACAATGCTTAACCCATTCAGTACCGGTGACGTCCTTTTCATTATACTTTGGCAGCCATTAGATTCTTTTATTCAGCTTAAGAAGGACCCGAACAATTAAAAGGCTACATACTATCTCAAACAATTCTTTTTGCTACCACAGATCCTTCCTAAAATAAATAAAACCGTCTAATAGTTGCCAGAATATGATGTAAAGGAAGTCACGGGTACTGAATGGGATAATAATAATTGCTACTACAATACAGTAAAATCCATAAATTCGATGAACGAAATACAGCGACATAAATTACCTTCATAATAAAGGTGGGTGATGCCAAGTTGTATTTCATATATCAACTCTCAATTTATTATACTTGATTAATATGGGATTGGCAGTAATCTTCCACATGGTCGTATGGGCCGTATTCTTAAACATGAGAGAAGGGGGTTGTCTATGCCATGGCGAACAAATGTTAAGGAACTAAAATATTAATTGTTGACAGGGAACTTGATATCAGTCAGTTTCTTTAATATACCGGTATGTTTTTTTTTCTCCCCAAACGCGTCGGTTTGCCTATGATAAGGCTAATGGTGTTTATGTTAAGGTCTATGCACATATGCTGAAACATGTACACATCGAATGACGATTACGGAACTGAGTGTTCATGTATGAAAAAGTACATGACGTTTCCTACGTTTTTGAAGAGTACAATATGTTTGAACTAATTTCGTGCATCAGGATGAATGGTTGAAGTTGCTAAGGGTAAACCCCTTCAGCACGACGACACCTTTTTACCTTAATTCTGGACAAATAAGACTATTTCAAGCCGTTTAAGACTTACGTTATTCAGAGGGTTTATGGAGATATTATTTACCCATTTGAGTCTTGAAGGTAGATTATATGCTTAAGAATATAATTTAATGGAAACCAGAATATGATGGAAACCAGAATATGATGGAAACTACGGCATCGTGCTGAAGAGGTTACGCATATTACTATTAGGAATATGGCATCAAGTCCTTGAAATAAGAATTCCCCAGGTCGCCCAGTCCCTGAAATAAGAACGCCCCAGGTCACCCAGTCCCTGAAATAAAAATGACCCAGGTCACCCAGTCCCTGAAATAAGAATGCCCCAGGTCACCCGGTCCCTGTTTCCTGAAGGGCCTGTGCACATTTCCCGAGGATCCTGCAGCAGGTATGATTTACGGTCGTGTTCCGTGACGGAGATAACTAGTCGGAGCGAGCAGGGTCAGGTGTGAGGGGAGAAAGGGAGGGCAACAATGCAACCCAACAAGAGGAGAAGAAAAGATACACATTATTCGCTAAACCAATACCCCCCTGTTTCCTCTTCTCCTGATTAATGTTTCGCCCACTTTTATCCCATGCACCTTTTCTCCTTTTACTGATTTATGTTTAGCTTACTCTTTATCCCATTTGTAGAAAAAAATATCACTTATAAACTAACACATGCACCTTTTCTCCGTTTTACTGATGTATGTTTCACCTACTCTTTCCCACTATGGAGAAGAAACTACATCTTATGAATTCAAACATGCACCTTTTCTCCTTTTTACTTATTGATATTTCGCCAACTCTTTTTCCCATTTGAAGACAAAAATATAACTTAAAAACTAACAAATGCCCTTTTTCTCCTTTTACTGATTAATATTTCGCTTACTCTTTATCTCATTCGTAGAAGAAAACATAACTTATAAACTAGCACATGCACCTATTTTCCTTTTTACTTATTTATATTTCGCCTACTCTGTTACCCATTTGAAGAAGCAAATATCACTTATAAACTAACGCATATCCCTTTTCCTCTTCTGGTATATATTTAACTTATTATTTTGTGTTCCGTTTGAAGAAGAAAATATCACTTATATTCTAACACATGCTCCTTTTCTCCTTTTACTGATTTAGGTTTCGCTTACTCTTTTCCTCTAAGAAGAAGTAAATACATCTTAAAAATCAACACAAACCCCTGCTCTTCTTCCACTGATGTGTTTCGCATGCTCTGTACCCAATCCTAGAAGAAAATACAACGTAAAAACTAACACATATACCTCTTTTCTCCTTTTACTGATATTGAGTCGCTTATCTTTCCCCCCCCCCCTTGATGAAGAAAACACAACATTATAATGTATACCTTTTTTGACCTACTGATGCATGCTTCGTTTGCTCTTTCCCAATTTTGAAGATGAATATGCAACTTATAAATTAACAATTACCCCCTTTCCTCCTCCTCTGATTTACTGTATGTTTCACCTACTCTTTCCCTCTTTGACGAAAACTATGAAACTTATACACTAACTCATATCCCCAATTTATCTTGATACTGATTTATGTTTCGCCTATTCTTTCCGTATTTGAAGAAGAAAATACAACTTACTTACTTAAACATACCCCTTTTTCTCCTTCTACTAATATGTTTCGCACACTCTTTCCCCATTTGAAGATGAAAACACAGCTTATAAACGAATACATTCTACTGATATACGCTTCGCCTACTCATTCGTTCGTTTCCTTTTCCCTACTTTATATAATTGTTCATTCAACTGCAATCAAACTCTCTCTTGCATGGGTTTTGGTTTATGGTTCTCTTAGTGTTGTCCAAGCTCCAGTACACTTAGTTTGTATTGACTGAATTTTCCATTTTCACTCAACTAGATTCATGTTCTGCTTAGAATGTTAATGAATAGGTTGTACTGATTTGTTTACATATTGTGCTAAGCTTATGATTATGTAAAAACTAAAATCAACGTTTTTCATTGTTGATGATCATTCCAATTGATTACTAGGTGTTCTGTGGGGTTAATATTAATACTAGCACTCCAGTTAATTGGTAATCACGTTCCAGTATTATATCATATTGTACACATACCTGTATATATGATATTTAACTATTTAGATTCGTCCTTCACACCAAAAATTAACAAATAGCTAATCAGGCGTAGTTTACCAAAAAATATACTAATTTAATATTGCTTACGAATCTTCAAGTCGCCTTAGCATTAAGATGAACTTTGCGAATCCGATCCCTAGAATTAAGTAGTTTTTAAACGTCATAGGCTATAGTTAATATGGTATGTTAGGTTTGAGTGTCATTAAATTCAGAAAGCGAAAATGTAACATTTGTATATTTGTATTGCATATATTATTGTACTTATTGTACAATATATAATTACGGCATATCGTTACTAATACTGACATAACTGATGAAGTATTTGTTCATGCTTGACAACACACAAATGATCAAATTATATAATGAATCATAGTTTATTGTAGATTCTAGAAATGATAGAGTAAGAATCTACTGAAATCTGAGCTGGCTAAGCCTGTTTGTGACGGTTGTGTCCGTCTGACCATCTAACGTTCGCTTGTCATACAGGAATATATGCTAAGTATATGCTGAACTTGAAGTATGGAATATATTGTATTTGCCTTTTAATTAAGTAAAATACATACTGTAATTGTGTTATTACATTTAAGGTAACTTAGATCCTCAACAACTTATTAATGTTTAATTTGTGTACTTTCAGGAGACCGTGATTGAGGTTACACGATGCATGTTGTATTACTCATCTTTAATATATTCATTTATCTGCAATGTCCAAATTGATTTATTAATTAATATAATGTTTGCAAAGCCATTTCAGGTGAAAATTGATATAAATAGAAGCAGTTTACGATTAGTATAACGAAGTCGAATAATGAAACTTAAATTTACAAGTGGGGCATGTGTGACAAAGACAATAATCAAAACAGTAAATACAGCTAAATTTGCAAATACAAATGCAGATAAAATATATGAATACACAATGTAGGAATAGGAAAGAGATGCTTTGAAATAGCCGTTCTAAAATAGGGTTTCTTTGCTATGTGTTACCGTTTTTTCAGCCAAGTCAAATTGAGAGCCTGACTATGCCGTGCAAACAAAGGAAGCGAACGGTTACAGTGTCAACAATCAGAGAAAGAACAGCTATAAATCACTGCAATAGCTAAAACTAGTTATAACGCGAGTGGGAACGGTAAGCAATGAATGAGTAATAGACCAAGGGGGAATAAATCACAACGAACAGAACAAAAAGGAGAGATATTTATTGAAAACGGAAAACTTATCGAAATGCATTACTTCCAAGCAACACGCAAAGAATCCATTATTGTTTCTAGAAGCTGAGGAAAGTTGATTGTACTGAGAAAAAAAAAGTCGCAAAATAGTTTAAATATGTACGTATACTGAATATCTAAATATACTAAAGGAATGCACGAATTCGTCTTGTGCTCGGAGTTTCGCTTCTCTGCATGTGAAAGGATGCAAGGAAACCGGATTCTTAGGAGGGAGTCCTTTAGGGGGGTTTGGGGAGGGGGGCAAAACAACTTGTCACCTCACCTCCATCTAGCCTGGGTCACTGGGCGTAAAGAGGAATATAAGAACGTAGTGCGTGTGTGCGTGCGTGCGTGTGTATTGTGCGCGCTCAATTTGGCTGTTGGAAGGCTAGGCAATATCTTAAATTGACCAATTTAACTCGTAACATAGCCTAGTCACCAATATTAAACAAATACGTACCATTTCATTAACAAGTCTCTCTCTCTCTCTCTCTCTCTCTCTCTCTCTCTCTCTCTCTCTCTCTCTCTCTCTCTCTCTCTCTCTCTCTCTCTCTCTCTCTCTCTCCTCTCTCTCTCTCTCTCTCTCTCTCTCTCTCTCTCTCTCTCTCTCTCTCTCTCTCTCTCTCTCTCTCTCTCTCTCTCTCTCTCTCTCTCTCTCTCTCTCTCTCTCTCTCTCACACACTCACACTCACACTCACACTCACACTCACACAGAGAGCAAAATACGATCCCCCTGCATTCACTCCTAAGCACACACACATCAGACATATACGATTCAAATTTCCGTTGCTCTCACCCCCAAACCAATATTTCACCCTCGCCAATAAATCACCGGCCCCGTATATAAGGAATCCTCCGAGGTGTGTGTATTGGGGGGCCAAGACACTCACGACACACACACACACACACACATAGATCATCCGTGACACACCGCGGGATACAAACAAGGATCAAATACTCAGAACATTTATGGCACCTTATCTCACTCTGACCGTCATATGCTAAAATCCGACATCGTAATTCCAGTGCTATTACTTCTCAAAAACAAGTCAGCACTGAGAATTAAAGCTCATGTTGCATTGGAGATATTGTAGGCACCAATCGAGCAGGGCAGTACTCAGGGGAGGCCACATAGGCATATGACAAGGAGTTGCAGAAACTCCTGTTTCATTTGCCTGGCTTCCCCCATTGTTTCTATTTGTGCCTCACCTACACAAAGAGTACCGGTAATCCAGCCAACTCCTCCTCCTATTCATTTCAGTACACTTAACAAGCGCACCAGACATCTTTCCAAAACATTTAAGTTACTTATAATGTACCTTGATTTTGGCTCTTTTTCACTCTTTCAATCTTTGACGAGACACTTGTTGCAGGCAGCTTTGCCTTTTGTCTCCTTCTTGCACATAGGAAAAAATGCTAGCCTAGTTTTCCTGAAAATGAGCAAAACACTTATGGAACCTTGTCTACCTCTGACCATCATATCCTAAATGCCGACATCGTAATTCCGGCACCATAACTTAAAGATCACCCCGTTCTTAACATTAATCATTCATTATAAACCTCAATGTACTTGAATAAACTAATGAAAGCATATGGTCCTCCCGGGATTCGAACTCGGGACACAAAACCCAGAATATAAGCATCTAAACCATTACACCACCAACACAGTTTAACAAACAAAAAAAAATAAATAAAAAAAGTCTTAGCTGTGTATTATATCTCATGGTAGTCTTGTTTTCCTGATAATGAACAAGTAATGACGTTTTGAACAAGGGATAAGGTATTAATTCACTGGTTGGTTATACTTCTCATCTCGCCTTAAGGGGAGTTTGTTTCTTCTGGACCGCGTTCTCCCTCATCTTTAGCCCCATTTAGTTGGAGATTTGAAGACACTCGCTCCTATAGTTTGTCAATTTTAAGACCTGTCACCCCATTTTTTTGTCAATTTTAAGACCTTTCGTACCATTTAGGTGTCAATTTGTTCGTGCCGAGAAAAATGTACAAATTTATCTTGGGAAGACTTTCTTTAAAGCCTGATAGAGGTCTAGGGAGCAAACTAAAAACTTCGCCTTAATTTATGGTATCTTTGAGTATCCTGACCCGGAACGATCCCCTTCTCCCTCATGTTTACCCCATTAGTTTTGAGAATTTGAAACGTTCGCTCCTTTAGTTTAGTGATTTTAAGTCCATTCACCCCCATTTATTTGCCAATATTTAAAACCTTTCGTGCCATTTAGGTATCGATATTTTTTCCTGGCGAGCGACAGCGAACCTGTTATGTAGAAGAACCGGCTTTCGACCGGGACGCATATTCACCAACTGTACTCCACTCTCGCGCGAGACGAAGGGGTAACTCACTCAAAGTTCGCAACTAGGTTAGGTTAGGTTAGATATATAAACACACAGGCCATATGAAGCGGTGTGCGTGAGCTGTGAAATATGAGTGAGTTACCCCTTCAAATCGTCTCGCGCAGCCGTTCTCACCACTTGGTGGAGTATGCGACCAGGATATTTTTTTACCTTAAAAATTACATATCTATTGTTAAGCTTGATATAATATATCAAGCTTATTATATATATATCAAGACATATTATGTCTAGGAATCACCACACACAATGCGAAGAAGAAAGCAACATAAAACAAAAACAAATAATACTAACATCAAAAAGAATATAAAAACGATATTACAAGCCAAATTACAGAAACAATAGCCAACATTCGTAACAAATAATGTTATGTAAGGAAACGAAAATATAATGTAAGTGTTAGTTTATATAAATAAAGTATGTAATACTACTTTGTAATAATGTAAGACAAAAAACTAATCACTACCCCTTTAAACTGCAAAATGAACCTCCGAAATGTAAATATTAGGTAAACAAATTAATGAGAAGATTCGATTATGTTCGGGATAGCTTCGAAAACTTAGGCCCTAACTTATGTCGTTGAGTGTACCTGCATCAAACTGCTTGCACTAAAGGTATAAGTAAACCATCGTTCAGAAGTAGTGAGGCTGATACTAGAATACTGTAGATAACTGCAAGATGGATCAGACGTGATTACAGACACACATGCTCAAACAAGACATTAAATTAGACCCACTTGCAACAAGAAAACAAATACACATACAACAGATGTTATATCAAATCACTAACAACTTAGTAGACATAAACAAAGATATATATTTACACCCTACAAGTATACAATTTACGAGACGCAGCCACAACCTAAAATACCACATCTATCAGGCAAGCACGGACATAATATTTAGACAATAATTTTTTCCCCACCGCATCCAAGAGTGGAATCACCTCCCATCCCATGTAGTTAATAGCCCCACTCTTGATTCTTTTAGAACTAGGATCACCAGTCATTACATCCCTAATACTGATCCTATGGAACCGAGATGTACTGTACGAGTGGTAGAATTTAACCCATCCAGTACCGGTGACGTCCTTTTCATCATATTCTGGCAACTATTAGACGATTTTATTCAGCTTAGGAAGGATCTGTGGCAGCTAAAAGGATTAATTGAGATAGTTTATAGACTTTTGATGGTGAGGGGTCATTCATAAACTTAATAAAATTATCGAACAGTTGCCGGAATATAATGACAAGGACGTAAACAGTACTGAATGGGTTGAAGCCAGAATGTGGAGCCAAGCAACCCCTCTTCTCGCGTTTGTTGTTTCTACCGAGATATATTTCGAGAACAGATCTATACATGTGGTAGTAAATTCTAGTTGTCATTGTATACAGCCTAGCCACACCGCTACAATGGCTCCATGATTAGACCAAAGATTTATATTTTAAGTTCAAACAGCCTAGACACATCTTTACTATAACTCCACGATGAGACTAAAGACCGAAGACTATACAGGCCAGCAGTGAGCAGTAATGAAGTAAACATAAAAGGAAATAACAAATTCAACTAATGGACACGGCTAAAACACAAATAAATTATATTGACATCTCCTTATACCCTATATAACTTTTGTGTTGCTAATGAGCTATGTGATAAGTAATCCTTTGGCACCAAATACAACAAATCATTTCAAAATCCTGCGGCTTAGGTAAAATCGTGCACAATAATTTCTGGTCATTTTTTGGAAGTATATTAATGATACATTGGACAGCTATTATGATAAACTACTTGAACAATAAAGGATTACACGGATTACACGGATTCACACATTAGTGATAACCGCATTATTTGTTTATCATCGAGATGTTCAAGTTTTCCTAACCACGACTGTACATGTTCATCAATAAACCGAGGATCAAGTAGAGATCTATTACGCTATTCTGCTTTAAATATTTTAAATAGGTTCCAAAATCGTCAAAATAAACAAGGAATACTGAAAGGAACTGTTAATTAAAAGTCACACTTACGTAGTAAACTGCAGTTGCCGCAGATCCCATTTGCTTTTGAACCTGTAAAGAAAGAAAATACTAATGAGTAAAATATCGTAAATAATTCATCTGGTCGACCAATTTTAGTTAAACACGAGATCCAGTCTAAACTTGGAATAAATATAATTATGCTGAACTAACTTGATTGTATTTTGAAAGGAAGAATGGTCAGTCGTGTAGTGCAAAAGTAACTGAGGAACGGTGTGCTACTCCCAACACTCACGTATGGAAGAGAGACGTGGACAGCAAGTGGTGAGGACCTTTCCAAACAGAGACGGAGCTCTGAGAGCGGTGGAGAAAAGCTATGTCAGCATGGCATCAGTATTCCAGAATGGCATCCGGTGTGAACAGGCTAGATAAACCAAAACTTGGTAAATGTATGAATCTTTGGTATGGAAGTTGTAGCTCAGACATCTCGAAGCCGCATCGCCACTGTTGGGCCCAAATTTGGCAAATGAGTTTCAATGCGGATAAATGTAAAGTACTACATGTCGGATACCTAAATGAGAAAGCAAACTATTCGATGAATGGCACTCAGCTTAAGAATGTAAACAGAGAAACTGATCTGGGAGTAACAATATCGAGTAACCTAAAACCGAGTCAACAATGTTCAGAAGTTGTTAAGAAGGCAAACAAAATAATTGGCTTTATAGGCAGGTCATTTGAGCATAAATCCAAAGAAGTTATCCTAACCCTTTACAATTCCTTAGTCCGCCCTCTTCTGGAATACTGCGTTCAATCCTGGTGCCCTTATTACCAAAAAGATATAAACAAGCTAGAACGAGTTCAACGTAGAGTTACCAAAATGATACCTAGCCTAAAGAACAAACCATACGAAGAGCGTCTTAGAGAATTAAATCTATTTCCTTTAACCCAGCGCAGATTAAGAGGTGACTTAATTCAAGTGTTCAAAATCATCAAAGGCATCGACAATATGAACTGTAGTAAGTACTTCACTATCGACCAATCTAATTACACGCGGGGAAACGGTTGCAAAATTATTGGTAAATCTTTTAACTCGCACGAATCTAAGAATTTCTTCTTCAATCGAGTTGTCAACTTGTGGAATGGGCTTCCCCGAGACGTTATAGACTGCAGCACCGTTGATTCATTTAAATTCCGCCTAGACAAATATCTCGCATCAAACCCGCGACTGACTGCGTTTGTAAATGAATAACTTTATCCTCCCCTCAGTTACTAACCCATATGTCCCCTACTAACTTCCTAGTCCTGCCACGTTAGTGGCAGGGCAGTAGTTCCCTTTCCAATGTTCCCTTACCCACTCTAAACCACTGTTTGGACACTTGATCCTCAGTGTTTTGGAGGACAAGCAGCCTAGAAGGGTCACTAGATCTGTTGTTGCTTGATTTCCTTTGTACTCCTTTGTTTCACTGTCTCATCTCACAACCTCGGGATTTGCATCGGTTTGGCCGTGCGCAAAGAATGGACGAGAATAAAATGGCAAGAACAATATATTAAAGTAAAGTGGGAAGAACAGCTGTTGGAGAAACACCTTCCATAGTGTGATATATCGAAGTGGAAAATATACTGAAGAAAATGTGCATGTAGTGGAAGGAGCAGTGTGACACGAGCAAAGGAACGTGTTGGCATAGGTCTGGACAAAATAGCAAAGAGGCATTTCTGCCATGGCCACCATTAAGTGAAGATTTCCAAGAAGAAAGCAAGGCATCGGAGATGATAATGATTAACACAAGTAGTGAGAACTGTACACCACCAGATGTCAACCCATCCTTGTAATATCTAACAGCTCCTGGGTAATATAATTTCTGGCATTGTGATTTCACAAACCTAAGTTTCATAACTACTGTATATGTTGCTTAGACTTTAAGACGATCAGTTACATGCCTCAAACGCCCCTTCATCCATTGAACCTATTGTAACAGCCTGGCGGAGGACATATGAAAGAGATAAAGATTGACCAATAATTGAGATACTTCATCTAGTCGACTAACTAGACGTCCTTCCTAAGTTTAAAATATCATCTAATATTAACCTATATAAAAGTAATAAAACATCATCGTACTGATAGGGTTAAACAAATTATATATATATATATATATATATATATATATATATATATATATATATATATACTGTATATACATAGTTTATGTTCTATGTGAGTGAGGGAGACAAAAGGCAGTACTGCCTGTGACGAGTGCCTCCCCCAGAATTGAAAGAGTGACAGGGCCAAAATCAAGGGACGTTCGAGCCAAAATGCCTGGACACACGGGAGTTTGAAGCAATGTAAGTCATAGGAAGAGGGAAAGACTAATTCTGGGAGAGAGTTCCAGAGCTCAGCTGTTGAATAGAAGAAAGATTGAGAATAACGTTTCACTCTTGGGTTGGAGAGTCGCACAGAGTAGGAGTGGGATTGTGTTGTAAGACGGGTGCTATGTAATCTACGAAGAGGGGGTGGTATATACTGAGAGAGCTCTGAGGAACACTGATTGTTGTAATAGCGGTAGAATAGCGATAGATGCAACATTGTGGCGAAGAGATAGACTGCAGAGCATTGATTAGTGGACGTGAGTTAATGAGACGGAAGGCTTTCTTTTCTACTTTGTCTAGAAGTGCTGTGTGAGAGGATCCTCCCCACACGTGTGAACAATACTCAATACATGGACTCACTGAGCCCCTGTACAGAGCAAGAAGCTGGGGTACAGAACCCCTGGACGCAGTTGAGCACACCCAGTTTCTTGAAAGCTGTTTTAGCAAGAGTGGTAATATGATTTGTCCAAGAGAGATGAGAAGAATAAGAGACACCGAGAATGTTAAGAGAAGAAGAAGGGTTAATTTGTATGTTGTTGAAGAGTACGGTAGGTCATAGTTGTTGAAGAGTACGGTAGGTCATAGTTTTCTGGAAGGAGGCGACGAGTAGACAGATGGAGAATTTGAGTTTTGAAAGTATTGAAACTAACAAGGTTTTCTCTGCCCCAATTAGATAGTAGAGAGATCAGAAGATAGGCGCTTTATGGCCTCCTTACGTGAGTAAATAATTATCTACACCGGTACATCAAATTAATAATAGTGTAATACTTAAAAACTATATAACCCAGTCTCCGTAAACCCCACCATCAAAACTGCTATGCCAGCTTAACCCTTTCATGATATAAGGACGTTTCCTCTCATTTCATTGTGCCTTTCACAAGACGTTTGTATTAAGATTAGAAAGGGTCTGCGGAGTAAAAGGGATAATAGATAGACATTACACTTTCAAATCCAAGATGGCCTTCCAAAATCGTCTAATGTAAACCAAATTGAAGTGAACTACGTCCTCGTATACACAAAAGGTTACATTGGCCATACGACGCGGATATGATTTTTACCCCTGAAAGTTAAGGGGAGATGGGCGTATTTATTTGCTTATTGTTTTATCGATTTATTATTTTTTAGTTTCCTCCCTAGACCTCTATCAAGCTATAAAAAACACCCCCTAGACCCCTTTTCAAGATACTTTTGTAATTTTTTTGGTAGAAAAATTTCCCGGCCTAAGGTCGGTTACTCTTAAAATGATAGGCTTGCTATCGCTCGCCAGGAAAAAAATCGACAGCTAAATGGAACGAAAGGTCTTTATTATTGGCAAAGAAATGAAATGGAAGGTCTTAAAATCGCCAAACTAATATAGGGTGAACATCTTGTAATCTCAAAACCAAAGGGGCTAAACACGAGGGAGAAGGTGGCCATAAAAAGCCACCCCCTCCCTCTAAACCGAGGCAAAGCAGGAGTGTCTGGCTTGTTGCTGTGGAGTGTTTCTGATTACGTCCCTCTGGTCTGTCTGTCTGGCTGGCTGGCTGTCTGTATGTCTGTCTGTCTCAGTGGACGCATTCAGGGAGGTGTTTGTTGGGAGTTTTAGGGCGATCTTCTCCTAGTGGGAGCCATCTTGTATACCTAAAGTGCCTAATTACTATAACTAGGACATACAAGTTTACCCTTAATCTCTTGCAACTCAAAAACGGCTTGAACAAATGGGTTGTACATTTTCCCACCTGCCGTCTATCCTGCTTGACTTTCCCTAAATGGTAATACTGCCAACTCCACTGCTCTCATCCATTATGAGTTATAAAGTTAGGGGTCATTTTTTTCAGGCTTTATTACAGTGAATTGATTATACTGTATTGCCTTGTAAACCAACGTGCACAGGTGACCTAACCAGTTCAGTACCAGGGACGTCCATTTCATCATATTCTGGCAACTATTAGACGATTTTAGTCAGCTTTAAAAATATTTCTAGAAATAATAAGGCTTCAAACTATCTCAACCAACCCTTTTAACTACCACAGAACCTTCCTAAGCTGCATAATACCGTCTAAATATAGCTAGAATAAAATATAACACGTCGCTGGTACTCAAAGGGTTAATAAGTCATGTCGTAGTTGTGGTATTTCATTGACATGTCTGTCCTTCAAAACCCATCATGAACAATAGAGACGCTCATGTAAGACAGATTGTCCAAATTTGTTCTAAGAGTCGTGTGATTGATGGCTAGAAACAGGGCATCTATAATTCTAGATCATTCAACCCTTTGATCTTGGTTGGTCTCGATGGGCAAATAGACATGGCCAAGTAAATCAATCGTGACCGGTTGCCTTATTTGATTCTCACAGGTGCTACTAGTTTCGCATATCCCTGGTCTTACAAATCAATCATGTACAATTGCTGATACGAGACATATTGTACATATTGTATTTGCCATTATGCTTACTATACTTGATCGCTATAGGCCTCATCAACCTCTCGTCCTCTTATTTAATATAGAAAAACATCAATCTTCAACAGTTGGCCAAATAAAGGTGGTATCACACGAACACTATGTGACTATATTCCTCAACTTTGTATACGATATACTGATCTGGAAACTTCTGAAATTAACTTTCATAAGAATTATGTCACCAACAATAATCTTCCTCCAGTCTACAGAATTTACTAAAACAAGTGCGGAATGATGCCAAATTGTTGCCAGAATAAAGTTGTGGACAACAATTCTTGACCTTCTAAATATGTATGTACAGTTTGCCGCACATATTCCATTTCTCAACCATCCCAGCAAATCGTAACTTGGCAGCGCCGCACCCACCTCCCCAACCCCCTCCCTCATTCCACCTCCTACCAATAGTGGAAGGGAAGGAGGTGGAGCGAGGGAGGGGGGTTGGGGAAGTGGGCGCAGAGCTGCCAACCCATGACCTCAACACAATAGAATATGTGCGGCAAACTGTACATACTACATTTGGCCAAATCAATCCTTGTCAATCCAGCTCGCTCAGAAATTTAGCAATGCCTGTCTTTATATTTTTTTAACGAGTGTAAATTAAGAAATAAAAATGTAAAGATTCTCGCAATAAGTGAAGGAAACTAAGTCATTGTCTTACTAAAAGGTAAATGGCTCTGTGACAGCTTTCAATTATTTGTTCAATTTACTTGTTTCATAATGATGGTATCGAAATATGATAAATTAATTGGCTTGAAAGGAAACTTTTATATTCCACCGGATAGAGGAAATTTGTGCATATAATAACACTGATACTAGTGAAGTCTCGTCCATACACAAGGCTATGTCAACACGTCCTTAGCCGTCCTTGGCCGACTTTCTCCCTCTCTCTTTGCCTTGTATCCATTCGGCCCCATTCAGCCTACTGTTTTAAGACGTTTACACCCATCCAGGTGTCAATATTTTCCTGGCGAGCGGTAGCGATTCAGCATACATATATATTTTTGTTTTGACAGCAAGCTAAATTTGCACATTTTTCGATAGAAAAATAGCAGGGAGCCAATTTGAGGTTTCACACTTCCAGGATTTTGCACCAGACTTTGCGAAACACACGATAATTTAAAGTCTGGAAGGGTCGGGACGCCAGTGTGACAGGCCCTGTAATTAATCCTACTATGCTTAATATAGTTTACTCTAACATTTCCTATACCATATATATTAAATAAACCACTAAATGTTAAGAGTATCACAATGACAGTGTTTATCTGCGTGTACGAAGTTGATCAGATGAGAAATAAGTGTTGACATATGCAGAAATACCCGACGTGAGCGAGTAAAAAAAAGGAAAAAACAATGCATCCAGCCTACCTCTCAATGTTTTTTTATTATATGTATTATACTTTCTCTACTTTAAAGAAATATAAAGCTACCAATGGGGTAAAATAGAGTTCATGGATAGGAAACAGCAAGAAGTATGCATAATGGCGCCAGCATAAAGCAACAATAGTCCGTTCATTCTAGGCTGGGCAGAAATCATAAGCTCTAACCAATGTAACTCAAAAAGGGCTAGAACAAATGAGCTGTCAATTTCCACACCTACTCCTTAGCCAAGTCTTCCTATGTGGTAGAAATATTAGCTCGATTACTCTAATCCTTTTTTAGTTATGAGAGGTTAGGGGTTACGATTTCTGCCCAACCTAGAATGAACGGAGTGTCCCTATCGAAGTCACTGGCCTCTTGGGATCGCCTTTCAGAAGACCAGAGACACCGCTTTAGAGATTTGAGTACGTTCCTCTGATACTGCTTCGGTCTCAGGCATCTCAGATTTCAATTAAGCGCACATTCAACATGTTTCTTGACAGTTATGTATGATCATGAACGTTCATATGATTTACACAGAATACATTTTATATATTATTTAAGGGGGAATGGTTCATTTTTAGGTCGATATTTTCATATATTTATTATTTTTTCTAGTTTCCTCCCTAAACCTCCATCAAACTTAAAAAAAAAAAAACAAAAAAAAACATCCATTAGATTCCCTTTCAAGATACATTTGTACATGTTTCGGTAGAAAAATGTCCAGGCCAAAGGCCGGTTCTTCCAATATTACAGGCTCACTATCGTTCGCCAGGACAAACATCGACACCTAAATAGGACAAAAGGTCTTAATATTGACAATGAAATGGGGCGAAAGGTCTTAAAATCGCCAAACTAATGGGTGAACGTCTTAAAATCTCAAAACTAATGGGGCTAAACATGAGGAAGAAGGGGGGGGGGACCAGAAAAACGACCCATCTCCCCTTAACCGGAAATCAATATTAGAGGGTTTTGGAAACATTCTTATATTATATGCCCGGTCTCAATCTTCAATAAGCCACACATAATTACCATAACATAAGTTTGACTTATGTCTTATCGTTTTACTTCAGGTACCAAATTACCGTCAAACAAACTCACTTAGCTTACAGTGTATCTTACGGAGTCACTTGATTGAATACTTGAATTACTCTTATTGTAATTTAGATATCTCCCTACGATTTTATTCAGCGTAGGAAGGACAACAGGATTTAAATACGGTGGCATAACAATACCAACTTCATAAATTTCAACACCCATATTATATGCAGCCTTCAATTTTCAGTTGTCCTTAGATTGACGATTAGGCCTACCTTCCTCGGCCTTATCTGTGCATTCGAGGGGAGACATAATATATACAATACACTACGCATTGCAATGTTAGTAAATGGATGGTTCATTGTGCTTGGGGGTAGGGAGAGGGGGTCATCAAAATGTCAACAGATTTGATGAGTACAAAGACTAAAAATAGGCACTTATTAAGGTTCTTCAAATTCCAATTGAAAATCTTGATATTTTGTTTTTTGAAAGAACAAACGCTACAACACACACACACACACACACACACACACACACACACACACACACACACACACACACACACACACACACACACACACACACACACACACTACACACACACACACACACACACACACACACACACACACACACACACACACACACACACACACACACACACACACACACACACACACACACACACACATTCGGACAACTTATTATTGCAATAGCCTGTTTCGTCTATGAGTTACAATCCATACCATACCACCGCTCTTCCAGATTATTGCAGTAGGTGCATTATAATACCATCCTCGGCATTCCACACTGCTCTCATTCCCTAATTAATTCATTCCGTATAGCTTCGTTCCCTACCAGTACATGCCAAACCCTCTCTCTGTCACTCGGCCATCTTGTCCCCTTGTACCTGTTGCTATCATCCCGTGTATGCTAATTCTTGGTGTTGGTGAGGGATGAGGCCGCGGATGTATGTGTACCAGTGACAGTCTAAATTTACCACTAGAAGATATAATACGCATTTTTTATTTTGGTTTATTTATTTATTTATTTATTTTTTATTTGTTTTGCTATTATTTGACGACTTTAAGATCAGGAAGGGTATATGGATGTCGGAGGGTTCATTGAGACAGTCTTTACCCTTATAATTGCCACAGATCCTTCCTAAACTGTATAAACTCGTCTAATTGAAGCCAGAATAAATGGTCAAAATACGTCCCGATCTTCAAAGGGTTAACGAAGCCGTGAATGAGACAGGATAGCCTAAATTAATACAGCCGCGAATGAGACAGGACAGCCTAAATTAGTAAAGCCGCGAATGAGACGGTACAGCCTAACTTAACCCCTTGAGGATTATGACTCGTTTTGACAGTTTATTCTGGCTAACATTAGACGATTCTATACAACTTACGAAGGACTTGTGGTCATGACAAGTGTAAATACTATCTCAATTAACCCTCTGACTTAAATATACCCCTATTAATCAGAACCAAGTCATCCAATAATAATGAGAATAGACTGTCAAAACGCGTCATAATCCTCAAAGGGGTAATAAATCCGCGAATGAGACGTGATAGCCTAAATTAATAAAGCCGCGAATGAGACGGGACAGCCTAAATTAATACAGCCGCAAATAAGACGGGGCAGCCTAAATTAATAAAGCCGCGAATGAGACGGGACAGCCTAAATTAATACAGCCGCGAATGAGACGGGACAGCCTAAATTAATACAGCCGCGAATGAGACGGGACAGCCTAAATTAATACAGCCGCGAATGAGACGTCAGGAGGAGCTGTACCCGCGAGAGACAGCCAGAGAGACGGGGGGAGATACAGAGGAGACGGACATGAGAGGCTTCGATGGTTTGGTTGCTTGAGCTTGGTATATTTTAGTTTGGGTGACTGCATGGCCAAGATGTCAACAAGTCCCAAGTCTTTAACCCTTTGAAGATAAGGAGGCTTTTTCACAGCATATTCGGGCTATCATTAGAAGATTTTATACCATTTAGAAAGGGTCTGTGGGAAATATAAGGAAAAGTTTATCTCAATTAACCCTCTGACTTCCACATACCCTTACTAATATGAATATTATCGTTTAATAATAGCCAGAAAAATATAAAGGAAATGCGTAATCGTATCTTCTAAGGGTTAATAGCAAGGCTCGAGTCAAGTCTGGTATCTTGAGTGGTAAGTCGCAAGTCAATTATGTCAAATTGCATCCAAGTCAAGTACCATACTACAAAAATTATCCTTTCTGTTGCATGGCTTGGTTTCGACTTGCACACTGGGGATTGCATTGGTGAGATAGACACACAGCTGCTAACATTACTAGCCTTAAGGGAAGATGGCCGTTTGTATGGTCCCCCTTCTTCCTCATGTTCAGCCTCATTAGTTTTCAGATTTTAAGACGTTCGCCCCATTAGCTTGGCGAATTTAAGACCATTAGTCTTATTTCTGTCAATTGCAAGACCTTTCGTGTTATTTAGGTAACGATTTTTCCTGGCAGGCGATAGCGAGAGTGTAGTTTAGGAGGAACCAGCCGAACTACCGACAAATGTACAAATTTATCCCAAACGGGGATCTTGGGGAATTCTTCTGAATGTTTGATGGAGGTCTAAGGAGGAAACAAAATAAAATAATAAATATATAGACCAAGACCAATAAATTAACCCTACACCCCCCCCCCCCCCTTAACCCCTTCTGCACCGGCCACGTCTTTTAAATTGTATTATAGGTATATTTAACCGATTTTGTGCAGTTTAAAATGGGCCTCCAACAATTAGAAACCTTCAAACTAGCTCACTTGACCAGTTTTAATACCACAGATCTTTCATAAGCTGCACAGAATCATCTAAATATAGAGAGAATATACAGTAAGTAGGCCTAAAGAGACGTCGCCAGTACAGAAGGGGTTAATCAAAACAACAACCAACTTCATACCACCACCACGACCACTATCTTCTGTACCGTGTCTCTGTTCAACCACTCAAGCGGCTCTCCTCAAGGCAAGTTTACTCCTGTATATTTTCTGGTAAATTTATATTAGCAACTTGGGTCTGCCAGATTCTGAAAAGTTATACGTTTGAAGACTGTGACGCATTATGACAGTTTATTCTGGCTATCATTAGAAAATATTTATACATTTTAAGAAGGATTTGTGGGAATTATATGGGTACAGAGTATCTCAATTAACCCTATGACTCCCATATACAGTACACTTACATATCAGAATATAATCATCTAATAATATCCGGAAAACAGAAAATAAATGCGTATTGGATCTCGAAAGGGTTAAACGTTTATAAGAATGTCATCACCCATAATACTTTACCTTCAATCTTAGTTGCCGCTAACAAGAAACAAAATAGAAGTGAATAACTGAAAACAATAAATAAAATGTCAGCACGTGTTTGCCAAGAGAAGGTTTCCGGAAAGTCTCGTGTGTTATTCGGCTTTAATATTCCATCAACAAACAAGAGACTAGTTATACAGTTTGAGTATTGTGACCCATTGAATCATGTTCCAAGTAAAGCTAGAGTCAGAGTCAGATTCAGCTTAAGGGGGCCCACCTCGCTTTTTTCTCTTTCTCTCCCTCTCTCTTTGGCTTGTATCCATTCGAACCCATTCAGCCTACTGTTTTAAGACGTTTACCCCTATCCAGGTGTCAATATTTTCCTGGCGAGCGGTAGCGAGCCAGCATATATATATTTTTGTTTTGACAAGCTAAATGTATACATTTTTCGATAGAAAAATTTCTCCAGCGAAGCCGAATTTCTCCATACAATGTTGGCTCGCTATCGCTCGCCAGGAAGATATCGACACCTGAATGGGGATAAACGTCTTAAAACAGTTGCTTGAATGGGGCTGAATGGATACAAGCCAGGGAAAGAGAGAAAAGGAGAGAAAGATAAAAAAAAGCCGGTGAGCCCCCTTAATTTGATAACAAGAGATCTTTCTAAACCTGAATAAAATCATCACGAGGTAGCATGAGTATATTGTATAAGATGCCATAAAACTGAATGAGTTATATTTGAGAATGTTAAGGCCCTTGACTATGAGAAAGCGTACACACACACACACACACACACACACACACACACACACACACACACACACACACACACACACACACACACACACACACACACACACACACACACACACGCGGAAAGTGTAGAGCAAATATAGATAACATGCAAATGCTAAATGTCTCAGTTAACGTCACTATAATTTTCCTATATTTCTTATATTTATACCACAGAAGTAATTGCATTGTCAAATTTGGATACTCTTTTTTAATGTTATATATTGTTCGCTTAATGAAAATATATGTGGCCATTAACATACTCCGACGAAGGAGAACAACAAAATATAAATATAGTTTATATATAATAAACAGATTTCTTCCTGTCTAATGAGAATGGGAACTGGTTTGACAACAGTCGCTACGAAGAGGAATTGTTTTCCTCTTTCAGAATCATGGCGTATTATTGCCTTCGTCGGTAAGTAAAAAGAGGCTTATTACCGATCGTTTAATTATTCTACTTCAGTTCTTCCGCTTCAGTTTTTCTGCTTCAGTGTTGCTGCTGCTTTAGTTCTTCTTCTTCTTCGACTGGATCAGCCGACGGAGTTGTCAAGGGGGAGAGGACTCTAGGAAGGAGAAGTGTTTGAAGCGGAAGGGTGATTAACTGTGTTCGACGGAGGCCTTCGGTGAGTTGCAACACTTGTTTATATATTTTACTAACACTAGACGATATTGCGCCGGAAGGATTTCAAACAATCAAAGGGGTAAAGTATATCTCGATTATAAATTTGGCTCTCATAGGTTCATATAAATCGTCTAATAGTTGCCAGAAGATAAATTAATGTATAATTAAGCAAATAAGCAATATTTTCCGCAACTATATAAACATATATCATTATATATATATATATATAGGCAGAAACTTGCAGCCAAAGGTTAAACAATATTATAGGCTGGCATAGTGGTCAAACAGCTCTCCAAATGAAGCCCTGTGACACCTGAAGAATATACCAGCGACACAAATATGAAGGGCGCGTATATTACCTGAGGGGGGGGGGGAGAGAGAGAGAGAGAGAGAGAGAGAGAGAGAGAGAGAGAGAGAGAGAGAGAGAGAGAGAGAGAGAGAGAGAGAGAGAGAGAGAGAGAGAGAGAGAGAGAGAGAGAGAGAGAGAGAGAGAGGGGGGGGGGGTGGGGGGGGGGGGGGGGGGAGGGGGGGGGGGGGGGGAGACAAAAGGCGGCCAGGGAAGAGTGACTTAGGAAAGTGGTAGTGATGATGGGTCATTGTAACCACGCTGGATAGAGGGAGAAGACGTGGAAGAAGAAGAGGCAAAGAATGATAAATATAAGAAGGAGAAGGGGGAAGAAAGAGGAGGAGAAGGGGGGAGAAAGAGGAGGAGTAGGAGAAGGGGGAAGGCAGAGAAGGAGAAGGGGGAAGAAAGAGGAGGAGAAGGGGAAGGGGGAAGAAAGAAGAAAGAGGAGGAGAGGGGAGAAGAAAGAGGAGGAGAAGGAGAAGGGGGAAGAAAGAGAAGGAGAAGGGGGAAGAAAGAGGAGAAGGAGAAGGGGGGAGAAAGAGGAGGACAAAGGAAAAGGGGGAAAAAAGAGAAAAGGAGGGAGAAGGGGGAAGAAAGAGAGGAGAAGGGGAAGAAAGAGGAGAAGGGAAAGAAGGAGAGGAGTGAGGAAGGAAAAGGAGGAGAAAGGAGGAAGAAAGAGGCGGAAGAAGAGGTACCGGTAGCAGAATAACAAATGGATAAACATAATGGATAGGCCAGCATATTTTCATATTTGTTTTCACCAACTCACCAATTAATTTACAAATAAACCTAACTAATGAAATCAATGAAATTAATGAATACATGTGGTACTCCAAGGACTCGAACCTAGGATACTCACACCGAAATTCCGCACTAGGCTATCAAGACAGTAATATAACATGAAATACAGCATTAACGACAACACCATTAACCCCTTCAGCACGATGACGTAAATTTCATCATATTCTGGTTATCATTAGACGACTTCCTTTAGCTTATAATTTACCAGTCGGAATCAAAGAGGTAAATTAGATCATAAAGCCTCTGAATAACACAGGTCTTTCCTAAACTGCATAAAATCGTCAAATGTTAGCCAGAATCAAAGGTAAAAAGACATCATGGTGCTGAAGGGGTTAACATCAATATACAAGAATACAGGAGAGAGAGAGAGAGAGAGAGAGAGAGAGAGAGAGAGAGAGAGAGAGAGAGAGGAGAGAGAGAGAGGAGAGAGAGAGACGAGAGATTAGAGAGAGAGGGAGAGAGAGAGGGAGAGAGGGAGAGAGAGAGGGAGAGAGAGAGAGAGAGGTGTGTGTGTGTGTGTGTGTGTGTGTGTGTGTGTGTGTGTGTGTGTGTGTGTGTGTGTGTGTGTGTGTGTGTGTGTGTGTGTGTGTGTGTGTGTGTGTGTGTGTGTGTGCGTGTGTGCGTGCTAACAAAGATTCAACTATGCACACAGCTATTAAAGGTCGTGTTAACTGGCATGCGGTGTTTGTATAGAGGAATATATGTATGTACAGTATGATGTGCTAGAGCAGCTAGATGAACGTGTTGTGACGTCTGGTGGGTGGGAATGACACTATGTGTAGAGGGTACGTTAATTATGTGGTGTGTTTTTGGACTAGAGTATTATTGAAGATAATAGTGTATTACATAAAGGTCGTGTGTATTCCAAGAATTGAGCTAATAATGAAGATGGGATATTACAAATGGATTATGCATGGGATTGTACTGAGTGAGGAGGAACTTACAGTGACTTAGGAAAACAAATATTGTTCGTGAATGAAAGGTAGATTTATAGGTACAGTACGTTTGAGGAGCATATGTATTCAAAGGATTTTAAGGTGTGTGGTACCGGTAAATGTGGAAATGTGGGCGTAGGATGAGTAGAAAAGTATGCACAAAAGAACAAGTCTGCTCAGACCTTGAGATGTGGTACATAAGAATGTGGAATTGTGTATTAAGGGAGCCCACCTCGCTTTTTTTTATCTCTCTCCCTCTCTCTCTGGGTTGTATCCATTCGGCCCCATTCAGCCTATTGTTTAAAGACATTTACCCCCATCCTGGTGTCAATATTTTCCTGGTGAGCGGAAGCGAGCCAGCATATATATATTTTTGTGTTGAGAGTAAGGGGAGGTGTGGTGGAGTGGTCTTGCCACTGGCCTGGTAATCCAAACGTCCCGGGTTCAAATCCCGATGTATCAATGGGAAGATATTATTGGGATGGAATTTGTGCTGTACCTGGTATCAGTGCATTACCACAAGCCCACCGAAACGTCAATAAAATACCCTCATTGTTCCCTGATTAAATAGCACTGTATGAATATTCCCATATTCAAAATATGCTATAGGGGTGCAATGCCTGATGAGTTATCTGCTCAACAGGTGGCGTTGTGTGTGTGTAAGTGTGAGAGTCCGAGTGTAGGGGATGAGACAGTGAAGCACGGGAACGAGGTGGCTTCAGAGATGGGGTCGTTTCGGGCCATGAGTGAGCACCGTGCCTCATGTAAAGGCAAGATGGCAGGTGCTCGTTGTACTCTACGTGCTTCACATGTCTCACTCCCTAGACTGGAACAAGACCTCACGGGCTTCACTGTTCATTGTAAAGCGGTGAATGTTAAAGCTCTCAGCCTATGCCCGAGAAGAAGTAAGTTGGAATATAAAAAAAAAAAAAAAAAAAATGTAAATTTTTCAATAGAAAAAATTCTCCGCCGAAGCCTGATTTTTTCATACAAAGCTGGCTCGCTATCGCTCGCCAGGAAGATATCGACATCTGGATGGAGATAAACGTCTTAAAACAGTTGGCTGAATGGGGCCGAATGGATGCAAGCCACAGACAGAGAGAAAAGGAGAGGAAGAGAAAAGGAGAGGAAGAGAACAAAAACAGGTGACCCCTCTTAATGCTAATGAACAAGTGGAAGATGGTTATAGTAGAAAGTTTGGGATGAGGTGGTGTGGAAAAAGGTACAAATGGGGTGAATGAAGAGAGTGGGGTGGTACGAGTGGTTTAGTGGATCAGGAAGGGAGGGGGGTTGTGGGTGGAGAAAATGAGGTGGTACAGGTTCATGGGGTTGTAGCATTGGGTAGACAATAAACCAAGCGGTGGGGAGGTGGGCAATGTGAGTGGACAGATTGAGGGGGTATAAATGAAGGGGTGGGGAGGATGGGGAAAGTGAAGAGGTTGGGGTTGTGTGGGATGCTGGGGGAAGTGTTTTGGGATTGGGATTTCGGCGGAGGTAGTCGGTAGGGCGAAACAGAGTAGGTAAGTTAAATGGGGATATATGGTGGGGAGATTGGGAACAGGGTATCAAACCGGAGCAATTTTGTTTGAAGACTTGAATTAATATGAGAGGGAAGACAAGAAAATTAACATGAAATTGCATTGTTTTGGCCATTTTATCACTTCCAAAGACATAATTTGAACCATAAACTATAATCTATTCTTTACATCTACAATAATATAGACTCAAAATCATGGACTAGCCTTTGGTTTGACACCTTGATTGGGAATTCGGTGGAGATAGTGTAGGACGTAGAAGTATAGGTAAGTTTAAAGGGGATCTATGTTGGGGATATACAGTAGATGTAGGTTATGTGAGTGAGGAGAATTGGGTACTGTAGAAGGAATGGATGGGTGTAAGAGGAAGATACAGGCTGTCCACTATCTCTCACGGTTATATGGAGGGATTGCTAGCCCATACAGTACCGGTGACATCCTTTTCGATACATTCTGGCAACTATTAGACGATATTGTTCAGCTTAGGAAGGATGTCTACCAATAAAAAGGTTAAAGATTATCTCTCTTCATCTTTTCAGCTACCATATATCCTTCCTAAGCTTAATGCAATCGTCTCAGTGCAGCTGATATCAAATAAATAAGACGTCTCCGATACAGAAAGGGCTAGATAGGTAATGTCTGAATGGGTAGGATGAGGTGGCGTAGGTGATGTTTGGGTCTGTGTGGGTGGGTGGGGAAGGTTGGTGTGGATGGGGAGGTAGTCTAGGAGGATAAGTGAGTGTTATGAACTGGATGAGTAAGCATGGATGAACAAGATAGATCTAATAGGGAACCTCAACCACCATCAGCTCCTGTGTCCTTACCCTCTGACCTAGGTTATATTCCTGCATATACTGTATAAGTTTACCGATATGCAGTCTGCTCATTATATATCACGGTTATACGGCAGTTAGGTGGAAGGGTGACAATTGAGTGGGTCGAGGTGGTGTAACACGAGCGATTTTTCAGTCAATTTCTAGTTTGGCAGCTTCAAATTATAAGCAGTATAAAAATTCAGCCACCTATTATAATCTACCTTCAGTCTAATTTCTGAATCCAATGACTAAAGAAACTCAAAATATTACGAAACATATTGCTTATAGAAAATTTGATGGAAAAAACATTCGTGTGACATCTCCTTTAAGTGAGGAATGGTGGGTAGGAATGGGTGGGTGAGTGATAAATATGAAGAGTGGCAAAGTATAGGTGGAACAGGTGGGTGGGTTGGTGGGTGGGTGGGGTAGTGGGTGTAACAGGGAGCTCTTGCCCACCCTGACCCCCTAACCTTCTCCCCCTGTACAATATATATACTGTATATATGTGTTTCTAATCTCTCAGTGGGGATCGAACCGTCGACCATCAGGACGATAGCCGACGCTTTAATCAACTACACCACAGCAGTCTAGACTGCTGTGTAGACTACTGTAGCAGTCTAAGACTGCTGTGGTGTAGTTGATTAAAGCGTCGGCTATCGTCGTGATGGTCGACGGTTCGATCCCCACTGAGAGATTAGAAACATTTAGTGGCTCACGTGTATTTGTGATATATTCTCAATAACTGTATATATATATGTGTGTGTGTGTGTGTGTGTGTGTGTGTGTGTGTGTGTATAATAATAATAATAATAATAAACGGGTTATTAAAGAATGGCAGCCTCATGAGCTGAAAATACACATTTTACAATTAGTGGATGAACATGAGATGTACAGATATGAAAATGGTAAGCTCAGTTTACAATGGGTGAGTATAATATACTTTACATTAAAACAAGAAATTAATACAATAATTATGCTAGTGCAAAATACAAATTATCATAAATTAACCAAGATGCAGGCTACCCACTATCTCTCACGGTTATCTCACGGGGAAGCACAGGAAACCCAAGGACTGGGAATAAGGGGAGACAGATAGTTTTTCTGGACCGCCTTCTCCCTAATGTTTAGCCCCACTAGTTTTGAGATTTTAAGACGTTGGTTCCATAAGTTTGGGGATTTGATGACCTTTCACCCCATTTCTTTGTCAATATTAGGACCCTTCGTGCCATTTAGGTGTCGATTTTTTCCTGGCGAGCGATAGCGAGCCTGTAATTTTAGGAGGAATCGGCCTTTGGCCGGGACATTTTTCTACCGAAAAATTTACAAATATATCTTAAAGGGGGGGGGGGGTTCTAGGGTGTGTTTTTCTAAGCTTGATGGAGGTCTAGGGAGGAAACTAAAACAAATATATGAATAAATGAATTAATAGACCACGCAAACAGCCACTGTCCCCTTAACCTGGAAAACAACTCAATCTTAAAGTCTTATGCTTATTTTGTTTTTCTACTCGAATTCCTTGGTATTCTGTTGTACTGTTTCAAAGTATTCCAACAACCATTCACTTCAGAGAAAGAGAGAGAGAGAGTGAGTGAGTGAGTGAGTGAGTGAGTGAGAGTGAGTGAGAGAGAGAGTAAGAGAAAAAAGATTAAGATTGAGAGAAAGAGAGAAAAAGGTGTGTGCGTGTGTGTATGAGTGAGTGAGAGTGTGAGTGTGTGTGTGTGTGTGTGTGTGTGTGTGTGTGTGTGTGTGTGTGTGTGTGTGTGTGTGTGCGTTTTGATGTGAACACACGTATTTTCGAATACTATAGTATAGATCTCAAATTAAGGATTATCGCCAGATCATTGATCAATAAATTAATCTTATATAAATTGTGTTTATCAAAAAGTAGTATGCCTAATGTGCATCAGATCTGAATATGTAATACAAATCGAATAGCAGGTTTAAGGAGGGATGGTTGTTTTTTCTGACCCCCCTTCTCCCTCATTTTTAGCCCCATTAGTTTTCAGATTTTAAGACATTTGGCCCATTAGTTAGGCGATTTTATAACTTTTCGCCTCCATCTCTTTGTCAATATTACGACCTTTCGTGCCAGTTAGTGTCGATTTTTTTGGAAAGCAATAGCGGGCCTGTGATTAATCCCTTTTGTACCGGCAACGTCTTTTTATATATATTCTAGCTACCTTTAGACGATTTTATTCTGTTAAAAATAGGCCTGCAGCAATTAACAGGCTTCGAACTATCTCGCTTAACCCCTTTTGCTACCACAGAGCCTTCTTCAATTTCACAAAATCGTCTCAATATAACTAAAATACAAATATAAAGACGTTGCCAGTACAGAAGGGTGAGGAACAATTTTTTCCTGAAACATATACAAACTTTTCTAGAAGGGGGATCTTGGGGATATTTTTTAAAGTCTGATGGACGTCTAGGGAAGAAACTAAACATAAATTAATTAATAAGTGAATATATCGCCCAATAAACAAGCCCTCTCCCCCTTAATCAACATTATTATGATGTCTGGCGACACGTCTTCCTAATGAGCTAACCTTCATATGCCAGGCTGGTGTGAGGGTAGATGGAGTGGCTAATTCACTAAGCCATATTATCACCATTTGTTAGCTATAATAGTTTAAGCCGAGATAATATGCGAGTTTTGAAATCCTTGACATTTTGGCATGTGAAGTTGAACAGTGGCACACAACTTTATAGAAATAATATATAGAGGCTCTCTCTCTCTCTCTCTCTCTCTCTCTCTCTCTCTCTCTCTCTCTCTCTCTCTCTCTCTCTCTCTCTCTCTCTCGAAACATTATATCCAGCAAAAACAAGATTCAATTTACTTGGTAAACAAAGAAGTTTTTCTTTTGCATTTACATTCATGCATGTTGTCAACATACTGTATATGCATCTTTTGAACATAAGGCAAAGACACAAGTGGCAAACGTATCTAACTGTATACTTTCAGTTTACTGACAAGGAAAACTAAAGCTTAGATACCGGTATACATTATAATTTATATACATTTCCTTAAATTAGAATACATATAATGGCTCAAAAAAAATCTGAATAAATATTGTAATTATCAAAGAATATCCAGTATATATCAGACGTGATTTACTTAATGTAAGTTATCGTTAAAAGTGCCTACATTATAGTCAAGTAATACGCTTAACATATGGTAGCCTATTTATAATTATAAACACATAATGCGGACTTGTGAAACTAGACCGTATTATAAACCAACTTGTTAAAGTATACCGTATTATAAACCTCCCTGTATAAATCAACTTGTTAAACTATACCGTATTATAAACCTCCCTGTATAAACCAACTTGTTAAACTATACCGTATTATAAACCTCCCTGTATAAACCAACTTGTTAAACTATGCCGTATTATAAACCTCTCTATAAACCAACTTGTTAAACTATACCTTCCTCTCTATATAAACCAACTTGTTAAACTATACCGTATTATAAACCTCTCTATAAAACAACTTGTTAAACTATACCGTATTATAAACCTCTCTATATAAACCAACTTGTGAAACTATACCGTATTCAAAACCTCTCTATAAACAAACTTGTTAAACTATACCTTCCTCTCTCTATAAACCAACTTGTTAAACTATACCGTATTATAAACCTCTCTATATAAACCAACTTGTGAAACTATACCGTATTATAAACCTCTATAAACCAACTTGTTAAACTATATCGTATTATAAACCTCTCTCTATAAAACAACTTGTTAAACTATACCGTATTATAAACCTCTCTATATAAACCAACTTGTGAAACTATACCGTATTATAAACCTCTCTATAAACCAACTTGTTAAACTATATCGTATTATAAACCTCTCTGTATAAACCAACTTGTTAAACTATATCGTATTATAAACCTCTCTCTAAACCAACTTGTTAAACTATACCGTATTATAAACCTCTCTGTATAAACCAACTTGTTAAACTATATCGTATTATAAACCTCTCTCTATAAACCAACTTGTTAAACTATACCGTATTATAAACCTCTCTATATAAACCAACTTGTTAAACTATATCGTATTATAAACCTCTCTATAAACCAACTTGTTAAACTATATCGTATTATAAACCTCTCTCTATAAACCAACTTGTTAAACTATACCGTATTATAAACCTCTATATAAACCAACTTGTTAAACTATACCGTATTATAAACCTCTCTATATAAACCAACTTGGTAAACTATATCGTATTATAAACCTCTCTATATAAACCAACTTGTTAAACTATACCGTATTATAAACCTCTCTCTATAAACCAACTTGTTAAACTATACCGTATTATAAACCTCTCTATATAAACCAAATTGTTAAACTATACCGTATTATAAACCTCGCTATAAACCTAACTCCAGGCCAACAAGACGGAAAGCAGGTTACACGACCACTAGACGACAGTAGCGGAGTGAGCAGGAATTCACGTAGGTAACTATACATACAATTTACAATACGGGGGTTTATCTTTCCATGCTATGTTTACTCCTACACATAATATCCCCGAGTGAGCATGAATTCACGTGGGTAACTATACATAAACCTCCCCTCACATTCCACACGGCCAAGTCAGCCTTGGCATTTCCACCCAGATTTACATTTCTCCATACTACGCTCACCATGGAACTGGCATCCACTTAAGGAAGCCCACCTCGCTTTTTTTCTCTTTCTCTCTCTCTCTCTCTCTTTGGCTTGTATCCATTCGGCCCCATTCAGCCTACTGTTTTAAGACATTTACCCCCATCCGGGTCTCAATATTTTCCTGGCGAGCGGTAGCGAGCCAGCATATATATATATATATATATATTTGTTTTTGACAGCAAGCTAAATTTTTATATTTTTCGATAAAAAAAATTCTCCGGCAAAGCCAGATTTCTCCATACGAAGCTGGCTCGCTCTCGCTCGCCAGGAAGAAATCGACACCTGGATGTGGATAAACGTCTTAAAACAGTTGGCTGAATGGGGCCGAATGGATTCAAGCCAGGGAAAGAGAGAAAAGGAGAGAAAGGTAAAAAAAGATGGTGACCCCCCTTAAAGGAGGTAGTTTATTTTTTTGTATCCCCGCCCCCACACTTTTCCCTCATGCGTAGCCCCTTTAGTTATGAATTGTAAGACGTTTACCCCATTACTTTGTCGATTTTAAGACATTTCGTCCCATTTTTCGTTAATTTTCCATTGTCGTCTTTGTGAAGAATATAACGCTAGATTATTAAGCAGAAAAAAACGCGCCCGCACGTACACAACTACACACACACTATCTTTCTCTCGCACACAAACACACACACGTATACACACACAGCACAAATATATACAAATAAATTACGAAAATACATGACGGTATACAAAATTAACCAGGAAATAGTTTGGTATTAAATATTTTGCATACATAAACATGAAGAGAAAAAGCAAGACGACAATAAAACGTAAATTGAGCAACTACCAGTGCAAAACGTCTTCACTATCTCAGTTAAATGAGCGTCAAATATGTATTAGGAATCCCAAACAGGACAACAAATGGATTAACATTGTTCAAGAGTACTAAGCCAACTTCTGTTTTGCTTATGATATCGTTCTTTGCATTGAATTGGAGGGGTTAAGGCGGGGTGGGGGTAATTGTGATTGGATAGGTGGGTTGTGGTGGATTGGTCATGCAAGGACGCAACGAGACATTTCATAATCAGACAAATAACGAAGTCGCTTGTTTCCAGTCATAATTATTATACATACAAAATTATGCTATATATGTTTCCTGTATTCTCTCTCACACAAAGTAATTGCAGCATATAGCTAGGTAGTCGTACGATCATTCTTTCCGGGATTATTATGTTTGGTATTATTATTATTATTATTATTATTATTATTATTATTATATTTGTTTATATAATTCAAGCCTGGTAGATTAAAAAATGCTATAAGAATAAGGGCGCCTACAGACATCTACCTTTATGATAGTTGCCAGTTTTCAATAAAAAAAGGTCACAGATTATACAAAAAGAAACCAAAAACAGAAACAAATCTCGCTGACGGTAGATTGCTGGAAATCGCGATCGTATAATTTCAGCTTGAAACAAAAAAAGTATATATGTAATTAAACAAATATAAATATCTGACAACGGGACATCCGCTCGCCACCCTAACAGTCAACCCATTCAATCATATGACAAGTTTATCATTTAACCCTATCTAACCCTGTCTAATCCGAGGTGGTCTTTTGGATCGCCTTTTGTTTCACACCATTAGATTGGTTGTTATAAAACGTTTCCCCAGTTAGTTTGACGATAAGAAATTTAGCTGAAGGGTGGTTTAGTGATGCTGTTATTTATTTTGTTTGTTTTTATTTCTTCCTTTCTTTATTTATTTTTGTATTTATTTATTTATTTTTTGGGGGGAGGGGTATATGCTTAGGAGCCAATTAGAAAATAAATTGTTCGCAAATGTCGACACAAAAATCAAACCTTAAATAGTTATTAAACACATACACCAAAATAAACATCTAGATATCGGATGGGCTAGTGTTAAGTAGAGTTACTACAAAACTTGTTTGTATTCTACATAGGATAGAGCTCTTATGTCAAAGATTAATGGAAATAGTGGCTTTTAATATTATCCTCCCGACTATCATCCCTAAACTGAAGAATAAAGATTGTTAGTAGATTATACCTGGAATATACAAGAATTAGATACATGAAGTATGTCATAAAACGTAAATTATTTAAATCATTTCAGCATAATGAAATGGACCGTCGGAATCTGATTGAAAATATTATATTGTGTACCTCTAGATTAAGGGGCGATGGGCGTATTTATTTGGTAATTTATGTATATTTTTACTATTTTTTTGTAGTGTCCTCTGTAGACCTCCATCAAGTTTAAAAAAACACCTGCCCAAGACCCTCCTTCAAGATAAATTTGTACATTTTTCGATAGAAAATTTTCCCTCTTAAATTGCAGGCTAGCTATCGCTCGCCAGGAAAAAATCGACACCTAAATGACACGAAAATTCTTAATATTGACAAAGAAATAGGACGAAAGGTCTTAAAATCGCCAAACTAATGGGCCGAACGTCTTAAAATCTGAAAAATAATGGGGATAAACTTAAGGGAGAAGGGGAGTCACAAAAACGCCTCATCTCCCCTTAACGACGGGCTGTTTTACAGCCTCATCACTCACAAGGTTGTTCTTACATTGGCCATTATATAATTATATATTTCGAAATTGATTTACGGATGTCGTATTCTACATATTAGTTTCTACACATTATTCGAATTTATTAATTATGCAAAATGTCCTATCTATCTACGGTATATATCTATCCATCTATCTATCTATACATAGTTGTAGTGTTTGTTTGTTTGTCAGTTTGTGTCCCTCTAGTTCCCAAACCCTTAGTACTATGGAGATGAGACTTGGCTGGGGTACTCAGGGGATCCCAGAATATTTTTGGAAGTGAAACAATAAGAACAATATAGCATGAAATCTGATCCCCGTAGTTGAAATTATTATCATAGTGTAGCCTTCTCAGGATCAGTGGACTACTCTTTAACCCTCACAGGCTGCGGGTACCTCTGCTAGTACTGTAGAAAAATACCATATATTCAATTACAGTGGTTATATTTACACACTGAAAAACAAAGGAGGTCTACGATTTTTCTAAGTGCCTCAACAACAACAACAACAACAACACCAACAACAACAAAAACAACCACCACAACAACAACTAGGCCAGGGCAGCAGTGAGCCTGACATGTGAACAAACCCGGACGAGGTTGTTGTCTAGCATTCCAGCCAAGACTCCAGATATCTTTATGTTCCCTTTTACATTTCTCACCACAACCTAGGCTATATACCCAAGATTGTTTCTCTGGGTTTAGTTTGGTTTTAGTTTGTCTTGTTGGGTTGCTTGTCTTGTGTGTTTGTAGTGGGAGGGGGAATTAAATGTGTGTGCGTGTGCGTGTGCGTGCGTGCGTGCGTGCGTGCGTGCGTGCGTGCGTGCGTGCGTGCGTGCGTGCGTGCGTGCGTGTGTGTGTGTGTGTGTGTGTGTGTGTGTGTGTGTGTGTGTGTGTGTGTAGCTGGAGGATGGGTGGGTGGGTAGGCAAGACTGCCTGTAACAAGTGCCTCCCCCAAAGTTGAAAGAGTGATAAGTCTAGTCATTATTTTTAAGGTTTTCCTTTTGGTGTATTGGAAAGAAGTGTGGCGTGCTTACGTACTGTAGTGGGATGAATAGGATGAGGTGTTTGTGAGATCTAGCTGGATTACTCTCTGTGTAGGTGAGACACACACATAAACAGTGAGGGAAGACAGAAAAATGAAACAGGAGTTCCAGCAACTCCTTATCACATATCTATGAGGCCTCCCCTGTGTACTGCCCTGCTTGATTGGTGTGTACATTCTCCCCAATCAATCTGTTACGTTGGCTAAGTTGTAAAAATAATGATGTGTATGCAAAGGGTAATTAAAGTGTCCATAACAATATACATATATAAAGGTATATTGGCATTAATATATCCATCGAAAGTAAAGATAGAAAGGTAAATCACAATCAATATATACAATTAAGTTATACCAGTATGCCTTTTTTCAAAATACATTCAACACTAATGTGATAAATTATTACAAGGCTCTCCAGCGTGTTAATGTTTTTTATTAATTTGTTTTAATGTTTTATTAATTATTATCTTCTGTTTATACCATTTAACCTTTTCAACCGGGGGACGTGCTTACACACAATATTCAAGAAAACAGACTATTACGCTTAGGCTAGAAAAATATTGATTGAAGTGATAGGATTAAAGTGTACACCCACAAGAAAGTATGCTAAATCCCAGTCGAAGAAAACCGTCAGTAGTTAGCTAGAAACAGTAGAATTAATTAGCTACCGTAGTGAAGCAATTAACCCCTTCAGCATCATGACGTGTTATTCATTGTATTCGGGCTAACACTAGGAGCTTTCCTTTAGCTTATAATCTACCTCTAGGACTCAATGATCTAGAATGATCTATGAAAACATAGATTATTCTTAAACTGCATAAAATCGTCTAACTTTAGCCAGAATCGAAGGTAGAAAGGCGTGAGTTACGGTGCTGAAGCGATTAATGCATAAAGTTGTCTCTTATCTCCGACCTGTCTAATGCGGTGGTGTCTCTGTCCAACCAACCCGCTAGTCTTGTACAACATTATATTCTATGCATCCAATATGGGGGGCGGGGTTGTTCTTGGGGAAGGGGGGAGGTGTTCGTGGGGGGAGATGTTCGTAATTTATTACCAACTTCAAGCAAAATCTTACCACAACCAAACAAAATCTTACCACAACCAAACAAAATCTTAGCACAACCAAACAAAATCTTACCACAACCAAACAAAATCTTACCACAACCAAACAAAATCTTACCACAACCAAACAAAATCTTACCACAACCAAACAAAATCTTACCACAACCAAACAAAATCTTACCACAACCAAACACAATCTTACCACAACCAAACAAAATCTTACCACAACCAAACAAAATCTTACCACAACCAAACAAAATCTTACCACAACCAAACAAAACATGTGTTGTATTTCATTGTACTATTTTCTATCGTGAATGAACAATTACAATCACGTTTGTTTGCATATTAATTACACATAATAACATAATCATATTAAGTGGAGATTTCCACTTAAGGGATTTTTGTCTTGACCAATGTCTCTCTCATGTTCAATCTCATTGCTTTTGAGATTTTAAGACGTTCGCCCCATTAGTTTGGCGATTAAAAGAAGTTTCGACACATTTATGTCAATGTTAAGACCTTTCGTGCCATTTAGGTGTCGACTTTTTCCTGGTGAGCGATAGCGAGCCTGTAATTTAAGAGGATCCGGCCTTCGGCCGGGAAATTTTTCTACCGAAAAATGTAAACATTTAGCTTGAAAGGGGGTCAAGGGGGTCTAATTTTAAGCTTGATCGAGGTCTAGCGAACAAACTAAAAACCTCCCCTTAAGTTATATTCACGTATCAACAGTATTACCATGTTCACCTTTGATAATTAGACAGTATCTGAATTTTCCTTACTTGAAAATTACCCTAAATTAATTATTCTAACTATATCGCATTACCACATTAGTACTGCAGTCTGTATGGACCGGTGTCGTCTTTGTAACTTGATTCTGGCTATTACTGCACGATGCAATTCATATTAAATAGGAGCCTCCAGCAATTAACAGGCTTCAAACTATCTCACTTGACCCTTTTTACCACCACAGATACTTCTTAAACTGCACAAAATCGTCTAAATATAGCTAGAATGAAATTAAAAAGACGAAGCCGGTACAGAAGGGTTTATGAAGGGGAATTACATTATTAGTACAAACTGATTCACAGAGATTAACATTAAGGGGAGGTATTTAGTTGATTCCCTAGAACTCCATCAAGCTTAAAATTACACCCCCTAGACCCCCTTTCAAGATAAATTTGTACATTTTTCGGTAGAAAAATTTCCCGGCCGAAGGCCGGTTCCCTTTAAATTACAGGCTCGCTATCGCTCGCCAGGAAAAAATCGACACCTAAATGGCACGAATGCTCTTAAAATTGACAGAAATGGGGCGAGGGTTCTTAAAATCGCCAAACTAATGGGGCAAGCGCCTTTAAATCTCACAAGCAATGGGACTAAATATGAGGGAGAAAGAGGTCCAGAAAAAAATCCTCCAGGTGGAAATCTCCCCTTAATGGTCATGCTGAAAAGTAGCGGCATAAAGTTATCTATTGGGAGAACTGCGACAAAATGTTTAGTGGGACATATTGCATACCAGTAACAAATGTTAAACCCCTTGAAGATTACGACGCATTTTGAGTTTATTATCACTATCATTGGACTATTGTATACAGTTACGAAGGAACTGTTGGAATTATAAGGCTAAAGACTATCTCAATTAACCCTTTGACATCCATATACTCTTCCTATTCGGAATACAATCGTCTAATAACAGCCACAAAACAGAAAGACATGCGTAATCGGATACTGAAAGGGTTAAATCATTTGTATATTTCGAGCAACGACAAATACACTCATCCTAACATATTATGCACACCTAGGATAGGTTAACCCTTTCTGTACCGAGGACGGTTTTTTTATTTGATTTCAGCGACATATAGACGATTTTATGAAGCTTAGGAAGGATATATAAGCAAGACCAATACTACTAACTATGGTACGTACCTAAAAGGATTATTTGAGATAGTCTGTAGCCTTGTAATGGGTAGACGTCCTTCCTAAGCTGAATAAAATCGTCTAATAGTTGCCAGAATAAATTAAAATTACGTCACCGGTACTGAATGGGTTAAGATAGAGAGGTGAAACATGGGGGGGGGGGGTTACGCTCTGTTGCGCTTTGCCGCGGGGATCAGGTTAAATTTGGCCACATTTAAGCTTATGCGAAGCTAACCTCATGAGAATGCAATGGCGCATTTTTTTATTTTATTCTGGGTATTGTTAAACCTTTTTCTTAAGATTAGAAGGTATGTTCAGGAGTTAAAGTGATAATTGAGAACGATTGTATCCCTTTGATTGCAATAGGGGGCCTACCAAAGTTGTACAAAATCACCTAATGATAACCAGCATAATCTGTTAAACAAACGCGTCATAATCACCAAGGGGTTAAACGTAGGTTAGGTTCGGCTACAATGAATACTATTGGTGATATCCTACGTACGAACTGCCCCATCTATGTTGTTGTTGTTGTTGCTGTTCCCCAAGCTGTCTGGCCGAACAGCCCCAAGGTCCCGAGCAAGGCCAAGGCCATACACGAGCGCCCCCACAAAACCCTCCCTGCTTACCACTAATAAAGCCTGGGTGACCGAAGTCACTCCAAAGCAGGGAGCTGAGGAGGGTGCGGAAATGCCTGGGAAACCAAAGCCCCACCCAAGGCCCTGTGCCCCTCAGCAATTATGAAGGGAAAGTTGAGGAGGAACAGGTTATATACAAAATAAATCGGTGCCTGGTTCTTCAGTATTTCAGTCTAGAACAAGTGACACTAGGCCGTCCACAAGTTTTCCTTGTACTATTAGGCCGTCCACAAGTTTTCCTTGTGCAACCAAGTTTAAGTAGTTTCTAATTCTGGCAAAACCACCTACTTAACTCTTTAGTTTTAAAGATTGATGTAAAAATCAGACTCGGTTAAATTATACAAGATTGATATATATATCAGTGATACCATACGTACAGTCCTGAGCAGTGACAGAAACACACTCATTTGCATATATATCGAACCAAAACGAAATATCACAATGCATTACTAAATCCCTGATGGTTTACAAAAATATTTTATAGGTTCAAATATTCAAATGAGAGCCTACTTCTTACTGTCCATGACTGTACAAACCTCCACAAATAAGCAGGGATAAAAAATAAGATGGTTGCCGTGCCCTTCGCAAATGCCACTCGGCCGGGCCCACTCCGCCACAGTATCTGGACAGTGGACACGACACTCCCGCAGCTCACCCAACTCTTATCGACACCAGAAACACGACCAAGGTTTATCCATGTCAACCCAGAGGAGTTTCAGTTTCAGAGGGTCATTTTAACCCATTCAGTACCGGTGCCGTCCTTTTAACATTATTTGGGCTGCTATTAAACGATTTAATTTAGTTTATATAGGGCCCCAGAATCAACAGGCTTCGAACTATCTCACTTGACCATTTTCACTACCACAGAACCTACTTAAACTGCACAAAATCGTCTAAATATAGCTAGAATAAAATTAAAAAGGTGTCGCCGGAACAGTGAGGGTTAAGGGGATTTGTTTTTGTTTGCTCTCTAGACCTCCATCAAGATTTACAAATACCCCCAAGACCCCCTTTTGTCAGTCCGTTTCTCACCAGCTTAAAACATAACAATAGGCTCTAACGTAACTATGGTACTGTTATCTAGGTGTATATATATATATATATATATATATATATATATATATATATATATATATATATATATATATATATATATATATATCAATACTATAATTCCACATACAAATAATGAATACACGTTTCATAAAGAATATAATAGACTCGTTAATACCCGATGTAATATATAAGTTAATCTTTGTTATTGGGATGGCACTTTTATCTAGAGTACGGGTCTATACATGCGCTGTGCCGGTTCAGATCGAGGGAGTGTGTAGTAGTGGATTAATAGAGGGAGATAGTGAGTGGAAGGTGAGTAAATATCAAGGTAAATAGACCAGTAAGTACATGGTCAATAGCAGGTCCATTGATAGGAGGGGATTGGCTTTATCATAAGCTTATTGCACATCTTAATTATTGTTTTGAAACAAATAGAAAAGCTGCTCATTCATGGAGAAACAGCAAGTAGAAAACAAAAAGAAAATTACCCCTACGGGAAGAAGGGGGGAACTTAGCCCACTGAAAAACGATGTGGACCGAGGTTACAATAGGCCTAATACACATGTTAAATTGTGTTACGATAAATGGTCCTGCTGTTGATACACATTGTTTATGAACAAATGATTCATGGCAGCAGCGGCGACGGCGGATCGCCCATAAAAACACATTGAGAAAAAAATATGGCAACCAACAGGCACTATACCTTTCCCACATACACATAGGCAAAAACAGTGACAACATAAATTTACAAGGTGTTGAGAAAAAAAATAGCCGTGTTTGGCAAGAAAAGGAAGGCCTTTGAGTGCTTGATCTATATATACAGTATACAGTATATAAAAATAAAATTAAACTAATGTAAACTAAACTTAAATACAAGATGCATTGCACGCCATGAATACCTATAAATACCACAGATTTTCTTCCGCTTGCCATTATATCCAATGCATCCTCCCTTACAATAACATACAATAATGAACATTACATGCTTACACTTGTAATAGCCAAGCAACACCTACACTTGTTAATAGAAAGATGCAATACAAAAGCTTCTCCTATCTGAAGTCTGTGTTGGTGCTTAGCTATAATCTAGTCTACGAGTCTACATGTTCTGTGCTGGTTCAGATCAAGAGTGTGTGTACTGACCAGGGAATTAATAGAGGGAGATACCGATTGGAAGGTGAGTAAATGGCCAGGTAAATAGACTAGTAAGTACATGGTTTATAGTAGGGCTATTGATAGGAACATTTGGCCATTGCTTTAATACGTACGGCACCGAGCTTGCTATGTTTCATTCCTCTCTTGTTTTTCTTCCTTGCAGTGCATGGTACACTCATCCATTAAGTATAAACCACCATCACTACTCCTACCATAAACACCATCATCTTCACTGTTGTGATGCGTGTCACATATATCATTACTACACTGACACCATCATCATCACTGCTGTGATGCATGTGCCCCTTCGAAACAGTCACAATCAGAAAAGCACAAACAGACCAACACACACTCAAACACTGTGATTACAATACTACGCCACAACTACGGGGGGGGGGGGGGGGGGGGCTACGTAATACACAATACGATATATAAAACAGGTAGGTTATCTCTGTGTGTGCGTGTGTGTACATAGGGGGGTTAGACAGGTTAAGCAGTAAACATGCAGGACCCGGACCAGTGACGGCCATTTGTCACCACCACTATACATGTAGGGCGGCACCCGGCAACCTCTCTGGCAGGTGTCACATGCGGGTAACTTATATTGTCACGTCATGGTACATGATCATGGCAGGAACACAAACAATAACATACGGGACTATATAATACACAAACAATAACATACGGGACTATATAATACACAAACAATAACATACGGGACTATATAATACACAAACAATAACATACGGGATTATATAATACACAAACAATAACATACGGGACTATATAATACACAAACAATAACATACGGGACTATATAATACACAAACAATAACATACGGGACTATATAATACACAAACAATAACATACGGGACTATATAATACACAAGCAATAACATACGGGACTATATAATACACAAACAATAACATACGGGACTATATAATACACAAACAATAACATACGGGACTATATAATACACAAACAATAACATACGGGACTATATAATACACAAACAATAACATACGGGACTATAATTATAACACACAAACAATAGCATAGGGGTTATAAAATACACAAATAATATGATAAAGAACTATATTATACACAATAATATAAGGTACTGTATAATACACAAATGGTAAGATAAAGTACTATAAAATTCACATAACAATAGATAAGCGACTATATAATACACAAATAAATAACTATATAATATACATATAATAAAATATCATAGCTGGCATAGTAACATGAACAATACCACAGGGTGTCAGTCACAGGACCAATACCACAGGGTGTCAGTCACAGGACCAATACCACAGGGTGTCAGTCACAGGACCAATACCACAGGGTGTCAGTCACAGGACCAATACCACAGGGTGTCAGTCACAGGACCAATACCACAGGGTGTCAGTCACAGGACCAATACCACAGGGTGTCAGTCACAGGACCAATACCACAGGGTGTCAGTCACAGGACCAATACCACAGGATGTCAGTCACAGGACCAATACCACAGGGTGTCAGTCACAGGACCAATACCACAGGGTGTCAGTCACAGGACCAATACCACAGGGTGTCAGTCACAGGACCCTCTTCACCTTTGACTCCTCTTCTGACCACTCCATTGTATCCGTTTAATAGAGTCCTCCTCCTCTCTCTTCTCCTCCCGTTGTCTATTATTTTCCATCCGATTCTTGTTTTCTTCCAATGTGTCCCTTTCCACCTTCGACTCCTCTTCTGAACTCTCAGTCTTCTCCCGCATACGTTGCTACCAACCATTGTATCCGTTTAATAGAGTCCTCCTCCTCTCTCTTCTTGTCCTCCCGTTGTCTATAATTTTCCATCCGTTTCCTAGTCCCATCCCATATCTACCTTTGACTCCTCTTCTGAACTCTCAGAATCTTCTTCCGCATAGGTTGCCATCAAACATTGCACACATTTTATTAACTCTTCATGTTCTCTCCTCTTGTCCTCCAGCTGTCTAACATTTTCTATCCGTTTCTCATTCTCTTCCCGTTTGACAATTTCCACTTTCGTTTTTGTTTCATCCTTATCGGCCAAACATTCTAATCCATTCTTAGTGACCAGCATTCTTGTAATGAAATCACTCATCCCCTCACTCGAATCCTCTTAGGTTTCCTCCGAATCCTCTTCTGCATAAGTTTCCACCAACCATTGCATCCGTTTTACATACTCCTCCCTTTCTTGGTCCCTTCTATTTTGTCCATCTCGTCTGACGTTTTTGCATCATCCTTATCCGACAAATCGTCTATCCCCACCATCTTCACCAGCATTCTCATAAAATATTTATTCCTCTCCTCGGTCAGTTCCTCTCTTATATCCACCGAGCCTTCTTCAGCATACATCGCCACTAACCGTTCCATCCCTTCTACATAGTCATTCTCCTGTCTGCTCTTCTCCTCATTTTTATCCACAGAAACTTCTTTTCTCATCTCGCACATGCAACATTCCCTACACTTTCTCTTATGTTTCTTAATCCTCCTCTCCTCCTTATTCCTTTCATTTTGTTCTCTCCGTTCTATCTTGTCCAACCTTCTTATTTTCTTGTTGTCATCGTCAACTTCACCATCCTGCTTTCGCTTGACCCCCTTTCCGTTTCCTTTTCCATCACCCTTCATCCCTTCCAAATACGCTCGTTTTGTTTTCCTCAGGCATTTTACTACACTTTCGTGAGTGTTCTTTCTTTCTCCTTTCCTCCTTTATCCTCTCACTTTCTTCTCTCCGTTGTATATTGTCCAACCTTCTTCTTTTCTTATTGTCATTATCAACTTCATCATCCAGCTTTCGCTTCGCTTGACCTGTTTTTTCCATCACCCATTTTTCCCTTCCGTATACGTTCATTTTGTTTTCCCCGGGTTCTTATGTTCTTATTATGTAACATAGTGTGTAACTCTGATTCTTTAACATGTAATATAGGTGTCCCTCAGGGATCTAATCTAGGTATATTCTATTCCTTATTTATATCAGTGACATTAGTAATGTATCTATGTCTCCGGCACAATTTATCAGGAACTGCCTAAAATCATGAATTTAGAGCTTCATAAACTAAATCACTGTTTTTAGGTAATATATTGACTGTCAAAACAAATTATAACTTACTCCATGTGTAGATGGTCAACTAAGTGTCCCTTCTTATGCGAGGTATATTATGTAAATCTGTTAACCCTATTATTACGAGGTTTTTCCGAAACTAAATATATAATTTGGCGGTACCTGGAAACATAAGAACGTAGACATGGAATATAAGAGGTTACAATCAGTTTAATACATGACAATCAGGATGTGTGTATTAATCGAATGATATATATATATATATATATATATATATATATATATATATATATATATATATATATATACACCCAGTATACCAATATGCTTCGATAAATTTCGTACAGAAGTTCCACCATGGTAAGGTTTATGAATATTGCTGTAAAATTCGAAACATACAATGTTTTTTTAGTGGTTTTTTAAGCTTGATGAAGGTCTAGCGAGGAAACTAAATAATAAATGAACATATACTTATATAAATAGACCCCCTCCCCCCCCCCAAAAAAAAAAAAATATATATATATATAATAATAATAATAATAATAAAACAAAAATAAAAATAAAAAATAAACTCTGCCTCCTTAACAATATTTGCATCACAAGCATACAGTCACCTTTCCCTATTCTAAAATACCAACTTCCAACCCTAAACTCTGCTCTACCCTCTACAGCCCCTCAGGATTCCAGAGAGAGAGTGGACAAACCTACTGTAAAATATTTGATAAACACAGTGCAGCATATAGGGGATGCAGCTGCTAGCGTTTGTAGGATTGTTTAGACTCTTAACGTCATTTATGCATATTGTTTTAACAGATGTTTTGTAAGTCGATATGCCGATTGTTTTCAAAGAGGGTACACATAATCTCTGAAACCTACCAACACCAACGCATTACATGGTTAACGGTACCAATGCCATCCCTACATAGAGTGTGTTTATTACAGATACAGTCACAGTAATGTATTCACCTTAAGGGAAGGGTATATTTGTTGGTCGATTTTGTCATATATATATATATATATATATATATATATATATATATATATATATATATATATATATATAGATATATATATATATATATATATATATATATATATATATATATATATATATATATATATATATATATATATATATATATATATTAGACCACCATCAGACTTAAACAACAAAAATCCATTAAATCCCCCTTCAAGATTAATTTATATATTTTTCGATAGAAAAATACTACGGCCGTAGGCCGATTCCTCCACAATTACAGGCTCGCTATCGCTCGCCAGGAAAACAATCGACACCTAAATGGCACGAACGGTCGTAATATTGACAACAAAATGGGGCGAAAGGTCTTAGAATCGACAAACTAATGGGGTAAACGTCATAAAATCTCAAAACTAATGAGGCTAAACATGAGGAAAATGAGAGACCAGAGAAGCGACAAATCTCCCCTTAACCCCTTCAATCAAACGACGACTTCTGTATTATAGTAACGCCACTATAACATTGTATAACTCTTATTATGAAGAAATTCTAGGAATCAGAAGATTGATTAAGTTAAATATAATCCACTGGAGATTACTAAAATACTACAAACCTATATTGGATTCATCTAATTGAAAAGGTTAAGAATAGCACTCTTATGTTCCTAGAAAAAATTACTTTATTTTCAGAGCTCATTATAATTTAGTTTATTTATTTTATTTTGTTTAGTTCAACTTTACACTACTTAACAGCCTAGGGAACGACTACTAATACTAATTAAAGCTAAATACAACTGAATAAGCTAAGTCAAGCTTCCCCCTGTCCAAGTCCACTTTTACCCCACCCTTCAGCAGCCAGAGCCTTTCACCCTCCTGCCCATGTTTAAGGGGAGATGGACGTATTAATTTGCTTATTGCTTTATCATTTTATTATTTATTCAGTTTCCTCCCTAGACCTCCATCAAGCTGTAAAAAAACTCCCCCTAGACTCACCTTCAAGATAATTTGTTTACATTGTTCGGTACAAAAATATCCCGGCCGAAGGCCATTACTCTAAAAATTACAGGCTCGCTATAGCTCGTCAGGAAAAATTTGACACCTAAATGGCACGAAAAGTCTTAATATTGACAAACTAATGGGACATAAAGTCTTAAAATCGCCAAACTATTGGGCCGAACGTCTTACAATATAAAAGCCAATGAAGCTAAACATGAGGGAGAAGGATGCCAGACAAACCGGCCCCTCCTGCCCCCCTGCTTAGTATTCCAGCAGGTGGCGTTGGTTCCATTATTACAGCCCTCCTCCACAGTGACATTATCAGGGGCTCCGTGTAGGACAGTAAATCAGTGTTGCCAATTGCCCACTTGCGAGTTTCAAGCTCTAATGAAGTTGGAGCTGTAGACATCGATAATTAACAAAATGATCACCTAAAATAAGGGTGTAGTGCATTTATATATACATAAAACCCAATTCAACTTACTATTTATCCAATAGAAACCAACATTATTATTGTAGTTCTGTTTGATATCGATTTTTATGGCTCCAACTTCCTTATAGCCTGAATTTCGCAAGTGGTCAATTGCCCACTTGCGAGTTTCAGGTTATAAGGAAGTTGGAGACGTAAATATAGATATTGAACAGAAATGCAATAATAATGTAGGTCTCTGATGATTAGAAAGTATAGTGAGTTTGATGGTATGTATTTATAGATGCACTACAATCGTATTTAAGCTTTTAATTCTGTTAAATATCGATCCCTATATCTCCATCTTCCTTATAGCCTGAAACTCGCTAGTGGTCAATTTAGCTACTTTCCAGCTAGATCTTGAGGTATTTACTTCGATCTCGAGGCAAATTTTTACATCTAGCGACATAATTTTAGCGATATTCTGTAGTTTGAGCAATTTTAGAGAGAAGTGGTAGAAATTGTGTCGTTCTTTTAGCTATTATCGGCATGTATTTACTAACTAGCGGACTTTATTTGGTAACCCTGGCTGAGGTCAACGCCGGACGGTTCACGAGGGAATTATCTGCAACCTTCATAAACGCTATACCCTGTCCAAAATAAGTAGGCCAAAACTCTCGAACATTAAACTCTATAACTCACAAACTACTAGAGTAATCGTGCTAATATTTCTACCACATTCAGCCCATTTGTTCTACCCCTATTTTGCGTTAGAGGTTAGGGTTCACGATTTCTGACTTACCTATTTAGAACAGGGTATAGGACATAACGGACCTCTAACGTCGAAATTGAGCCCTAGTAAAAAGTACGACCCAAATACTGGCCTTTTCTGAGACGTCTTACGTCTATAATGAACACCGTATTTTATGGCCTTCTATATCCTCTCACGTTTACCCCATTCAGTATCAGGGACGTCCTTTTCATCATATTCTGGCAACTATTAGACGATTATATTTAGCTTAGGAAGGACCTCTAGCAATAATAAGGCTTCCCAACTACCTCAACCAACCCTTTTAGCTACCACAGACCCTTCCCAAGCTGCTTAATATCGTCTAAATATAGCTAGAATGCAATATAACCCACGTCGATGGTACTCAAAGGGTTAAAATGAGCCACCTGTAAACTCTTAACAAACGATGTCTTTCTCTGTGTGTCAAAATGAATGACATAATTCGGGATACCTTGAATATCTTAAAGGGGAGATGGGCCGGTTTTCTGGACCACTTTCTTCCTCGTGTTTAGCCCCATTAGTGTAAAGGTTTTAAGACGTTCGGCCCATTAGTTTGACGATTTTTAACACCTTTCGCCCCATTTCGTTGTCAATTTTAATACCTTTCGTGCCATTTAGGTGTCGATTTTTTTCCTGTCGAGCGATAGCGAGCCTGTAATTTTAAGAGGGGAAAAATGTACCGTAAAGTGTACGTTTGCCCGATTAGTATGGCGATTTTAAGAAATTTCGACCCATTTCTGTCAATTTTATGACCTTTCGTACCATTTAGGTGTCATTTATTTCCTGACGAGATTCAGCGAGCCTGTAATTTAAGAGCCGAAATTGTTCTACCGTAAAAAGTACAAATTTATCTTTAAAAGGGGACTAGGGGGTGTAATTTTAAGCTTGAGGGAGGTCTAGGGAACAAACTAAAACCCTCCCCTTAATATTCGCATTTCGGCGTTTTATTTATTTGGACTATGATTTGTTTGAGTCTTAGAGTGTACAATTGACCAGAACACAATTGCACAAAATAAACTCGCGACTTGGGGCCATTATCAAGCCTTATCTCCTGTATCTCCAAACCTTGCATGAGGGTCGACTCGCGGACCCATGCAGGTTGCTCAATTACAAGGAATAGTTAGTATATCAAAGCTGTTGCGATCCATTCCAGGGAGATAACCTAAGTTAACACACCCACACCCACACACTAAATTAATTATTATTATCATTTATATAACCCCCCCCCCTCCCCCCGCACACACACACACACACACACAGCCCGTAGCCTAGTAGGTAGAGCTCTCGTCTCACACACGAGGGGTCGGGGGTTCAATCCCCGGCCGGGCGGAGACAAATTGGGCTTGTCTCCTTTCATGTGTTAGCCTCAGTTCACCTAGCTGTAAATAGGTACCTGGAATAAGTGGACGACGTTGTGACGTCCAATCTGGGGTTGGCAAAAATGGTACAAGGCGAGATGGGTATCATATGGTTCACCTAAGCTGATGGCTACCTAAGCCTTCGGGCGAGACGGTACCGTCTATAGTGAGAATGGTACCATACAGATCCACCCTAAGCCTTCGTTTCCGAGGTCGTCAATTGGCTAAAATACAGACTACACACACATCCACAGCCATTCCAACAGTACATAAAAACACAACATGCATTTCACGCAATACATTCCCAGTTAAGGAGGCGCGATAATAATGAGCTTAGCTCGCATTGCGTGGATTCCCCTTGACGAACAAGTAACTGAGTAACTGAGTAACATTAGACAGTAACCTAGAAGTATAGTGAAGTAAGGTCATTGCCAAGTGTATACTATAATATTTACTGTCTGCTTACACTGCTCTGTTGAAGGTACTGTATATTGTAACTACCGAAAGAAATAATGCCATAAGTGCGTAAAAGCTTCCGTATCTACCAACAACAAATTAATTGTGATCAGTCTAGAAACCCAGAAACACCAATCTCTTAACCCCTTCTATACTGGCGACGATTTTTGCATAATATTCTGTCAACTATTAAATGATGTTATTGAGTTTGTAAAGGGCCTCCAGCGATTGGCTTCGAACTATCTCATTTAACCCCTTTTACTATCACAGATCCTTTTTAGACTGCACAAGATCTTCTAAATATAGAAACAAAATCAAACTAATAAGACGTCGCCGGTACAAAAGAGGTTAATAATATACAAAGGACTTGATCAATCGAGGTGATACTTTTACTATTTGGGAAGAGTCAAACAATAAGTAGGTGTCCAAATATACAGCTTGTTTGCTCCAACCCTCCCTGAATTATACGAGGCTGGGGGGACAATTTCTAGAGTCATTGTGAATAGAAAAAACAAAACTAGTGCTAAACCTCTTCCGATATAAACTTTCAGCCATGGTTGCGTTATGTACAGTTTTCATATTGGGGTTAGAAGTGTTTTCTTTAAGGGGATATGGGCTGGTTTTCTGGACCACTTTCTCCCTCATGTTTAGCCCCATTAGTTTTCAGATATTAAGATGTTTGCCCCATTAGTTAGTCGATTTTAAGACCTTTCGCTCCATTTCTACGTCAATATTTAGACCTTTCGTGCTAAATAAGTGTCGATTTTTTCCCTGGCGAACGATAGTGACCCTGTAATGTTGGAAGATCCGGCCTTTGGCCGGGAAATTTTTCTACCGAAAAATTTACAAATTAATCTAGAAGGGGTATCTAATGGATGTTTTTTTTTTTAATTTGATGGAGGTCTACGAGGAAACTAGAAAAATAATTAATACATGCAAAAATCGCCAACAAAGTGAAGGGGTAGTGCCTATGTATATATTTATTCTTTTATGTTTTAGTTTCCTCACTAGACCTTCATCAAGCTTATAAAAACATCCCCTAGACGCCCTGTCAAGATAAATTTGTAAACATTTTGGCAGAACAATGTCCCGGCCGAAAGCCGGTTCATTCTAAAATTACAATATCGCTATCGCTCGCCAGGACAAAATCGACACCTAAATGGCACGAAAGATCTTGATATTGACAAATGGGGCAAAATGTCTCAAAATCGCCAAACTAACGGAGCGAACGTCTTAATATATTAAAACTAATATACTTAACATGAGGGAGAAGGGATCCAGAAAAAGCTACTACCTCCCCTTTCATGCATAATATTATACAGGCTATCGAACCCAATCAGTATTCTAAATAATATAACGAGTTGGCATTTAAGAGTTGCCAAGGAAAAGAGATCAAGAGTTGTCCAACTTCCCTCGCAGCTAATCTCCAAATCGATGAAATAAGAGTGAGACAGTTACATAGAGTTACATATATACACAGAATTTGCCGCTCCTACTAGGTAATCCGACCTTAAATATAGAAAAAAAGAGCATATGCTAGGGTTTAAGACAAGGAGAGAGAGAGAGAGAGAGAGAGAGAGAGAGAGAGAGAGAGAGAGAGAGAGAGAGAGAGAGAGAGAGAGAGAGAGAGAGAGAGAGAGAGAGAGAGAGAGAGAGAGAGGAGAGAGAGAGACCGAGAGAGAGACAGACAGAGAGAGAGAGAGAGAGATGTAGATGTAGATAGAGAGAGAGAGAGAGAGAGAGAGAGAGAGAGAGAGAGAGAGAGAGAGAGAGAGAGAGAGAGAGAGAGACGCGCCTATTATCATCCCAATGACAACCGCAATCGACCTAAGTTGTTCCAGTGCAGGATAATTAAACGCATCCACTTCACCGATATATTCAAGTTTTTGTTGCTTTTTATAACAACATTGGGGGGGGGGGGTTATGTTGTGATCCTTTTTTCCGGTAAATTTATCTGTTAACTCCTGAATTATTGGTATGTAAGAATTCATTCACCTAAGATACCATTCCGCCTATTATCGGGTACTTGGTTTCAGCGACTCTTGAGAAAATAATGGCCAGAAAAAGGTGGCGATAATAAATTACATATTTCTTCACCAACCAACTTAACTTCTAAAACTCAGTTAATGAAATCAACAAATACATGTGGCACTCCAAGGACTCGAACCTACGATACTCACACCGAAATTACCTATAATTGCATCAAAATTCGCAATATATCGACGAGATTTCGATCACATGAGCACAAATTCGGCTCATGTTATTCTAGTGTATGAATATTCTGAATATATATTTTGTGATTGCAATAACAGGGAATAAAACAAGACCCCCCTTCCAAACAAATTTCGAGATAAATGTCCCGGCCAAAGGCCTGTTCCTCGTAAATTACAGGCTAGGTATCGCTCGCCAGGTAATAATCGACGCCCAAATGACACAAATGTCTAAATATTGACAAAGACATTGGGCGACAGACCTTAACATCGCCAAACTAATGGGGCGAACGTCTCAAAATGTAATAACTAATGAGGTTAAAAATGAGGGAGAAGGGGGTCCAGAAAAAAAATCCCCTTGACCCTTTTGTGTCTATGTTGATACTCTGTTATGATGGTTAAATACTGCAAGCTCTCTATAGCATTACCATCAGGTACAGTCGTGGTCATACATGCTGATACATACATTGTTCAAGCTTTCTCGCGCTAAATTGAACTTCACGACGAATTAATTACGATACACTTGATTTTCGGAAGTTCGTTTATGCAGTTCTAGGCTTCAAAATGTATGATAATTAACCCATACATTGCCGGTGATATCCTTTTCATTATATGTTGGCAACTCTTAGACGATTTGTTTCAGATCAGAAAGGACCTCTAGCAATAATAACACTTCAAACTATCTCAATCAACCCTTTTAACTACCACAGAACCTTCCAAAGCTGCATAAAATCATGTAAATATAGCTAAAGTAAAAGATAGCACACGTCGCTGGTACTCAAAGGCTTAATGACCGCGACTGGGCATGTCCTGGTAAATGTATAGTTGCCCAAATTAGTTCTTTTCTTCGTCGTGATATTATGTATGACAGTAAAATAGTATGAGTGAATTGCGAGTGTGTTTTTCATAATTATCAGTTGACTAACCAGATGAGTTAACCGCTGCATAATAAACTACACTCGTAATTCAATCACGCGCATTATATTCGGTAGTTTTTAATATTAATGAGTTCGTTATGTTAATTTGAACAGTGTCTTTTGAGTTCGTTTTCAAGTTTTATAGTTTAATTTCCAAGCATAAAATCACTGAGAGGAACATAACTTAAGCGGGCAACTGTACAAATATCTCCAAACTTATGGAATATGTTGTCTCCGGTGACCCTGGTCTCTGGGTCTTCTCCTGGATGACCTAGATGTGTGTGAATTTGTATTTTGTTTTTGTGAGTTCATTGTTTTCTGTTGTGTTGTCCCTATTCGGGCTCTGTCTTGAGTCCCCCCAAAAAAACAAAAGGAAAAGTGGGGATTGGGCCTGAGTATATAGATAGATAGGGTATAAGGTGGTGATATAGCCCATCGTCTCGTATGCGGCGGCCATCAGTACACCTATCATAATGCACTCTACCTATCTGATCCCTCTGAGTGCCGCTACGACCTGATGAATGTACTGGTTAGATATTATTATTATTATTATTATTATTATTAGTAGTAGTAGTATTTGGTTTCTATTATTATAATAATAATTATTATTATTATTATATATATATATATTTTTTTTTTTTTTTGGGGGGGGGGGACGCTATGTGTTGGCTAATTATCAAACAATAGACCACTTGCGAGTTTCAGGCTGTAAGGAAGTTGGAGCTCTTTACACCGATATTTAGCAGTATTCACAGCTAAAGTATGGCTGAATTGCATTTATAGACACTTCAAACAGAACTCCACATACTTCCTCTCCATCAGAAAGGTACATTGCTATTGTATTTCTGTTGAATATCGATGTCTACAACTCTAAATTCCTTATAGCCTGAAACTCGCAAGTGGCCAATTAGGTGATATATACCGGTAGTTTTTTGTGTGATGCAGAATTTAGATCTCAACCCCAAATCACACATCCTCTACAAGTATAGCCGAATGTACAGCATATTGTGGGTATGGGCATATTCGAGTGTGGCGAGATGCTAACAACACCAGTGGCACCACTATGGCTGAGTTTGGCGGGTCTCTGTTACTATAGGGTCTCTTAATGCTGGTACTGTTTATGTTAATGTATACGTGGGTCTAAATGTCTCTTTGTCGCGTCTATCAATACTCATCGATCGGCCATCAACTGCCGCACCTCCCTCATCATCAAGGTGCATTTCACTCTCCCATGTACAGTCGAGGTTAATAAGTGTTGTCAGATATTTCACAAAGTTTCGGACACTGACTAATACTCTGAGGGATAAGCACTTTTCCCAGTAACTATAAAGATACCAATAACACTTTTTGAGCGGAAACCACTTGAATCTATGACAACACTTTATAAACCCGATTGTACAGTCGGCCAAATTAGTGATGTCGCAGCACCAATCATATTTCGAGCAATGATTGGTATCAGCACTATCTAAGCATTACTTCATCGCTTCTAGTGAGATATACAAACATGTTCTTATCTTTACACACTCTATTCAACATCTGACAGACATTAATACAGAATACAGCGAGCAAAACGTAATGACAGCGGCGACACGACTTATTTGGCCAACTGTACAATCAGCAACAACAATTTCCTTTATCCCAGTCTTATTATCATTGCAATAATTACCTCCGTAAACGATGTTTTCGCCTCTGTTTGTATGTCTGTTAGTTTGTCTGTAAACAGAATATCTCGCAAAAATATGAATCAATATTCACGAAATTTGGTGAGCAGGTAGGATATGCACAAAGGGAGAAATGAATTAATTTAGGAGGCGATCCAGTTTATATCCTGGAACCCAGATTAAGAAGAAAATTTAGGCCCATGATATTAGCTGTAAAGAACAAGCCAGCATAGGCGAAGGTATGCGCTCTACCGAGTGCCCCTCTAGTTAATGTGGTTGAGGTTACGATCATTTGACTACTTCTGTATTGATGTACAGTCAAAATCAGCAGTTCACCGTCAATCTTGCGGAAAACTGAGTAATTCTAAGATAGTAACACTTTTTCATGACAAACCTCATGTATTTCTAATATCCTGTGACTAGCTACTGTACCTCTACCAAATGAAATTGGACGGAGCTTATGTTTTCGCCTCCCTTTGTTTGTCTGTTTGTAAACAAGATATCTCACAAAGTTATGAACCAAGTTCCAAGAAAATTGGAGGGCAGATAGGATATGCGCCAAGTTATTTAATTTAATAGGCGATCCGGAGATTTTCACGAAATTTGGAGGACATAACTCACAAAGTTATGACCTGATTATCACTAAATTTGGTGAGCAGATATGATATACGCCAAGGAAAGGGTGATTCAATTTAGGAGGCGATCCGGAACTGGAAGCCAGTTTCCAAAGAACATTTAGGTTTATTATATTTATGGTAAAGAACCAGCCAGCGTAGGCGGAGGTATGCGCTCTACCGAGTGCCCCTTTTAGTTATTTTTATTGCACGTCGTAGAAAACCCGAGTTATTGTCCCTCTCGCTAGGTAATCAAATAATAAAGTACCGTGAACATAATTACAGCCATATCCAAACCGGAAGAGTAAAGGAAATGTTGTTCCTGATTGTACACTCGGATGCCATAGTCTTTAGCCCACTCATAACAATTTGTGGACGCCCCCCCCCCCCCCCTCTTCCCCCATGATTTGTGTATGCAGTTTTAACTATCTGGATTCATTTGTGCGGTTCCATGTCATCTCAACCAGACCATTTCAACCAGTAGCTCTCAACCAGTGCCAAATTAACCCAGATCAACCAAACCAGTGTCAACATATAGTACTAACCTAACCTAACCTAACCTAACCGTATTGGTTGATTTGGTACTGGTTGAGACCTACTGGTTGAAATGGTCTACTGGTTGAGTTGACCGGTCACCCATTTGTGCATAAAAAAAAAAATCAATATATAGTATACATAGTTTTTTAGTTGATGTATACAAAGTTCTATTCATAAATTCGTTTCCAGATATATACTTCCATAAATAAAAATAGGTGAAGTTCATGACTGGTCATGAGTGGACTAGAGACTGGTATCCGAGTGTACAGACCTAGGCAGTTCTAGCTGTTACAGAACTAATTTTACTGTTTTCATCGTAGCTAAATTCGAGTATAGAAATAGCAAGCCCAATAACATTGAACCACAAAATAGATACGTATGTTTTATTTATGATTGCGATACTCATACACAGGTAATAGAAAATGCAAAATAGCTCTGTAACAGTTTAAGGTGTGTTTTTTTATTTGTTACCTAGACCTCTATCAAACTTATAAAAAACACCCCTTTTGAAATACATTTTCAAATTTTTCGATAGGAAAATGTCGCAACCGAAGGCCGATTCTCCCTAAATTACAGGCTCGCTATCGCTCGCCGGGAAAAAATCGACACCTAAATAGCATGAATATATTGACAAAGAAAACGGGCAAGAGGTCTTAAAATTGCCAAACTAATGGGGGCGAACGTCATCGAATATCAAAACTAATGGGGCTACAGATGAGGGAGAAAGGGCTCCTGAAAAAACTCCCTTTAAATGGTTGACATATGTACTGTAGGCTATAGTCATAATGAAAGAGTCGTGGAGCTCATGTTTTTCAGTGTGCAAATAAAGGTATTGAGGAATTATATATGTATTATTATTTACACTATGACATTAATCATATATAGAAATTACTATATATGAAAACAAAATCTCAACGTATACACTTGCACAATAAAACAAAATATCAACGTATACACTTGCACAATAAAACAAAATCTCAACATATACACTTGCATAATAAAACAAATATCAACATATACACTTGCACAATAAAACAAAATATCAACGTATACACTTGCATAATAAAACAAAATCTCAACATATACACTTGCATAATAAACAAAATCTCAACATATACACTTGCACAATAAAACAAAATATCAACGTATACACTTGCACAATAAAACAAAATATCAACGTATACACTTGCACAATAAAACAAAATATCAACGTATACACTTGCATAATAAACAAAATCTCAACGTATACACTTGCATAATAAAACAAAATCTCAACGTATACACTTGCATAATAAAACAAAATATCAACGTATACACTTGCATAATAAAACAAAATATCAACGTACACACTTGCATAATAAAACAAAATATCAACGTATACACTTGCATAATAAAACAAAATTTCAACGTATACACTTGCATAATAAAACAAAATATCAACGTATACACTTGCATAATAAAACAAAATTGCTCCGGTTTGACACCCTGCGTGGCTGTACACTCTAGGACACAAATCATGGTTCCTTCTGACTCCTCGATTTTCTTAAAATGAACCCTTGAAATGCATATACTAGTTAATGAATCATTATATAGATAATTCCATTCAGTCCGAGATAGCTACGAATATTTATGGGCGGACTTAGTGTCTAAGAGTCTATATACCTGTAGATATATGAGGCATACTGGATATGAAGCTCTCGGGGGATTGATTTATAATAAGTATGAAGGCAAATTAATAAGTGTAGCCACTTGCTTCAATGTCGAAAGATTTGGGTAAAATCGTTTATTTACCATAATACTACCTAGATATAATATTGAATGTTAGACTGTAAAATAGTTCAATCACCGATTTTGATAGATATCTCGCTCTTACAATTAATTAACTGCTAGGTAGGTTAGATAAAAGCAGCATGGTAAGGACCAATAGATATGTTGCTGTTTGTTTTCCTTAGTACTCCTTTTATACTTTTAAATGACGTTTGATTGATATGTATCTATGTATGTATAGGTGGTGGCCAAATGGATACATAACACCCAAGTGTGTGTGTTTGTGCTTCATTTTTCTACACTGAACATTTGGCCAACTTAGTTCTGCTCCTCTGTGATCATATATACATGAAAATATAATACACATGATATAATTACGAGTGTAGTGGAGTATGCAGTGGTCACCTGTTAGTCTACTGATAATTATGAAAAGAAACCACACTCGAAATTCATGTATACTGTTTTACTGTCCTGCATAAGATCACGACGAGGAACAGAACGTACGAGGGCAACAGTACAGTCAAATTCAAAAGTTCATCGAAAAACATTGATGATGATGCATGTAAAATCTTGAGAGAGAGACATCAACTCGGCATTTGTACAACGTGTCCCAAAATAATAACTAGCCAAGGAATATTAAAAACCTATGGTGATTGTGATTGAAAAGTTATAATAGCTTAAGGGGGATGGGATATGGGGTGAGAGAGAGAGAGAGTACAAAGGAAATCAAGCAACAACAGACTAGTGACCCTTCTAATCTGCTGGTCCTCCAAAACACTGAGGATCAAGTGTCCAAACAGTGGTTTAGAGTGGGTAAGGGAACATTGGAAAGGCTGAGTTTAAATGAATCAACGGTACTGCAGTCTATAACGTCTCGGGGAACCCCATTCCACAAGTTGACAACTCGATTGAAGAAGAAATTCTTAGATTCGTGTGAGTTAAAAGATTTACCAATAATTTTGCAACCGTTTCCCCGCGTGTAATTAGATTGGTCGATAGTGAAGTACTTATTACAGTTCATATTGTCGATGCCTTTGATGATTTTGAACACTTGAATTAAGTCACCTCTAAGACGCTCCTCGTATGGTTTGTTCTTTAGGCTAGGTATAATTTTGGTAACTCTACGTTGAACTCGTTCTAGCTTGTCTAAATCTTTTTGGTAATAAGGGCACCAGGATTGAACGCAGTATTCCAGAAGAGGGTGGACTAAGGAATTGTAAAGGGTTAGGATAACGTCTTTGGATTTATGCCCAAATGACCTGCCTATAAAGCCAATTATTTTGTTTGCCTTCTTAACAACTTCTGAACATTGTTGACTCGGTTTTAGGTTACTCGATATTGTTACTCCCAGATCGGTTTCTCTGTTTACATTCTTAAGCTGAGTGCCATTCATCGAATAGTTTACTTTCTCATTTAGGTATCCAATATGTAGTACTTTACATTTATCCGCATTGAAACTCATTTGCCAAATTTGGGCCCAATGTGACAATTTATCTAGATTGTGTTGCATATCGTCAACTTGATCTTTTGAGAGTATGCGAGAGAGAGAGAGAGAGAGAGAGAGAGAGAGAGAGAGAGAGAGAGAGAGAGAGAGAGAGAGAGAGAGAGAGAGAGAGAGAGAGAGAGAGAGAGAGAGAGAGAGAGAGAGCGAGATGAGAGAGAGAGAGGAGAGAGAGAGAGAGAGAGAGAGAGAGAGAGAGAGAGAGAGAGAGAGAGAGAGAGAGAGAGAGAGAGAGAGAGAGAGAGAGAGAGAGAGAGAGAGAGATTTTCTCCCTAAACCTCTATCAGGATAAATATAAATATACCGTATGTATATATTATATATATATATATATATATATATATATATATATATATATATATATATATATATATATATATATAAAATACACACAAACACACTAACCCCCTTTCGAAATAAATATGTACATTTTTTCGGTAGAAAAATGTCCCGACCCAAGGCTGGTTTCTCCCAAATTACAGGTTTTCTATCGCTCGCCATGAAAATATCGACATCTAAATGGCACCAAAGGTCTTAATACTGGCAAAGAAGTAGGGCGAAAGATTTCGCCAAACTAATGGGGCGAATGTCTTAAAATCGCTAAATTAATGGGGCTAAACATGAGGGTAAAGGGGGTCCAGAAAACCCCCAAATCACGGGAGTATAGGACCTTCAGTAATATCTAATGGAAGTAAGTACATGGCAATGTGACTTTGACTATCCAGTTCCTAAGATTGATTGATTGAGATATATATATATATATTATATAGATAGATATAGATAGATAGATATATAAATGGAAAATCACCTCGGTAAACAGACATAGACGAAGGTAAACAATGCTTCCCCTACACCGTAAGCAATGATAGCAATGTATAACTATTCTCAATACTATGGCATTTGAAGCTAATGTTGTCATTAACCCAAAACACTAACAAACTATAATCGCTCTTCTGTTGTGCTTCAAAACTCATAAATATCATATGTTATGCTTAGATAAAAGTTTGTATTACGATTATCATGCTGTGAACTCGTTACAATATAAATCTAAAGTATTATAATATTTTTGCGTCAACATAATATGAAAATTAATGATCTACCGAGATTGTATTGAAACCTACATATAGCTTACGTTAGATACACAATTATATATTTCGTGACCATTCAAATATTTAGTGTGTCCTATTACCATGGCAATATAAAGGAGTGTGCATGCACCCGTGTGTTAGACATGAGGCATTATCCAATACATGACATTCGCGATAAAGGGAAGGGCAGATGCACCCTTCCTTCCTTTAGACCAATTGACCACGTGAGAGTTTCAGGCTATAAGGAAGTTGGAGCCGTAAACATGGATATAAAACAGAAATGTAATAATAATGTAGATTTTTTGATGAATAAAAAGTATGTTGAATTGGGTTTTATGTATTTATAAATGTACTACAACCGTATTTTAGCTGGTAATCCTCCTAAATACCAATGTCTACAGCTCTAATTTCCTTATAGCCCATAAAATTGGTAGACAGTTACATAGTTACAAAGAGTACCACTTCATAGATATGTAACTATATAAATACATTGATACACTGACCGCACATACCAATCAGTTCCAACAAGGTGGACAGACCATCATCGTTATATGTAAGCGAATTATCATCAACATATTTCATTGATAAAAGCAAAGGATAATACAGCAGAAAGCTCTCAGACCCACCCTACACTCACTCAAGCTACAACACCATTATAATAATGTGTGTGAGTGGATGGGTGCGGGCGTTTGGGCACTGTAATATATATACAAATATATTGAACATATCACAAAATCTACTTTAGTACATTAATTAATATATGTTATACAAATTAAGATTAATTAACTAAGGTACCGGTGTATAAGTTATATTTTTGCCTCCGCCTCTTCGTCTCTCTCTCTCTCTCTCTCTCTCTCTCTCTCTCTCTCTCTCTCTCTCTCTCTCTCTCTCTCTCTCTCTCTCTCTCTCTCTCTCTCTCTCTCTCTCTCTCTCTCTCTCTCTCTCTCTCTCTCTCTCTCTCTCTCTCTCTCTCTCTCTAACATCATAACATATGTGGTACTAAGCCTCATTCAATATAAAGTCATGACACTACTTACAGTAAACGATAATTGTGCTCTGACTAATTGTCATTCACAATTTATGTTTGCGGAACATATTTAACATATATACATCAATTTCTAAATACTGTAAAAAGAAATATAATAATAATCTGGATATGTATATTTAATGAAGGCACGATTTATTTTGTTCCTTTCTTCTTTTTATGAACAAAGTATATGATTAGTAAAAAGTCAACTAGAAAAGTAAGAGCATAAACAAATGCTCATCATTACTCAATTACTGTATTTCCTTACATATGATTAAAGGAAACAATTAACTTCTACTATCTTGTCTGTGTTTATTTGGGGCAATAAAAATTACAATATGTATAATACTTAGCGAGTATTATTTGTTAAAAAAAAAATAATAATAACACATTTAAAGAAAACACATAACTGCACAGAAAGGGTCACACTGCCTCACCAATATACTGCTGAATAACACCCGCTATTTACGGAATCGGGACAGACAACAGGATTGCCAACATAATACAGTAATTTCAACGGTTACAAATATTCATAGCCATACACATTTCTAGTTCTTTACTACACAACTGAAAAATGGGTTTGTAAAATCCTAAATTCACTGATAATTTTACAGAGATAGGCTAGATAGATACATATATATGTATATATATATCATATATAAGTATGTATACCGGTATAGATAAGTACGTAGTGGCACCTGTTTTAGTCTAGTCATAATGGAGAAGTAGTGTCTATGCAAGAATAACCATTAGGTTTATACATTACCTCTATCATCAGAACAGTTTGTAGCCATCTTTCATAATATATAAAAGTGAAATCTGCTAAATACGACGTCCTTTTGGCTTAAACCTCATAAACGATGGTATCTCTCTCTCACTCTCTCTCCCCCCCAGTCCACAAAGGAGCACCCCCCCCCCCCCCCCCCCCCCCCTCCCAACCTCCGTATGCGGCCCGGTGATCCATCTTGCTTCTCATTATTTGTGGGATTTCGCTGTTTATCTCGCGTCGTAAATCTGTCTACGTGCAGGCCCCACCGCGCAGGTAGGTACAGTCACGTAGAAAAAATCGTGGACCTCACCTGATATCAAGTGTGCAAGTACATCTCCGGGAATTTATCTATGGACGTAAGGTTGTATACATCAATTACAAAACTATATGTACTTTTTAATGGAAAGCATGTGTCATTCAAAAAGCAATTCAGATGGCTATATTTGCATTAAGAAAACAAATAAAGGGTCCACGATTTTTTGAGTGACTGTACAGGGAAGATCAAAAGTTATGGAACCACTCAGCTACTTCGACTTTGGGTGGAATATTCAACCGTGCTGTGGATATTTTACAAACACTACTATAGTCCATTCATTACAGGTAGGCCAGAAATCCTAACTCCTAACCTCTAACTCAAAGAAGGGCTAGAGCAAATGAGCTGTACGTGTCCACATCTATTCCCTGGCTACTCTTCCCAAACGGTAGAAATATTAGCTCGAATTCTCTAGTCGTCTATAAGTTATAAAGGTTAGTGATCAGGAATTCTGGCCTACCTATAAAGAACAGGGTATACACAGTAAATGGATGAATGCATACTATATATAGAAGCATAAATCCAAAAATATAAGGTAAAACTATCATTACACCAGTTTCCATTCATCTTGAGCCCTCTTCACACTTCAATGGGGCTTAAGGGGGGGGGGGGGTAGATTATATTTATTTATCATTATTATTATATATATATACCGGGTATACAGTATACAGGTATATAAAAAAATATATATATATATATATATATATATATATATATATATATATATATATATATATATAATTATATAGCCTATAGATTTTTTTTTTTTGCTCCCTACACCTTCAACAAACTATTTAACACCCCCAAGACCCTCCTAGATAAATTTGTACATTTTTCGAAAGAAAAGTGTTTCGGCTGAAGATCAGTTCCTCTTACATTAAAGGCTCGCCATCGTTCGCCAGGAAAAAAAATATATAAATCTAAATGGCATGAAAGGTCTTAAAATTGACAAATATGGGACGAAAGCTCTTAAAATCGCCAAATTAATGGGGCAAACATCTTAACATCTGAAAACTAATGGGACTTAATATGAGGGAGAGGTGGATCCACACAAAACTCTTATTATGAGTTTATATTTTTGTGAGTTTACAATAAAACGTCTTTCTATATGTGGGTTTACAATCTTCGACTTATATCGACTACCTAGGTTTAAGGGGAACTTATATTTATGGGTATACTTATATATTAACTATTAACCTTCCCTGGGTCTCCATCAAACTTAAAAAACAAAACAAAAAAACAAAAACAAAAAACAAAAATCGAGATAAATAGTGTATTTTTCGGTAGACAAAATACTCCTAATTTGCAGGCTCGCTAGTAAAAAACCGATACCTAAATAGGGTGAAAGGTTATACTATCACCAAACTAATGCGGCGCATGTCTAAATATTTCATAACTATACTCGGTTTCATTTCATCTGACGGTAAATTGAATCCCTTAGCAGCTAATTTCTCGATACTTAACGGAACATTATAAAGCCACTTTGTCTCTGCAGCATATTAAGATCAAGTTTATATAATTAGCACCATATTTCACTACAAATCTTAAAAATAACTGAGAAATCTTAATGGGAACTTTGCAATTTACCGTCAGTTGAAAAGAAACAGGGTATAGTGGGGCTAAGCATAGGGAGAAGGAAGTCCAGTAACCCCCCTCCCCCCTCAAGTTACTCTTCTCCTGAAATCGTATGAATCATAGCTTGATTATATAAGCTATAATCGTGTTATATATGATGTTAATGCACGTTAAAGCTAGATATCAAATGTAGGAGGGAGTTATGAAGATGTTATACCCAACTTAATATTTCAACTGTACGGCCGGAGTCAAATACCTGTATGTGTCCATACAACCATGCCGAACTATGAGTAGCTCTAACACTCTACTCTGTTTCATTTCATCTGACGGTAAATTGATTATCTTAGCAGCTAATTTCTCGATATTTAATGGACAAATATGAAACCATTATGTCTCTGCATCCTAGACCAAGTTTATATAATTAGCACCATATTTAAAAAAAATAAATAAAATAAAAAAAACAGAGACATTTTGATGGGAACTTTGCAATTTACCGTCAGTTGAAGAAAAAAACAACACCCGACGTAACCACTATCACGAGTACTTTCACTATCACTACCATAATCCCCACCATCACTACTGATCATCACTACTGTTCTCAGCAGCAAACTTTTTGCCGCGGCCATAAATAAAGTCATTCAACAATTGCTGCCGGAAGTCCATGGCAGCCTGTACGTTGATGATTTTACCATCTATTGCACTGCCCGTACCCTCAGACATGCTCAACGTATACTCAACATCTCCATCCAATTGGTGATCGCCTGGGCATCTTCAGTTGGCTTTCAGTTTTCGGCTGAGAAAACTAATGCAATAGTCTTCTATCGAGACAAACGCTGGCTCCGTGGCCAGTCAATATCGCTTCGAATGGGACCCTCTCAGATTTCTTTCTATCCCAGTGTTAAATTCTTAGGCGTAATCTTTGACCAACATCTCAACTGGAGAGACCATGTTCAGTATACTAAAGGTAAAGGCCTTCGTGCTCTCAACCTCCTCAGAAAACTATCCCATACCACTTGGAGTGCCAGACGTACCACTATGTTGATGCTCTACAAGGCGGTGGTTCTTTCCATCCTCGACTACGGCTGCCCCATTTATGGGTCTGCCTCTGCTTCCGTTTTGAAGATGTTGGACCCTGTTCATACGCAGGGTATGCGTCTCTGTACTGGAACTTTCCGTTCCTCCCCAAATACCTCCGTCTTAGCTGAGAGTGGCGAGCCCCCGCTCTCCCTCCATCGCGATTTAGTTACTATGCGCCGTGCATTAAAAATTAAACATAGTGGCTCTCCCACTAATTCCCTTTTCAGTGATATCTTCATTCCCGATCCGTCTCCATCTTCCCCCTCCTTTCCGATTCGTGCTACAATTCTCCTCAACTCTCTTGACTTTCACATTGCTGTTTCGCCGCCTGTTGTCTCCCCTTCCCCCCCATGGGTTATCTCTCTCCCCAATGTTTGCATTCACCTCTCCTTCCTCTCTAACAGATATCCTTTTGTCCCTAGCCATCACTGCCAACACGCACTTGAACACATACGTCGTAAAGGCCCCCATTTTGCCATCTTCACTGACGGGTCTAAGACTGACTCTGGGGTGGGCCTCGCTGCTGTGTCCTCTACTAAGCTCCTTCAGTTTTCTCTCCCGCCCCAAGCCTCTATCTTTACTGCTGAACTTTTAGCTATCCAATCTGCTATTGACATTATACGTGACACCCCTCAACAGCCCTTTATAATTTACAGTGACTCTCGTAGTGCCCTCGAAGTGCTCCGTGCTTATTCGTCCTCCCACGTAATAGTTTTAGCCATAAAACACGCTCTCCACGAGATGAGCCTACGTGGATTCCAGGTCCAGTTATGTTGGATTCCTGCTCACATCGGTGTCCGTGGCAATGAAGACGCCGATGCTGCGGCTAAGAATGCTATTTTAATGATCCCTCGCCAGCCCCACCTTCCGTTAGGTGATTGGCTGTCCTTACTCAAGCCTTCTATTCTTTGCACGTGGCAATCTCATTGGGATGCTCTACCCTGCAATAATAAACTCCGTGCAATCAAACCTTCTGTCCGTCCTTGGCCCTCGTCTTCCAGGTCTCACAGGTGTGAGGAAGTTTTACTAACTAGACTTAGGATAGGCCATTCCCGGCTGACTCACGGTTATTTGATGTCCACTCCCCGCACTCCGCCCCCTACCTGCTCCTCCTGTCATTCCCCTCTAACTGTTCGCCACGTCTTTGACTGCCCAGATACTGCCCGTCTGCGTACGGTTTGTTTTGGTACTAAATCATTCACTGACCTTTTATCCGATTCTCCGTCATTTTCCTTCCCCCCTATCCTCCGTTTTTTGCGTCGCCTTAAGCTCCTTTCAGTAATCTGATCCAATCCTTCGGGCCAGACCTATGAGAGTTCCGTATGGAGCTCAGTGGTCTGGTTAATCTGCTCTACATAACTAACTAACTAATCACTACTGTGGTTTATGTTACCGTATGGGGCATACACACACGGATCACCACCATCAAAACTACTACCACAATCACCACCACCATCACAGTTATTACTATAATGACCATCATCATCCCTCCTGTGATGTATTTGCCATTACGAGGTAAGCACACACAGAGCGTCATCCTCCTCACTACTACAGACATACAGACACGGTGATTACAATACTACGCCACCCATACGGGGGTGGAGGGGACTATTCTGATGTGTGTGCCCCTATGGGGGCATATTTTTACCTAGGATAATGATTAGAGCGGATTAGAGTGAATTAAGACACAACCGGACTGGCCGTCACAATATCCCATCGAATGTACGTGTAGAGTTTAGTGAAAATCCGTCGAATGGTCTAGGAGTATTAGGACAGACGGACAATGACAGACATTTCGACCAGCAGGAAACCAATATACGGGGGAAGGGGGAGGGGGGGGGGGGGATTGTTACCTCTCTGCTTATACAGAGTTGATAAATAAATTAATATGTAAATAAAACAAAAATATAATAAAGACGATCACACATTAGCTTCCATATTCGACGAAGGCAAACAATAGAGACTGAAGGAGGAGGAGGAGAGAGTGACATAACTTTCCTCACAAGTCCCGGACACCTCTCTACGTCGTTAGCAGACATGGGGAAAAATGAGCTGGAGTTAACAATAAAGAGAAACAGGGAGAGCTTAAGGGGGGTCACCGGCTTTGTTTTTATCTTTCTCTCCTTTTCTCTCTTTCCCTGGCTTGTATCCATTCGGCCCCATTCAGCCAACTGTTTTAAGACGTTTATCCCCATCCAGGTGTCGAATTCTTCCTGGCGAGCGATAGCGAGCCAGCATTGTATGGAGAAATCCGGCTTCGCCAGAGACACTTTTCTATCGAAAAATGTACAAGTTTAGCTTGCTGTCAAAACAAAAATATATATATATGCTGGCTCGCTACCGCTCGCCAGGAAAATATTGACACCTGGATGGGAGTAAACGTCTTAAAACAGTAGGCTAAATGGGGCCGAATGGATACAAGCCAAAGAGAGAGGGAGAGAAAGAGAAAAAAGGCGAGGTGGGCTCCCTTAAGACAAAAAACAGTTAGGCGAGTGTTCTTGTGGACGCCTCATTAGCGAGAGAGACCCTTCAGTAAACAGGTCTAGACAACTTCACTATTTCAACTCTTTCGATACAATGATGCCTTCAAGCGTACATTATACTTTTTTATTCAGCTTAACCCGTACTGTACCATAGGATACAGTAATAAAAGTCCCCAGCAGTCCTAAGCAATGTGGCAAAAATGGCAGGAGAGACCACCTATCCACCTCCAAAGATGAGGCAAGACTGGCTCTGTCACCCTTCAGTGGGTCTCATATAAGCTGAGAAGTGTTGCCATAACGGGAGCAGTGCTCAAAAGGTCGTGGTAACTGGTACAGCCTTGTACAGGCAGTTACAAGGAAAGTACATTACTGACGACTATATCCGTCGCTGAGACTGGGGAGTTACTTATCTACTGACGTCTGTTTTGTGATCTGACCACAAAACAGACGAAGCAGTAATAAGATACATTATACTTTAGAACGTCCAGCCCACCAACACTGATGGCAAAATCAAATTGATCATATACTGTATTATAAATCCCCCAAAACCTCCCAACTTGTACTTCGTAACCGCCCTGCCAACGACAAAAAACAGCTGAATATGGATCATGTGATATACCAACATTCTTGTACCAACGGGGACTGTGGACCCAGTAACACGTATATCGGTATGACCCAGACTCGCTTAAGCCGTCGTCTTACCCTCCACCTTCAATCTGGCGCCATCAAAAATAACTCTAACAGCCTTGACCACCCTCAACTAACCCATAAAGACCTTGATATCAACACCTCCATATTAGATAAAGAATCCGACCCTAGGCACCTCCCCATCCTCGAAGCTATCTATATACAAGCACTCAACCCCCCACTTAACAACCAGACATTAGACCTCCAAATTCTCCCCACAGCGAGGAGATCCTACCCCTGCAGACAACACGACGGAAATTACCCCGTCAATGCTACCCCCAGCCAATGCCCACCTTCTGGTGCCCCCGAGCCCCAACAGCCAATCAACAGGCGCAGCGCGCGGCTAGCCGCGGATTGCCTACTAGCCCCGCTCACATGAACAAATCTAGCGACGCGTGATCCCAGGACCTCCCTATAAATACCCATCTATTTTCTATTCAGTCACTTCATATCATTACCACTTGTGTGAACATGGCAAGAGCTATTGCTGAAACGTTACAACCTCCTACAATTTCTATAACCCAACAACCCGCTGATAACTTCGGTTCTTTAATTTACCAATTGAATGACCGACAACGCAAAATTGCACGAGACATTGAATCTCTAAACAAAAAACATATAAATGCTAAGTATGCTGTATTATTTAATCTCACATGCCTTCAAGAAAATGTATATACTGTATATATATACTGTATACCGGTATATATATATATATATATTATATACAGTATATATATACCATCAACTGTTGCACCATAGCAACTAGGTTTTGTATAACATCTATAAATTACCAATACTGTATGATGCCAGAAATTTTTGAATCTTTGCAACATCCAGGATCACTGTGCATGACCGCCGAGTGCTTGACATGTTACAGGAATTACCGGTAATAGAAATACAGTATAACGTTTCATCGCGTATGTTATCATCTTAAAATATCCTAATTTCTACATTCTCAAGAGCCACTGAGTAAAACGTTCCAGGGCAAGCCAAAACAAAGGACTGAAAATCTTGTACTATACTGGAGGAATTAAGGGGGTACAACTCGCTTTTTCTGGACCCCTTCTCCCTCATGTTTAGCATATTAGCTTTGAGGTTTTAAGACGTTTGTTCCGTTAGTTTGGCGATGTTGAGACCTTTCATGCCATTTAGGTGTCGATTTGTTCCTGGCGAGCGATAGCGAGCCTGTAATTTTAGAAGGAAAAGGCGTTTGGCCGGGACATTTTTCTACCGAAAAATTTACAAATTTATCTTGAAAGGGGGTCTAGGGGGTGTTTTCTTTAAGACTGATGGAGGCCGAGCGAGGAAACTCAAAAATATATTAGTAATTAAATATATACACCAAAAACCAAGCACTACCCCCTTAACAACTATATTTCAATGTTCACTAAAGATAGAGTGTCAAGTCGGGGGGCGTACACTAAGCTTGTCTTGTCTTTGACCTTTGGAGCCTGTGGTGGGTGAGTTACCGAGCCTAATACGAAGGGGCTACTACATATTACATATAGATTACTGCATCAAACACCCCCAACCCTTACCCCCAACCCCTACCCCTACCCCCAACACACACACACACACGCGCACACACACACACACACACACACACACACACACATAGTAATAGGACATCACAAATGTTCACTAACTCTCGGTTCCTAGTATTTACTGCTAGGTAAACAAAGGCATCGGGTGTGGGGATATCAAACTGCCCATCCAGGAATCGAAACCGTTAACTGTTGGTTGTGAGCTTAACGCAATATTCATTGAGCAACAGGTGTGCGTTACATTCCTCCAAAATGGCGTCAGAAGTTGTCCGATCTTCGCACTACCCCGGAAAAAAAAAGCGACTTACCCGGGAGACTCGAGGGGTGACTCAAAAAGATGAAGACGATGACAGTAGGAAGCCGTGATGAGCAGGGAGAGGGAAGGGGGAGCGACACTATGTAAACAACAGGGGCTCAGCACATGTAAGTGACTGTCGGGGTGGAGGAGGGAAGGGAGAGAATGGCCAGATGAAAAATACGTGACAAAGTTGGAAGGGAGGTAGTCACTCATAAACATTGGTGCAAAGTACTGTATATACGTTCTTTATAAAAATAAAGCCTTTTTTTTTCATTTGTGCTTGGAATTGTCTGCATACCATGTAAATATATGATTCCATATATAAAGTATACACAATTACATTCACAACTCTGCTTCTACAGTTGGCCAAATATGTGATGTCGCGGCACCAAATATATTTCAATCAATATAATTATTATCAGCGCTATATAAGGATTAAATTGTCGTTCAGAGTGAGATATACAACTATGTTCCTATCTTTACACACACTATTCAACATCTGACAGACATTGATACAGCATACAGCGTGCAAAACTTGATGACAGTGGCGACACGACTTATTTGGCCAACTGTACACATATATTTGAATAAAAACAAATATGAGAGGTTCATAATTTTCAACGATTATCTGTACCGATGCCGGCATAACATTCGTCTCGTCCATAAACAAACTAACATTGCAAATTCAAACTAGCTCAAGTTGCAAGGACCAAAAACATCCTTGTTCATACGTGTGTCTAAAAATTTGAAATTTTCCTGTTAAGAGGCGGTCCGAGGTAGTCGCTTTCTCTCGACCCCCTTCTCCCTCATGTTTAGCATATAAGTTTTGACATTTTCAGACATTCATTCCGTTAGTTTGGCGATTTTGAGACTTTTCAGCCCATTCATTTGTCAATATTAAGACCTTCCATGCCATTTAGGTGTCGATATATTCCTGGTGAGCGATAGCGAGCCTGTCATTTTAGAAGGAACCGGCCTTCGACCGGGACATTTTTCTATCCAAAAAAGTACAAATTTATATTGAATGGGGGTTTATTTTTTTATTTTTTTAATCTTGATGGAGGCCTAGCGAGGAAATTCAAAAATACAGTTAATACATATAAATATAGACCAAAAAACAATCACTACCCCCTTCATAGTGACTATAATGTTTGCCTCGTCGCCGTTTGATTAGAACACACACAGACGGTAATCGTTCTTGTTAACTTGATTATACTGTATATAATACGGAGGGGCGTCGACTGACTGGGGACAGGTGCATGGGGGCGTTTCGTTCGTGTCCAACCCTTCGGTAATCACGGCGTCAGGCAATATAGAGATAGATTAAATATACACAAATATAACAGGTGCAGAAATATTACATGGGGCGAGACAGGTACAGGTGAAACAAAAAGTGCGAGGGTCTGGGAAGGGGAAACACATGAGGTGATGAAGCCTTACCCCTTGATGATTAGGACGGGTTTTGACACTTTATCCTGACTATCACTGGCCGATTTTATACAGCTGAAGAGGGTTGACCTGCTTATTTTGTTAATCTCCTTTTCTCTCTTTCTCCGGCTTGTATCCATTCGGCCCCATTTAGCCTACTGTTTTAAGACATTTATCCCCATTCATGTGTCGATTTATTCATTGCAAGCGATAGCGAGCCAGCATTGTATGGAGAAATCCAGCTTCGCCGGAGACAATTTTCTATTGAAAAATAGCCTTCTGTCAAAAACATATAATATTATATTATGCTGGATCGCTACCGCTCGCCAAGAAAAAATCGACACCTGGATGTGGGTAAACGTCTTAAAACAGTAGGCTGAATGGGGCCGAATGAATACAACCCAGAGAGAGAGGGAGAGAAAAAAAAACGTGGTGGGTCCCCTTAACCCTCTAGCTATCCTGTGGACTCGGGGGTCGCCGTTTAGCATTCAGAAATAGTGCTCTCTCAATCTCATAATTACCTCTCCAAAATTAGTTTTCTGCCCACAGCTCACTCAAAGACAACTGCAAAGGTTGAAGTAACTTAACCCCTTGAGGATTATAACGCATTTTGACAGTATATTCTGGCTATCACTAGACGACTTTACTCTGATTAGGAAGGGCATATGGAAGTTAGAGGGTTAATTGAGATTTGTTTTTATTTCCCTAAAAGCCTTCTTAAACCTTACAGTACCGGCGACGTTCCTTTGTTTATATTTCCGCTGCATTTAGACGATTTTATGAAGCTTAGGAATGATATATGTTAGCTAAAACTATTAATCTATTAATGAGCATACATCCTTCCTAAGCTGAATAAAACCGTCTAATAGTTGCCAGATTATAATGAAAAGGAAATCGCCGGTCCAGAAGGGGTTAATAATAGCCATAAAACAGAAGAGCAATACGTATTGGATCTTGAAAGGGTTAACTCCGCCGGCGCCTTTTTGTACGATCCGCGACGAATGACATAACAGGTGCACAAAGACTACGAGAGAGAGAGAGAGAGAGAGAGAGAGAGAGAGAGAGAGAGAGAGAGAGAGAGAGAGAGAGAGAGAGAGAGAGAGAGAGAGAGAGAGAGACAGACAGACAGACAGACAGACAGACAGACAGACAGACAGACAGAGAGAGAGAGAGAGCGCGGGCGAGAGAGAGAGAGAAAGAGAGAGCGCGCGCGCGAGAGAGAGAGAGAGAGAGAGAGCTACAGGTGAACAAAAAAGGAAGCTGCGAGGGTCCTGGGGAGAGCAAACAAACGAGGTGGTGAAGCCCTGTGAGGAATGTGTGTAGCTAGGGCTCTCCCCAGGAAGTTGTTCCCCAGTCCGATGTTGACACTGACACCGTGGGAAGGGAGGTTTGGGCTGCTACAGGGATGATTGATTGACGCTCGTTTCGTACAGTATCGTTTCTCCCCAGAGTCAATTTCCCTTCATTAGGTGTCGACATGCTGACAAATAATCCAACCTTTACTTAACCTATACGTACTTAACAAAATCTGATTACCTAACCTAGTACCGGTACAAAACGAATAAGAATCCTAACCCAATATAAACCGAAAATTCACTTAGTTTAACCAAACCAAACCTAACCTATTTACAATGATGAAACAACTCGTCTAAGGACGAAAATATTTTTGGACAAATGAACTTGTGGATGAAATTACTGATAGTCAGGTAATCAATGTCAACATGACAGGTTAAACATTAGCTTTAATTGGCAAATGAATGGTATTTTAATCAAAAGTGTATATTTTCGTAATAATGGCAAAACCTAAATAACTCATTCATCTAATTATTGTCCTGAAACAAGGCCAAAGTTATATCGCAGGTAGACTTTAACACTAGCTATGATCTCCACAAAGATAGTACATAAGTAAAAGAAATAATATTAAATTATCTTATTTACGAGATCTCCTAATTCCTCAAGCGAATATAATCTTCTGGCGGCAACTGAGGTGAAGTACATAACAAACTGCTGCTGGTCTCTTAAAAGGTGATTTGATTTGCTTTTTCTTACTCTATTTATCTATTTGTTTTAGTACTATTAGTATTATATGTTACATTTTTTGCACTACGATGAGAAGCTTCGGATGATAGGAAATCTCACTGGTATGTACACCATAATAGAGTTGCCCTCACCCTATAAAAGGTAATGGTGTCTTCCCGGCCTCTTTTACTGACGTTTTTCCGCAGAAGAGGGGTTAACATCCGGGAGGGGAAGAAAAGACGATCTATGGGGAGAATTACGCCAAATCCTTTACTCTAACCATCATTTAAAATGCCTCCCAACTCTCTCATTATCCCCTTTCATCTCCCACAGATCGTTCTTAAGCTGCATAAAATAATATATCTGGCCCGTATTGTATATCAAGCAGTTTATGTGGCCCATATTGATTACCTAAATTATTTCCGAGTTGTAGTGAATATCAAACAGTACGTACAGCTTATTGTAGCCTGTTTGCTAAACCATATTCTCAAACGTGCAGGAAATACGTTGCCTACCCCACATTTGTAACTAAGGAGCTGAGCTTTGATTTGTGAGTGCAGACTTTTTACGCTAAGTTTGTAGGGATACCAATATATGTATACCTTTTTGCAACTATGGTTAGGTTTCAAAATAACGCTTGTGTTTACGTCCTAGCGAATTACGTGAAAATATCCACAAGAAACGCAAACAACTCGGAGAGACATTTTTGTGAATTTATATTTGCGTCTCCCAAGATAATCGCCTTCATTTTCATAACCAATCTTGGCGAATTTAGGCCAGTTTACATTGGGTAAGTCTAGGTGATGTTGGGCTATGTGAGGTGAAGATTGCTTGGTGATGCTTGGGTATTGGTAAGTAAGGATTGGTTAGGTAAGGTCAGAATGAGGTGAAGTGAGGTGAAACTAGGTTAGGTGGTATGGGTAAGCAAGTTTAGGTTCGATTCCTGGAGGTTCTGTCCAAGACTAATGTAAACTACTGGATACAAAAAAAATAAAATAATAATAATAATAATAATAATAATAATAATAATAATAATAATAATAATATATCAAATAAATAAATAAAACATAAAACAAACATAATAAATAAAACCTTTCTTAACTACCTACCACAATGAGATGGACCATTAGTTAATAAAATCGGGTTGCCGGAAAATGTATTATACCAACAGTTGTAGTTATATTCAACACACTCATTCCAACTCCAACTTATCTGTTTCAACATAATATCGCTAACACTGCCAGTAAACCGACCAGGGCAGGTGCGGCCCATCATAGGGTTGTGTTATTGCAGGGTTGGGTTGCAGGCTCGCTGTTGCAACGCGTACCATATAACATATATTTACACTTACAAACAACCCGAACTTGCAATATTAGGATAGGATTTGATTTCAGGGAATGGTATCGCATGGCATAGTGGGAGAGCTACAAGGGATAGTCAGCATGTCTATCTTGCGGTCAATTCCAGGGAGATTATCTGGATAAAAAAACATAATAATAAAATGCCGGTACTAAAGAACAATTATTGTAAAGTACCGAAGACAAAATACTGTACGATCTCTGCTTCCATTGGTCTGCTGAAGAATTACGTACAACTTCTTCTGGAACTTTGTTCCATGTAAAATACATCTTATATGTGAGAAGGTTTTCTCATACACTACTGTTAAACCTCTTCAGCTCTAACTTTTAGTATTTGCTGTATTCAAGAGATGTTTGTGTATGTGTGTGTGTGTGTGTGTGTATGTATGTATGTATGTATGTGTGTGTGTGTGTGTGTGTGTGTGTGTGTGTGTTTCATAATTGAATGCTTAATTATTTACATACAAAGTTTAAATGCAGTATATTAGCCTAGTGAATAATGCAGCTACCCTAAACTGGTGGTAAAGCTTCTTGTATTTTGCTTGTTGCCTAATCTACAGTATGTCCCATCTATTGACTTGCTACCATACATTGGGTAAAAGCTAATTAAAACATGGGCAAAATATAATGAAAATATACTATACCAACATTAAGTAAAAGTATTTTAAAGCATTAACATATTACAAATAACTGACGGTTCTGTTTAACCCTTTCAGTATACAATGACTCTTTTCTTCCTTAATTCTGGCTATCATTAGACGATTTTATTCAGTTCAGGAAGGATCTCTGGGAATCAAAGGGGTAAAAACTATATCGACTCCAACAATCTTTCCTCAATGCATAAAATCGTCTCAGATTAGCCAGAATAGAATGCAAAAACGCGTCCCCGTATACTGAAAGGGTTGAACTAAGTAATTCCTCTGGTTACTTACGGTATTTGTAGTTCCTTGAAATCTATTCAGTCTCTTCTCCTGACGCCAATGAGCGTGTCGCCCCACGGGTGATAACTGGAAAGAGATAAAAGTGTGTTCAACATACTAAAGGAGATAGACAAGTAATATTCAACTTTTGGGAATAGCTCACACCGTGCTCACAATAAAATAATACGGAAGGCTATTTTCAATCAACCATTTATATTCTGTACAATTAATGCTACAGCCATGTAGTAAATGAGTCAAGTAAGTTAATAGAAATGCAATCCCTAACTGTGTGTGTGTATATACAGTATATATATATATATATATATATATATACTGTATATAGGTTATATATATACTGTATATAGGCTTTATATATATATTATTATTTTGTATTTTATTTAATAGTTTCGCCATCTGTTTGAAAGGGTTAGTAGTAAGCTAGGCCTTATGCTATTCAAAAACTGGCAGACAGTACTGAAATGCCAAGCGAGCGAAACCTAATGACAACTGTGACGTGACATATTTATGCCAGTGCCTCCTGGCCACGTTTTTTCACCCATCCATTCCTCAACTCTCTTCTCATCTCTCTTCAGCCACTTTTTTCACACAGCACCCATTTTTACCCATCTCTTCATTCCCCCCTTGTAATGTTTTCACCCTTGGCTTCCAATGTCTTTTTTCCTACCTGTACAGTTGATACCATTTTGTTACAACATATGACTTGCAAACGGGTTAAGGGGGGTCACCGGCTTTTTATTTATCTTTCTCTCCTTTTCTCTCTTTCCCTGGCTTGTATCCATTCGGCCCCATTCAGCCAACTGTTTTAAGAAGTTTATCCCTATCCAGGTGTCGATTTCTTCCTGGCGAGCGATAGCGAGCCAGCATTGTATGGAAAAATCCGGCTTCGCCGGAGACATTTTTCTATCGAAAAATGTACAAATTTAGCTTGATGTCAAAAAAATATATATATGCTGGCTCGCTACCGCTCGCCAGGACAATATTGACACCTGGATGGAGGGAAACGTCTTAAACAGTAGGCTGAATGGGGCCGAATGTATACAAGCCAAAGAGAGAGGGAGAGAAAGAAAAAAGCAAGGTGGGCTCCCTTAAGACGATATGAAATGGATGACCTCTGTTTATTTAATTTTATAAAGTAAATAAGTTCAGGGCAAGATTTGATTAAAGTGGACACAATCAAAATGGAACAATTATAACGGTTAGCAATTCAATGTTTATAAATTAAATTTTACCTCTTTCGTTTGCGAAGGACTAGTGCAATACGTACACTGTTTCATGGTTACCTGTACTGTGCCTATAGCCTAAGAGTTAATGTTCAGTTAAACTTCCTTCAATTGGTTCACCCCTCTCATATTTGCTCGATAATAATACCCATTATTTACATCATAATACGAATTCATATATTACCCAAACTTCCTTTTCAAATTCACTTACCGTGAAGATCGATATCAATCCTGACTAAAACACTATAAAATAATCATGTATGAATGACGCCATTAATACTAACATAAACTCGTCGAATTGATTTAACTTTAGTCAATTATTTATGAAAAAAAAAATAGTTTGAAAATTAATACACGGGAATAGAAAGGAGGGCAAGTAACACACGAACTACCATCCGGATCTTTCCGAGGCTGTTTGTAGCTAATTTACGCTCGTAGAACACCCGAGATGGCACTGAAGGCATAGAGCGAGGTGTAGGGTGATGGATATGAGGGTGTGTTGTGACGAGTGTAGATTAATAAGGGGGTGACAGACGGAGGGAGAGCAAGAGGAGAGGGTACACAACACACCACACTCTAGGTAGTCTGTTTATAAATCTGAAATATATATATGACTAGACAGTGCAGCTTTGGTATGGTAACTAATTCATCTTCACCCAATATTTCTCACACAACAAGAGCAGGTATTAACACATTATACAGTACGGTATATGCACTAACCTCTCACCTTTCTGAATATCTTTCTATTTAATATTAATAGCTTCATAGGTAGTACAAATACAGTAAATTACTAAATGTCCACTAGCATAATGAGTGTCGGTTCTGGTATATGATAACAAAAATAAAAGGTAATTACAGTGCATATGCCCACGGAGGAAAATATTCGAAAGTTTACTCGAGTGTTACAGAGCATGCTAATATCTAACAGAACAAAATAAAACAATTGAGAGTAAAAACCTATTTAACAGTGAACTATCTATTATAGTGGTGTGGCTAATGAAAGATGATGATTGTTTATAATGCTGAATGTCTAGATTAATGTTTATAATGCTGAATAGCTAGATGAATGGTAAATGTTGAACGGATGGTAGGGGTCATAGAATACAGAGTATGATGTTGTAGACTATAAGTTAAAGCTCAAACGTAAGCCTATAGGAATAATTTAGAATGATAAATTGGAGTGCATGGATACAACCTATACTCTGTTTCATTTCATCTGACGGTAAATATAATCACTTAGCAGCCCATTTCTCGATACTTAACGGAAAATATGAAACCACAATGTGTCTCCATCATATTAAGACCATATTGGGCGAGGAATGGGGAGTAGGCCTATGAGAGCTATAGATGAAAAGGGTGAGGACAGAGAATGGAAGGTGTGAATGATTGGAGAAGTGAAGGGTCAAGATAAAAGGTGTGGAAGAGGAAGGTGGAAGTATAGTATAGTCCATTCATTATAAGTATAGTATAGTCCATTCATTATAAGTATAGTATAGTCCATTCATTATAAGTATAGTATAGTCCATTCATTATAAGTATAGTATAGTCCATTCATTATAAGTATAGTATAGTCCATTCATTATAAGTATAGTATAGTCCATTCATTATAAGTATAGTATAGTCCATTCATTATAAGTATAGTATAGTCCATTCATTATAAGTATAGTATAGTCCATTCATTATAAGTATAGTATAGTCCATTCATTATAAGTATAGTATAGTCCATTCATTATAAGTATAGTATAGTCCATTCATTATAAGTATAGTATAGTCCATTCATTATAAGTATAGTATAGTCCATTCATTATAAGTATAGTATAGTCCATTCATTATTAGTATAGTATAGTCCATTCATTATAAGTATAGTATAGTCCATTCATTATAAGTATAGTATAGTCCATTCATTATAAGTATAGTATAGTCCATTCATTATAATTATAGTATAGTCCATTCATTATATGTTAGCCAAACATCTTCTCCGCTAACCTCTATGTGGGGGGGGGGGGGGGGGGGGACGACCAGAATGTCATTAATAAGTACAGGATATAACCCTCAAAATCATGTTCCATCTTTGCAAAATCAACGTATTATGCCTACACTTGTATAAATAAATAGTACATAATTATACATACAGTAAACCAAACCTAATAATACAAACTTATCCTGTATGTTTTTAAAATACTTAATCAAAGTATATACCGGTAATATGAAGGTAGGACACAAACTTCTGAAAGTGACTGTACGAGGGTGCTAGTACTCTTATAGTCTCTTAAGGGGAGGCAGACTGTTTGTTTGATCTATTAACTCATTTATTCATATATGTTTTTAGTTTCCTCCCTAGACCTCCTTCAAGCTTAGAAAAACATCCCGTAGATAAATTTGTACATTTTTTGGTAGAAAAATGTCCCGGCCGAAGGCCGCTTCCTTTTAAATTTGCAGGCTCGCTATCGTTCGCCAGGAAATAATCGACACCTAAATGGCATGAAAGGTCTTAAATTGACAACGAAATGGGGAGAAAGGTGTTAAAATCGTCAAACTAACGGGCCGAACGTCTTATAATCTCAAAACTAGTGGGGTTAAACATTAGGGAGAAGGGGGTCCAGAAAAACGGTCTGCCTCCCCTTAATGCCAGTACATTATCACCTCCCCCCGAGTACTGGGACCTGGAGCTACTACTTATTTCCACGTCAGCACCTTCCTTACTTGGGCTCACATTTTATTACCAGACACATTAATAGCTCTCAGGTGTTGTGTGTGTGTGTGTGTGTGTCTGTGTGTGTGTGTGTGTGTGTGTGTGTGTGTGTGTGTGTGGAGTGAGAGAGAGAGAGAGAGAGAGAGAGAGAGAGAGAGAGAGAGAGAGAGAGAGAGAGAGAGAGAGAGAGAGAGAGAGAGAGAGAGTGAGTGAGAGTGAGAATGTGTATGAGTACAGCATGAAGTACAGGGTATGGAGTGGGGTCGTACAAATGAACATACCCTATGATAACAGTCTAAAATTCGTAGCTAAATGATAAAAAACTATGAGAAAATAGAGAAATTAAATAAACATTCGATACTCAAAGGACATCTTATATTGCTAAGATTCAAAACCAACACAATTTTTTTTAGTGTTGGTCCTCGTTACCACTACAACTAGCTCTACCCTGTTCACTATAGGTAGGCCAAAAATCCCGACCCCAACTTCTCATAACCTAAAAAGGACTTCAGTAATCCAGCTGATATTTCAACCATTAGGAATGAGTCAACCAGGATATAGGTGTGGAATATTACAGCCCATTTGTTCCAGCCCTTCGTGAGTTACTAGAGGTTAGAGCTAAGGGTTTTGGCCTAATTGTAGTGAACAACCTATAATATTATAACACAAAACTCGCACACACACATAACGAATAATGAGGTAGCGACACAGACAAAATCTCTTCACATTTTGTTTGGTTGTAATCCGGTAACGCGTTCTCAAAATCTACACGACCACACTGTTTCGTTTTATTGCTGATAATATTTAATGGGAGGTTTTAAATGAGTTTATATGATTACATTTAACGGGAGCTTTGTAGTTTGCTTCCTAGACCTCCATCAAGCTTAAAATACTATTCCTTAGACCCCCCTTCCAGACAAATTTGTAAATGTTTCGGTACAAAAATATGCCGGCCGAAGGCAGGCATATTTTGTGTACGAAAGGTCTTAAAATTGCCAAACTAATGAGGCAAATGTCATAATGTATAATTAATAATTGGGCTACACATGAGGGAGAAGGGGATCCAGAAAAACACCCCCTTCATTGAAAACATCTCCTTAAACCAACACTGTAATTATATAGATTTGCTTCAGTTCTTAGGTGTGTGTGCGTGTGCGTGCGTGCGTGCGTGCGTGCGTGCGTGCGTGTGTGTGTGTGTGTGTGTGTGTGTGTGTGTGTGTGTGTGTAGTAGTAGTAGTAGTAGTAGTAGTAGTAGTATATATAGGATACTTTCCAAATGCTAGTAAGTCTATGCTGATAGTAAAAGCAGAACATTACGAAAATGCCTTAGAAGCTTTCAACGGTAGTGAAGTGGTCGTAACAAAGGACGGACAGCGTCATCTAGGGGCAGTGATTGGCACAGAAGAGTTCAAGAAGCAATACATGGAATAGAAGGTCAGAGAGTGGGTAAACGAAATAGAAATACTAGCCAAAATTGCAAAGACGGAACCACAGGCTGCATATTCGGCATTCACATATGGGGTCAAACACCGCTGGACCTACTTGATGCGTACCATTCCAAACGTGGGTCCACAACTTCAACCGCTAGAAGATGCCATCAGAGACAAACTCATCCCAGCTTGGATGAAGTCCCACACCCCAAATGCTACAGAGAGGGAGTTGCTCGCACTTCCTCCTAGGTTAGGAGGGCTTGGAATCATCAATCCGGTGAGGAGGGCGACAACGGAACACCAGAACTCAGTAAAGATAACAGAATCTCTCACTGAACGCATCGTAGCGCAAGATCCTGACGGCGAAGTGGACCAGACGGACATCTACAACATCAGAAAGACCATCACGTCAGAGAGGCAAAACTCACAGAAAAATGACCTGGCACAATTGATGCGACAACTTTCCCCGAGACTAACAAGAAAAGTACAAATAGCACAAGAAACGGGTGCTTCAAATTGGCTGACAACACTACCAATCAAGGCAAAAGGCTTCAATCTAAACAAACAAGAATTTAATGATGCTATTGCACTGAGGTATGATTGGCCGATTGAAGGACTGCCCGATCGATGCGTTTGTGGAATCAACAACGATGCAGACCACAGCATGATATGTAAGAAGGGAGGATTCATCAGCATCAGGCACGATGAAGTAAGAGATGTAACGGCGAACATGCTCAGGGAGGTGTGTCGAGATGTGGTGCGCGAACCATCACTCATTCCCTTGGAGGGAGAGATCTTGCAGCACAGGACGGCCAACACATCCAACGAAGCACGAGTGGACGTTAGTGCAAGAAGTTTTTGGACAAGAGCACAACGAGCATTCTTTGACGTAAGAATATTCGACCCAATGGCCCATAGCTACAGCGGGCTGTCTCTGGAGGCTGCACACAAGAGGAATGAACAAGAGAAGGTCAGGGCATATGGGGAAAGGATCTTAAATATCGAACATGGCAGCTTTACCCCACTAGTCTTCACCACATCTGGAGGGATGGGACCTAGGGCCCAGTGCTTCTATTCAAGGCTTGCAGAGATCATCGCAGAGAAGAAGAAACAGCCCAGGAGCCACGTTGTAGCCTGGATGAGGTGCCGTCTATCTTTCTCGTTGCTCAGATCAGCACTACTAAGCCTGCGGGGAACAAGACTGTCTGCACCACAACCAGCGACGGTGGCAGAAGTGGATTACGAGGCAGCAGTGGCAGAGGGTCGCATAGGAAGGAGACTGGATTGAAGTTGCATGGTGTTGAATAGTAATATCTGATGCTTGTAAAATAAAATGTATGAACAATATTAAATACAAAAAAAAAAGTAGTAGTAGTAGTAGTAGTAGTAGTAGTAGTAGTAGTAGTAGTAGTAGCAGTAGCAGTAGCCTATCCAATGGTATCAAACTTCCCTCATCTACAGCTAGGAAGTACAGTTGGTAAGACATGAACCATAGTGCATATGGTTAGCAAGTCCGGCTGTATTTCATTACCATATGGGGTTAATTCTTAGTATGTATGTGAATTGATGGCTTTAACCTCTTAACATTATTTCAAAGGATAAATCCATATGCATACTTACCTAAACATATGAGAGTACTAAATGTCATCACTACTTCATAACAGGTGTACACTCTGAGACATACTGTAAATCATGGTCCTTTCTTAATCCTTAAACTATCTAAATTAACCCACGAAACGCATATACTAGGTACAGCATTAATGAGAAGATTCGATTCCGCTCGGGTTACTTTCGAAAACGATGTATGTACGAGGTTCATGGCATGGTATTGTAAAATACATAATTTATTGATACAACAGGTTCTGAAGGACAGAAAACCCACAAACTAAGTACAAACCATCAATCTTCTTCTGTAGGTATAATCACTTTTGAAAATTCGTTGACCCTCTCAGTATTAACTATCCAAGTAGGCCTACATTTATGATAACTGAGTTATGGAGGGAATTTTGATTGCATTAATCATAAAACATTATCATTATATAATGTACAGTATAGGAAAGTATATACATCAGATAATAAGTGTTAGTTATATTTATATTTAGATTGAAAAGAGGTTCATGAATTTGTATAAGTGGCTGTACAGTCATAAACCATAAGTACTGAAAACACTGAATATCAGGCAAAAAGCAACGCAAAGTATAACACATGATGTTTATGGAAGTATATCAAACGGACACACTCCGAAAACCCACAGCCGGAAGAGCAATAACCAAAATGGCCACAATACTAAACGTTCTGGGGATTAGGTTAGGTTAGATTTAGTTAATTTAGCTTCGATGTTATGGAAGGTTTAGTTAAGTTATGGTAGAATATTGTAGCCATTTTGTTCTGTGGTCGTTTTGATTTGAAACCTCTACTTAATAAACAATACCCAACTAAAGCTCGGTTCACACATACACGAATTAACATCTCGTCCGGCCCCGACCTCTTAATTCGCCTGCAAACGGGCAAGGACGCCGGCAAAAATACCTATGGTCAGTACAGGGACGTGTGGTGTCGCCAGCACACGGGACGCGGGACGGGAGGCGGCGACCATTTTGTGCATGCATAAAATGGTCGGCGTGGGCCGGGGCAACTGCCACAAAACGTGTCAGGCCGGGACACCCACGGGACACACACGGGAGCATTCGGCGTCTAGACGCTGACAGACTGCGTCTAGACGCCGACTGGCGGCGTGTAGACGCCGACGAACGGGATAAGAACGGCAGAAAAAAACCGTTGGAAGGAGAGTCGGCAATGTGGCACCGTCGCGTCACGTGAGCTGGTGACACCGCACGTCCGTGTACCGACCATAGGCGATTTTGCCGGCGTACTTGCTCGTTTGCAGGCGAATTAAGGGGTCGGGGACGGACGGAAAGTTAATTCGTGCATGTGAGAACCGAGCAAAAGGGGTCGGGTTCGGACGGGATGTTAATTTGTGCATGTGTACCATGGGGCCTCCAGATTGATGCCGTCCTGCCTATTATTTTGGTCGTGGCCGGACGCGACGTTAATTCGTGCATGTGTGAACTGAGCTTACGATAGCCTTAGAATCCCAAATAGAGGAGAAAGGCCAGTCCCAGCTACTATAGTCCGTTCATTCTAGGTTGGGCAGAAATCGTAAACTCTAACCTATTTAACTCAAAAAGGGCTAGAGCAAATGAGCTGTAAATTTCCACACTATATTCCTTGCCTGACTCTTCCTATATGGTATATATATTAGCTCGATTACTCCTGTTGTTTTTTAGTTATAGAGGTCAGTGGTTACGATTTCTTCCCAACCTAGAATGAACAGACTACTGGTACACCACCACCACCCTCCTCTCCCTCCCTTCCCCCAAGCTCTTTTTTATCCCCAGCACTCATAAAGACCAGTAAATGAGGGGATTAACTGAAACCCGAGCCGTGATGTACCCTCCTTCGCCCACCCCACCCACTCTTCCCCTCACACATCTCCCTCCCTTCCCTCCTCCTCCGCCCACCCGGCCTACTCTTCCCCTCACACACATCCCTCCCTCCTCTCCTCCTTCCTCCACCCCAACCACCCTTGCCCTCACACATCCCCCTTCTCCTCTTCCCCTCACACACACCCCTCCCTCCCCTCCTCCTCCGCCCACCCCTCCCTCCCCTCCTCCTTACTCTACCCAATCATCCTTGCCCTCACACAGCCCCCATTCCTCTTCCTCCGCCCACCTCACCCAGTCTTCCCCTCACACATCCTTCTCCCTTCCCTCCTCCTCCACCCGCTCTTCCCCTCACACATCCCCCTCCCTCCCCTCCTCCTCCGCCCACTCCACCCGCTCTTCCCTTCACAAATCCCCCTCCCTCTCCTCCTCCGCCCACCCAACCTACCCTTCCCCTCACACATCCCCCTCCCTCCCCTCCTTCTTCCTCCACCCCAATTACCCTTGCCCTCGCACAGCCCTCTTCCTCCTCTTCCGCCCACCTCACTCACTCTTCCCCTCACCCCCTCCCTCCCCTCCACCCCAAACACCCTTCCCCTCACACATCCCCCTCCACCCCAACTACCCTTCCCCTCACACACACCCCTCCATCCCCTCCGCCCCAATCACCCTTCACCTCAGCCACCCTTCCCTGCCAAACCCACCCTTCCACTCACACCCTTCCACCACTGATGATAACTGTAAGGCAAGCAGATTGTAGCAAACATCATCATGCTTGTCAGTCATTTTTACTCCGAGCCACGTCAGGGGGCGGAATGCCCTTATAATCCTTTTCCGCATATTGCCACCTACAGTATACCACATCACTTACCTCGTGGTATTTTCCTGTTAAATACAATAATAATTTGTTTAGCTTGTATAGGTGCACTTCTGGAATAATTCCGTTTTTTCTAAGCTTGATGGAGGTCTAACGAGGAAACTAAACAAAAAAAAATATATATATATATATATATTATATATATATATATATATACCGGTATATAAATAAATATATAGACCAAAAACCAAGCACTACCCCCTTAAACTTGGTTGGATAGCATAGGAGGGGCATTATGGGCATGCCAGAGAAAAATGCCTAACCTAGCAACCTTGAAAGTTAAACTGGGCTATTAGCCTTAAGAGGAGTAACCTAGGCCTAGCCATTCATATACTACTCGTTAACATCGATGATGAGAAATAACTTCTTGTAGCTGTAGGTCTACTGTATATACTGTATATTTTGTCAATTAGCCTAAATAACGTGAACTGCCTCTCCTTGGAACCATTGCGGTGGTATAAGAGCCAATGTTTCTTCAGTCACTGTCTCCTAATTACTCCTTTATCTTACCTTCATTCAGATGTAAAGCCAAATGTCTTCCTCCCAGCATGATCTACGTAACTCACATATTCCTTGGGATATACGGCGAATGTCTAGATAGTCGGATATAGTTGTATTAGTTCTACGAGGCACAACTACTACTGTACACCACAGTAAACACACTACTACTGAATATCAACAACTTCAACTTGACGGATGGACATTCAAATGAGTGTTGATGTTATTCAATATTTCATTCTACAAATATAACCATAATAATTGGTCTGTATTACTGTGCATATGAAATTAATGAAATAATATCGTACATGTACTGCTTTTGAAAATGTTTTTTAAATACATAATTCATTTAAGTTGTCTATACATGCTCACTTGACCTAGATGCCTCCTTCACACATCTACCGTTTTATATGATTCTGCCAGCTTCACAAGCAGAGCAGAAGCAATGTACGAAGCCACGAATCAAGATAGTGCTCAATTTAAACCAGTTCATTGGGAGAGCAGTAGAGTAAGTACACTCGGACACCATAGTCTCTAACCCACTCACACATACGTAGGATTCACCAATTTCGAATTATGGAAGTATATCTCAGGAAACGAATTTATGAATATAATTGTCTATACTTCAACTACAAAAATAGATATGCTATTTATTGAAGAGCCAGTTCTATCCAAAAATCAATCCAAATAATTTTAATTGCATAAAGAAAAACATATGGGTCCACGATTTTTTTTTTTTTTAGTAGGCTAGAGACTATGGCATCCGAGTGTACCATACTACCATTCCCAGCATAGTGTGCTGCCAGGGTTTAGGAGATATGACCATAGCATAATTAAGACCTCACTAGCCTACACTCTAGGACATAAATCGTGACCTTAGGCTTTTAAAGTTATCCCGAAATTAATCGAATCGTATTAATTCTTTACCTAATATTTACATTTTGCTGGTCGAGAGTTCAGAGAGGACCATGACTTAACGGGGTCTACCTAATTTTTGTCTCTCTTTCTCACTCTCTATCTGGGTTGTATCCATTCGGCCCCATTCAGCCTACTGTTTTAAGACGTTTACCCCCATCCAGGTGTCAATATTTTCCTGGCGAGCGGTAGCGAGCCAGCATATATATATTTTGTTTTTACAGCAAACTAAATTTGTAAATTTTTCGATAGAAAAAATTCTCCGGCGAAGCCGGATTTCTCCATACAATGCTGGCTTGCTATCGCTCGCCAGGAAGAAATCGACACCTGAATGGGGATAAACGTCTTCAAACAGTTGGCTGAATGGGGCCGAATGAATACAAGCCAGGAAAAGAGAGAAAAATAAAAAACAGCAGGTGAGCCCCCTTATGCCCTTGAGTATACTGTACAGTGAAGAGCACGAATGGCGATACCCCCATTTAAAGCAGTATCGAACGCAAACAAGACAATGCAATACAATTTTACAGCCCAAATGCTTCAAATCTTGGCTTTAAATGTTAAAAGATTCGAATTGGTGTAACTTTATATATGTGGAGAACTGTACCGTACATAACTAGCTCACGATAAGGGACTGGAGTACTCGAAAAGAGGCCCCGGTCTTGTATTTCTTCCTGACTTACCACACGAGAGCTTTTATAGTCAACATTCGAGGATCAACATTTTGCTGGCAACATTTCTGGAAGATTTTACACAGGTAACGGAAACTAGACTGATGATAGATGAGCTTAGGTGACCAAAATGTTTAAATGTTTACCACATAAGCTTGGACCAGCGTTGAGGATAAATGTTGAGGGAAAAAGTGCTCGTGTGATACCGGCTTTATGCTGGCGTATGAATCAATTGTAACGGATGTGGACGATGGAGGATGAGACAGTGGTGGAACGAAAGTCATTGATTGATTATGTATATGTGTGGATGAACGAATGATGACATTTGTGATGGATGCTAGGGTGTATAGGGGTATTGGAGGGGGTCTGTCTGATCATTATGTAGTGGTAGCTAAGGTTAGGATACAAAAGAGTACGAAGGAAATCAAGCAACAACAGATCTAGTGACCCTTCTAGGTTGCTTGTCCTCCAAAACACTGAGGATCAAGTGTCCAAACAGTGGTTTAGAGTGGGTAAGGGAACATTGGAAAGGGAATTACTGCCCTGGAACTAATGTCCGTGGCAGGATTAGGAAGTTAGTAGGGGACAGATGGGTTAGTAACTGAGGGGGGGATAAAATAAAGTTATTCATTTACAAACGCAGTCAGTCGCGGGTTTGATGCGAGATATTTGTCTAGGCGGAGTTTAAATGAATCAACGGTGATGCAGTCTATAACGTTTCGGGGAAGCCCATTCCACAAGTTGACAACTCGATTGAAGAAGAAATTCTTAGATTCGTGTGAGTTAAAAGATTTACCAATAATTTTGCAACCGTTTCCCCGCGTGTAATTAGATTGGTCGATAGTGAAGTACTTACTACAGTTCATATTGTCGATGCCTTTGATGATTTTGAACACTTGAATTAAGTCACCTCTTAATCTGCGCTGGGTTAAAGGAAATAGATTTAATTCTCTAAGACGCTCTTCGTATGGTTTGTTCTTTAGGCTAGGTATCATTTTGGTAACTCTACGTTGCACTCGTTCTAGCTTGTTTATGTATTTTTGGTAATAAGGGCACCAGCATTGAACGCAGTATTCCAGAAGAGGGCGGACTAAGGAATTGTAAAGGGTTAGGATAACTTCTTTGGATTTATGCTCAAATGACCTGCCTATAAAGCCAATTATTTTGTTTGCCTTCTTAACAACTTCTGAACATTGTTGACTCGGTATTAGGTTACTCGATATTGTTACTCCCAGATCGGTTTCTCTGTTTACATTCTTAAGCTGAGTGCCATTCATCGAATAGTTTGCTTTCTCATTTAGGTATCCGATATGTAGTACTTTACATTTATCCGCATTGAAACTCATTTGCCAAATTTGGGCCCAACATGACAATTTATCTAGATTGTGTTGCATATCGTCAACTTGTTCTTTTGAGAGTACGCTATTTGCAATTTTTGTATCGTCAGCAAATTTTGAGATTGTACAGGTGAGACCGTCATCTATGTCGTTGATGTAAATTAGAAAGAGAATTGGTCCTAGTACCGATCCCTGGGGTACCCCGCTACTTACATTGGTCCATTTAGATGCCTTACCGTTTATGACTACTCTTTGCTTTCTGTCGCTGAGCCAATTTTCTATCCATTTCAACACACCGTCTTGTATTCCATGCGCTTTTAGTTTTAGCAGTAAACGTTTGTGGGGGAACTTTGTCAAAGGCCTTTTGAAAATCAAGGTATATAATATCTACAGCTTTACTCTCATCGTAGAGGTTGAGGATATCGTGGAAGAAGTCTAAGAGGTTTGTTAAACAGGAACGTTTTTTACGAAAGCCGTGTTGAGTATCTTTAAGTATGTTATTTTCCTCCAAGTGATTTACGAGTCTGTCTCGTATGACCGTTTCTAGCATTTTACATACAACTGAGGTTAAGCTAATTGGACGATAGTTACTGGGTAGGGATTTGCTGCCTTTTTTTAATATCGGTGTTACGTTGGCTAGCTTCCACTGATCGGGCATAGTTCCAGACTGCAAAGATTTATTGAATAGTAATGTCAGTGGTTTGGAGAGCTCATCCTTAGCTTCCTTTAGAACTCTAGGCGAGATTAGATCAGGTCCAGGCGTTTTATTTACCTTGAGTTTATCTAAACAATTCAATACTTCTCTCTCTGTAATGGTGATATTGCTTAGAACATCTGAATTATCAATCTGAATCGGCGATGGTGTAGGGATATCACTGAGGTCTTCTGTTGTAAAAACTGATGCAAAGAAGGTATTGAGGGCATTACTCATTTGTACTTCGTCTTTGGTGTATTCTCCATTTTCATCGACTAACGGTCCAACAGTTGAAGTAACTACTTTTTTCTTTCTGATATAACTATAGAATTCTTTCGGGTTTGTTTTACTTTGATTCGCAATATGTAACTCTAAGGTCTTTTTACTTTGCTTAATTAACTTTTTGGTTTTGCGTCGTAGCTCTACAAATTTCAGCCGTTCTTCGTCATTTTGTGAGGATTTTAATCTATCATTAGCAAATTTTTTAGCAAGCAGGCAGTTTGAAATATCTTTATTCCACCATTTGGGCTTATTATTATGGCCTGGACGCCGTATTTTCGATGGTATGCAGTCTTGCACTGCTTTTAGGTAAGTGGCTTCGAATAACTTCCAAGATGTATTTATGTCGTTATTGTGAATTAAAAAGCTCCAGTCAGTTTCTTTAAACATAGCTCTAAGTTTATGGAAGTTTGCTTTCTTGAAATTAGGGACTTTTTCGATGCTACTATTTGGTTCGTTACTAGTAAACTTTAAAGTGAAAGTTATCGTACGATGGTCGCTGTTACTGAATTCATCACCAACATTCAAATTCTCTATTAATTCTTCTTTTGTTGCAAGTACAATGTCAAGAACGTTATTACCACGGGTTGGCGTTCGAACAAATTGATAAATCGAACTCTCTTGCAAGTTCGTATACAAGTCATGTCCGGAGTGTGAAGTAAGAGTATCGCCTCACTTGGTCACAGGTAAATTAAAGTCGCCAAAAATTACGATATCTTGTGAGTTACTTACATCTGCAATTTGTTCGTAAATTTCTCGGTCAGTTTGCACTGATTGAGCTGGAGGTCTGTATATTAATGCAAGTATTATTTTTGTACCTTTATTATTCTTTATTAGCACAAAAGATGCGTCGACATTCACAATTTGAAGTTTTGACAAGAGGGTAGGGTTAAGACTTTCTTTGATATAAAGTAAAACGCCACCTCCATTTCGATTTATTCGGCTTTTCTCAAACATTACATAACCGGAAAGTGAATACTCTGCTATAAAGTCTCTATCTTCTGTATTGAGCCAAGATTCTGTTATGCCAATCACATCATAATTTTCTGTAAACACTAGCTCCTCTAAATCTGAAAATTTATTGCGTATGCTAAGAGCGTTTGCATAGAAAACCTTTAAATTTGTTATTTTAGAACTCACGGAACGCTCTTTAATAATATTTTTGGTTCTTGTCGGATCTACATTTATGTTCATGGTTGTCCTCGGTCCTCGCTGTCTTCGGTCCTTATCGCTGGTGGTCCTTGGTTGCCTCTGTTTTTTTCTTGGCGTTGGATGATTTATGTCACTGCTGCTTCTTCTCGGATGGCGTTTTTTGATCCATGGCTGCGGACTGCTTCGTGTAGGAGACGACCCATGCGTGCTGAACCCACAGGGTTTAGATGAGTGCCATCCTTGCGGAACAGAGTAGGCTGGTTGTAGAAGTTGTCCCAGAGGTTGATGAATTCAACTTCTTCCCTCAGACACAAATATTTTAGTCGGCTATTTGTGCTGAAGGCCTTGTCGTAGAATTTGTCAGGTGCATCGATCTTGGGGAGAATGCCTGAGATGATGATATACCTTGACTTGTTTTTGTAGTGCTGGATCATCTTGCGATATTTCTCCATCAACTCTTCGGATCTGGTGCGCATGACGTCATTTGAACCAGATGGATGACAACAAGGGTATTTTCATTTGCATCCTTTGTGGTATCTTCGAAGGCTTCCACAATGTCGTCCAGTCCAGCTCCTGGGATGCAAAATCTTTTTCGCCGATTTGGGACTCTGTCGCAGAACTCTTCGACCTGTCCTCGTAGGATGGAATCCCCAACGAGCCTGGTCTCCTCTGGTTCGTCTTCCATCTCTACCAATATCTCAAATCTGTTTGACATTGTGACTGGTAGATGAGACCTTTTCTGCGTTGGCCGTGCACCGTTCCTCACTGGTGTAAATCCGGAAACCTGTGGTGGCGGGACTCTACGTACAGGTCGGGGAGAGGAGTGGTTAGAACGGGGGCGAGGGGGTGGTACTGTTCGTGCTAGCAGGCTTCTTGCACGAGGAGTGGGGGAGAGACTAAGGTGAACAGGGCGGCTGTCCTGGTTTGATGTCAGCTCAGGTTCGTCAGAAGCATCTGCTGCAGTGTCTACTGCAGGTGTTGGATTGTTGGCAGATGACGTTGGGGCAGTGGTGGATGCTGGAGTTGAAACAATTGGAGTTAGTGATACTCCAACGTTGAGTGTTACAAACTCTTGGAGTGATTCCAGCTTCCTGGTGAGGGCGTTCATCTTGTTGTGGGCTTCATCCAATTTTGCTGTCAAATCCTCTCGTTGCTGGCAGAGTCGGCAGACTTGTGGATCGACAGGAGCAAACATGGAAGTACCAAACCTACCGGCGCAGTTCGTACAGGCACGAGGCATGGTGACGATCACTTTCTTCAGATCACTTCACTCACTTAAAAACACTAAACTCACTTTAAAAACACTTCACTCCCTTCAGGTCGCTTCACTTACTTAAATAGGCCTAACCGAAAACAAAAATGTTGAAATACACAAATAGGTTATCAGCGGTGATAGCCTAACCGAAAATTAAAACAAAACTAAATTAAATTTGAATACGCAGTGATAGCCGAACCGAAATTTTGTTTATGTTTATTTAAACAGAAATAGGCCACCAGGGGTTATAGCCTATCCTAACCGAAAACAAAAATTATGAAATACCGGTAAGCAGAAATAGGCCACCAGAGGTGATAGCCTAACTGAAAATTTAAAAATTGAAGTACGCAGAAATAGGCCACCAGGGATGATAGCCTAGACTAACCGAAAACAAAAATAACCGAAAGAAGTGGGTGAGGAGAGCTGGAGGGAGGCGAGAGGAGGGTGGAATGGTGAGGAGGGTGGAGAGGTTGTAGGAGGAGGAAGTCAGGGAGGAGTACAGGAGAGCAGTGGAAAGACGACTAGGTGGGTTCGACCTGGAAGCTATGGAGGAAGTGGAGGAGATGAGCAAGGTGTTTTTTTTTTTTTTTTTTTTTTTTATTCCAACTACTCCCTCTCGGGCATAGGCTGAGAGCCTGTACATTTCACCGCTCAACACGGTGAAGCCTGTGAGGTCTTGTTCCAGTCTGGGGAGTGAGACATGTGAAACATCCATCATGGGTCGAAGCAGCTCCATCTCTGAAGCGGCTGGTTGCTTCGCTCAAGTGCTTCACCGTCTCACCCTCCAGACTCAGACCCTCACTCTCAGAACGCCACCTATTGAGCAGTGAACTCACTAAGAACTAAGTTTTAGGATGAGATCTGTGCAGCATGTGAGGAGGTGTGTGGAGTGAGGAGAAGAGGGAGGGGAGTGAAAGGTACAGCATGGTGGACAGCAGAGGGAAGAATAGCTGTGGAAGAAAAGAAGAAAGCATATAGAGAGTGGTTGGGTAGTAGAGGGAATGAAGATTTCGAGAGACAGAAACGAGCGAGGTACGTGGAGAGTAAGAGGGTGGTGAAGAGAGTAGTGAAGGAAAGTAAGAGAAGAGTAGATGAGGAATTTGGGAGGAATCTGAGTGTAAAATGGAGGGAGAGTAAGAAACTGTTCTGGAAAGAAGTCCAGAAAGTTAGGGAAGGTAGCAAGGGAAACAGTAAGGGTGTGAAAGATAAGAATGGGAGAATGCTAGCCGAGAAGCAAGAGAGAGTCGAAATATGGAGGGAGTACTTCAATGCGTTGCTAAATGTAAGGAATGAAGAGCCAGCAAACATAGCTGGATATGGTATGGGAGGGAGAAGAAGAGAAGTAGTGGAGGAGGAGGTGGGGATCAGGAGGTCAGAAGTGTGGGAAGCCATGAAAAGAGTGAAGTTGGGGAAAGCACCAGGAACAGATGGAGTGTGTGGGGAAATGTTGAGGTATGGTGGTGAGATAGTGATCGAATGGGTATGGAAAATGTGCAAACTAGCATGGGAGAAGGGGAGTGCACCCGATGACTGGAAGACTGGCATAATAGTCCCCCTATATAAGAGCAAAGGGGAAAGAGGAGTGTGTGGTAACCACCGAGGAATATGTCTTCTAAGCGTAGTAGGGAAGGTATACAGTAGGGTAGTGATTGAGAGAGTGAGAACGGAGATATGGATAGGCGACGAGCAGGGAGGTTTTAGGAAGGGAAGAGGATGTGTAGATCAGATTTTTACCCTGAATTGTGTTGTGGAGAAATATCTGGAGAAGAAACAAAAGGTGTATGTTGCCTTTATGGACTTGGAGAAGGCCTATGACAGACTGGATAGAGAAGGTTTGTGGAAAGTACTTAGAATATACGGAGTAGATGGCAAGTTGCTGAAAGCAGTGAAGAGCATGTATGAGGGTGCAAAGGCGGCAGTATGTGTGGAGAGTGAGCAGAGCGAGTTCTTTGACCTGAACGTTGGTTTGAAACAGGGGTGTTTGATGTCCCCGTGGTTGTTTACTGTATATATGGATGGAGTCATAAAAGAAATACTATCAAGAGCAGTGGATGTTGGTGTATCGCTGAAAAGGGAGGGAATTGAGTGGAAGCTACCTATACTGCTGTTTGCGGATGATACAGTTCTGATGAGTGATAATGAATGGGAGTTGCAGGGTCTGGTAAATGAGTTTGGAACAGTGTGCGAAAAACGGAATTTGAAGGTAAATGCGGGGAAGAGCAAGGTTATGGTCTTCGAAAGGGGTGAAGTCACAGAGTGTGAGGTGAAGCTGAACGGTCAGGGTATGGAGATCGTCAACTATTAAGTATCTGGGCAGTGTGTTGAGTAAAGATGGGACTATGGATGAAGAAGTGGGGGAGAGGGTACAACAGGGGAAGAGGGTTGTAGGAACGCTGAAAGCAGTAACAAGAAATAGGGTGGTCAGTATGGAAGTGAAGAAGTCCTTGCATGACAGTGTGGTAATCCCGACACTGACTTACGGAAGCAAAGCATGGACGTTGGTTGAGAGACTCAGACCAAGAGTGAGAGCAGTGGAAATTAATTACCTAAGAAGTGCGTGCGGAGTTACATGGAGGGATAGACAGACTAATGAGGAAGTAAGAAGGAGGTGTGGTGTGGAGGTAGATGTGCTGGAAAGTGTGAAAAGGAACAACTTGAGATGGTTCGGCCATATGGAACGTATGGAAAGCGAGAGAATGACTAAGAGGGTGTACGAGAGCGAGGTGGAGGGACAGAGAGGGAGAGGTAGACCGAATGAGAGGTGGAAGGATGGAGTGAGGAAGTATATGAACGAAGGCGGTGCTGGTTGGGGGGAGGGGCGTCGACTGACCGGGGACAGAGGTGCATGGGGGCGGTTAGTTCGTGGCCACCCCTTCGGGGATCGCGGCGTCAGGCAATAGATAGATAGATAGATGAATCCTGAAGGGTTGGTAGCCTCTAAAGTCCTATCGTAATAAAACCCATAATAATAATAATTAACTTACAATTGATATAACTAGATACCTCCCAAAAGCCACTGCACCCCATTTTATCAGTAATGAAAAACCTCCAATTGATCACTTGCAAGTTTTGAGCTATAAGGTGTAAACATTGATATTAAACCAAAAATATAAAGCTAATACGTTCATAGTAGGCTATTCGTATAATTCCTTTATTATTAACCCCTTCTGTACCGGCGACGTTTTTTCAATTGTCTTCTAGCTATATTAAGACGATTTTCTGCAGTTTAGGAAGGATCTGCCGCAGTAAAAAGGGTCAAGTGAGATGGTTGGAAGCCTGGTAATCGCTGGAGGCCCTGTTTAAACTTAATATAATCGTCTAGTAGCAGCTAGAATAAAGTTAAAAGGACTTCGCCGGTACTGTACGGGTTAACATCCATTGCAGATCCACATATTGCTTTCTATAGTTTGAACTTCCGTATAGTTCAAGCCTCGAAACTCTCTAGTCATCAATAATAATCTACAACCACACCCTTCAGAGGAGATGGTGGATTTTTATGGCCCCCCTTCTCCCTCATGTTTAGTCTAATTAGTTTGGCAATTTTAAGACGTTCGGCCCATTAGTTAGGAGACATTAAGACTTTTAGCCCCATTCCTTTGTCAATATTATGACTTTCTGTGTCATTTAGCTGCCATTTGTTTCCTGGCGAGCGATAGCCAGCCTGTACTTAACCCCCTCCGACATATATGACGCAATCGCGTCATATGGGCGAGTGGCCAAAAACTCTCATATGACGCGATCGCGTCATATGAACTTATTGAAATCGCTCAGAAATAAGTTAATGACGCGATTTGCGTCATATTGAGCTCAGTAAGTTAGGTAAGTTAGATCAGAATCTGTCGGTTGCTGGCAACCCCAAATTCCTCCGACTTCTAACGGCCTCTCAGTGTGAAAAAGAGTGTTGTGACAGGAATACCGGGCGCACGGGCAACCCCTAACTTTCGTAAGGTAAAGAAACAATAAATTAATGAAATAATCAACCAAAATAAAAACCCTTCCCCCTTAACTCTTTTATAGATAACCCAGAGTACTGTACCCGCATTCATTTGTTTCACTGCTTCTTTCACCTCATTTTTAATCCTTTCATTCATTCCAGACTGGGGTTCTCGTAAGAGGCTCCAATCCTGGTCGCTTTAAAGGAAGAGGCTGGGGTTCTCGAGTTTAGCAAATTATTATTATTTATTATTTATATCTGGGTGTATAAATCTTGGGGAGGCTCCGGTCTTGCATGCTTCCTGACTTTTCGTGAGCTTTATGATCCTCTAGGGTCGATTTCCCTCTAAAGTCCTAATTTAACTAGCTAAAAATTAATTTCCTGCCACCTGGGTAGCTTGGGTAACCTACCTCCATCAACCACTTCCTTTCTTACATCTTTTACATTTAGCAAAGGTTCAAAATACTCAACATATCTTTTCCTCACTTGCACACCTTCCAATAATAACTTCACCGACTCTTCCCTCTTTTGTCCTCCTTTCCTTACTCTATTTACCTCCTTCCAGAACATCTTTTGTTCCTCAAAAATGTTCACTTAATCTTTGACCCCACCTTTCATTTGCACTTTTCTTTGCTTTTCTAATCTTCCGTTTCGCCTCTCTTATTTTCTCCTTGTACCTCTCCCATACCTCAATACTACCATCCTGTAAAACCCTCTCAAACCACTGTCTCTTCTCCTCAGCTGCCTTTCTCACCGTATTATTCAACCACTCGCTTCCCTTTGCTGATACCTCTGCCACCTATTTTCTTTTTACCACATACTTTGTTCTACACTTGATGAATTGGAAAATATCCACTATGATGATAATACCGTGATTCTGTAAAGATCAAATGTAGCTTAGGTTGTATCACGCCATCGCATAGCAGTAATGACTTGTATTATTATTATTATTATTATTATTATTATTATTAGATAAATACATATACATATAGGCAGACAGGTAAGTAAGTAGGCCTAGCTAAACAGACAAGCCAAATGTATGTGTTAACTACCCAAAATGCATATCTGTGCCCGATATTGCAGAGGTCTAAGTATCCATAAGTGGGGGGTGGTGTGTGTGGTGTGATCCCTTACAAGTGTCATATTGAGTTATTATAGGTAGCGCCAACGAACTTTACAATAATCTTGACCCCTTAACTTCTTATAACTCGAAATTAATTATAGCAATCGGGCTGACGTTATTTGGGAAGAGTCCACCAGGAAATAGGTGTGGATATTTACAACCAGTTTTCTCTAGGCCCTTTTGAGTTACAGAGAGGTAAGGGATTAAGATTATTGTCAAGTTCGTTGGCACTACCTATACCTGTCAATCCCGGAGGCCGGGTCCTTATAGCCAACCCCTTTTGTACTATTTACATACATAACAACATCACATCTCATCTGATGGACCCCCTACATACAGCACTTTTTAATTATAACATTAGGCTATTCAGTGTGCAGTTGAGTTTGAGAACATGCATAGATTGATATCCAGTATTCGATAAATTGATATCAAATCGTAGTCATTTACTTAACCTTTAACTGTCTTGATGGTGTAATGGTTAGAGTGTTTAAGATCTGTATGTGGTAACCCATGTTCGAATCCCGGTAGGATCACATGCTTTCATTAATTTAATTGGGAGATGTTTAGTGTTGGGAGTGAAATTAATAAATTAGATTATTAATTATTATTATCATTATTATTATTACAATTGTGTAATCACAAATTAAAATTGAGTAATATAATAGATTTTTTTTTTTAACCGATACCGATAAGCTAGATTAGGTTAGAACGACAAATGAGAGCTGCATGTAAAGTTGACACACAAATATATGTTTCAGAATTACATTACTTTATGGCAAGCAACTTATAAATCACTAACCTCGGCTTTAGATACTTAAATTATGTTCCTGAATTGTTCATATAAGTGACACCCCGTTCTTAACATTAAATCATCAAATAACAAACCCCAATGTACTTGAATAAACTAATGAAAGTATAGGGTCCTCCCGGAATTCGAACTCGGGACACCACACCCAGAACATAAGCATATATATAATATTATACACAAATAATAGAATGATACAAAGGTAGCTTCGTTGTGTGCGCAACAGTGCGAACAATCCATTACGGTTGCATAAAATAAAATATTTTCAGGGATGTGTCAGCTGGCTAACATAGGACCACCATAGGCCGGAGTCACACACGTACAGTAGTTAAGGGGGAGGTACTCGCTGTTTATGGACCCCCTTCTTGTTTAGACCCATTGGTTTGGCAATTTTAAGACGTTCGTTCACTAGTTTGGTGATTTTGAGACCTATCGCCTCATTATTTTGTCAATATTAAGACCTTTCGTGCAGTTTAGGTGTCGATATTTTCCTGGCGAGCGATAGCAAGCCTGTAATTCTTTAAGGAACGGGCCTTCGGCCGGGACATTTTTCTACCGAAAAATGTACAAATATATCTTGAAAGGGGGTATACGGGCGTTTTTTTAATCTTGATGGAGGTCTAACGAGAAAACTAAAAATTAAATCAATAAATGAATAAGTAGCCCCAAAAATCAAGCATTAAATTAACCCTTTCACTACAATGACGCACTTCTTCATATTCGAATCTGGGTATCAGTACACGATGTTGTATAGGTTAGACCTGTGGGAGTCAAAACGTTAGAGATCTTTTTAACTTCTGACAACTAGAGGTGATTCTTAAGCTGCACAAAATCGTAATGTTAGCCAGAAGAAATTGAATATGGCGCAACCGTACTGCCATAATACAGATTCGTGTGTATGAATATTGTATATTTAGTTGAATGGCTTCTCATTACAATCCATCTAGAATTATAAGACATATCTACCTGCTGACTATCTTCTATTCATACAGTGTGCATTACTGTACAGATCACACCCATAATATGGAAGTGGCAGACTGCTTTACAACTAACAACCTTCCTAACCTCGTCATACTATAGTTTATTCGCTGTAAGTAGCGAGAAATCATGACCTATATCCTCTGTAACTCAAAAAGGCCTAGAGAATATTGGCTGCAAATTTCCACATCTATTCCTTGACTGACTCTCCCCAAATGGTAGTAATATTAGCTCGATGATGTTGTTTTTGAGTTACAGAGGTTAGAGGTCAGGATTTCTCGCCTACTTACAGCGAATAGACTATAGTATATCAAATAGAACAAAATCTGAAAGTTAAAGCCATAGGCTTGACCAAACTTCTAGTACGAAAGGGCCAATGTGTCTGTATTAAATGTTGTGCTGTGATCACAGGCAAACTTTGATAGGCTCGGCCTAGAGATCCGATAGTTTGAAAGAGACTGGCCAACCAACATTTTGTGTCCTACGGAGGCATTCATCATTTATGAACACTTTTATTTTGATTTTATATGATTAACAAATCCACACAATATCCTAAAATTAATTGTGAGTGTTGCAGAAGAATCAATCACATAGATAGGCTACTGATTTACCGAAGTATGTAAGATCAATGAATGAATGTTGAAATTGCTCACTGAGAATAACTATTATGTTATATTAGTTACTATAGGATCTCTAGCTCGGCCTATAGCCCGTAAGTTCGAATTTAGTGGCAGTCTATCCTTCTGCCCTGAGGATCAATATAGTGTATGCTGGTGCTTCTATTCCTTTGTATTCCCTTCCTCAGTTGTCTCCGTCAACAGAGAAAAGGGAGGTTATTTGATCGATAGTTTATCTCTATCAATAGTTTATTTTTCTATGTATGAACATTATTTTTCAAATACCTATGAACGGATTTTGGCAAAATTCGGTCACTTTCTACATAATTTGATGGCCACATAAGAGTGATAAACGTTTAGGTTCAGATTCAGTGATGCTCCAGTCTCTTCACCAGCTCTTACTCACTTTCGTTATCTTGGTTTGGTTATCATTCCTATTAATTAAGTACAATAATGGGCACCAACTCCGTTCTACGGGTATTGTGATGGCGAAGCGACTAGTTGGTGAGAAATATGTGATAATATAATATATACGTCAATGTAACTGCCTGCATCTCTATCCCATTTGTCTTGCAGAGGTTTTCTATTATTGGTACCACAGGGCATCAACTGTCTTCTAGTAATTTTAAACACCGACCCACCTACTGTTGTTGCAACCAAAAATAAACTCACTCACTCCCTCCCTCCCTCCCTCACTCACTCACTCACTCTCTCTCTCTGTCTCTTCTGTAAGTTAAGTCCAAATCAATAAAGACTTAATTCCCAGTGATCCAGCATCGAGCCGTGCGTGACAAGATTGGCAGGGTTCCTAGGAGATTTTTTTTTTTTTTTTTTTTTTTTTTTTTTTTTTGGTACCTGTCCTTAAAAAGCGATATCACGTTTTTATATATTACCGAACGCTGGTGCCTTAAGACTTACTTCATTATATTATTATTATTATTATGTTTTTATTTTCATGGGATTATCTAATATGCCTTCAATATAAACATGATATAACTTTTCTTGTGTGTATAATGCCCTATCGAGATGCTTAATAATATTCCTTCTGATATTGAACATAACTGAAAACTTGTAAAGAAACTATTTCGGGGTGGGGGGGGGGGGGGGGGGGTGTCTGGACCACCTCTCTCATGTGTAGCCCCCATTAGATATGAAATTTGTATACAGTCGACCCATTATTTTGTCAATTTGAAGACCTTTAGTGCCATTTAGGTGTCGATTTTTTCCTGGCGAGCGATAGCCTGTAATTTGGGAGGAACCGGCCTTCGGCCAAGGCAATTTTCTCCAAAGAAATGCACAAATCTATCTAAAAGAGTGGTCTTAGGGGTGATTCTTTAAACTTGATAGAAGTATAGGGAGGAAACTATATAACAAAACAAAAAAATTACACAAATTATGACATTCTCCCCTTAAATTTTGTCATATTCTCGAACGACTATAATCCAACCAAACACTGTATTTATTTCCGGTTCCTATATCTGTCCGTAAAAGTATTCACAAAACCCAAACTTTTCAAATTCCTAGCATAATTGTTTTTATCTTTCCTTCCCTCTTATCTTCCAGGTCCCATTAACCCTTTCACACCTTTGACGCGATTTTGAGCCTATTGGGGATACTTTAAAGCCTTTGTTACCATCAGCGGTATTTAGAAACCTTTAGTTTAGTTAATTCAACCTCTGCAGTTGTCTTTGAGTTAGCTGTGGGCAGAAAACTAATTTTGGAGAGGTAATTATAAGAGTGAGAGAATTCTATTTCTTATTGCTAATCTGGCAACCTCTGCGTCATAAAAGCGTGAAAGAGTTAAAAACGAGTAAAACTTTTCATTTCCCGCAACGATAATGCTCCGACAAGACGTCTTCATTTTTTGTCTATCTTTGTTTTATTCGCCCCACCATTTATAAAGGACAGGGGCCTTTTTATTATAGCAGTTAATGCCTCTGTTTCGTTTGGTGGCACGATTATGTTCATCAGGATTTGTAATTTTTTTCCCAGTGATAATGATTCTGCACCTGCTTGTCCATTCATTACCTGTATTTTTCTTATTTTTCGTTTCGTATTCTTTATTCACGCGTACTCTCACGCGTGGATTGAGAGAGAGAGAGAGAGAGAGAGAGAGAGAGAGAGAGAGAGAGAGAGAGAGAGAGAGAGAGAGAGAGAGAGAGAGAGAGAGAGAGAGAGAGAGAGAGGAGAGAGAGAGAGAGAGAGAGAGAGAGAGAGAGAGAGAGAGAGACAGAGAGAGCGAGAGAGAGAGAGAGAGAGAGAGAGCGAGAGAGAGAGAGAGAGAGAGAGAGAGAGAGAGAGAGAGAGAGAGAGAGAGAGAAGGGAGGGGGAGATGATTAAGTTGTGCTAGATTAATTCACCTTGTTTCGTACTTACACGCGGGGATTATAATATGGTCGCGTGAATGTTGAAGATGTGTATGTGTGTGCGTGTGTGTGTGTGTGTGTGTGTGTTAATTGTTAACTTACAGTACTAAGCCAGACAATCCAAAGAGTTCCTTAATTAGATACACTTCAATACTTAGTGTACGTTACCTATTGGATCACATACAAGCCTTGGCGACCGAGAAGGTGCCTGGGTTCCGTACATATGTAGATGCCACATCTACTAAAAACTTGACACGACGGGATAGCAAACAAACTGATAATTGAGCACCTTGGATACAATCTTTATCCGTTAGGAAAGCCAACAATGATGTAGGCAAGTGCATTCATGGGGGATTCTAACCCTTACTGCCAAACGTGTATATAAGAGTGTGTTAATAAGGGAGCGAATGAGTAGGCTAATGCATAGGATAATATGTTTAGGAGTGACTATGTGTGTTAGAGTGACCGTTAGCGAGTGTATGAATGTGTGTTCGTGTGTGTGTCTGATTGTGTATGCCAAATATTTGCATTCCTCGAAAGGTGTTATGGCTTTGCAGAGTTGATTAATACTATCATCGGTTGCACAGTTTACTAATACTATTATCGTTCTGAATCATATTGCTCGATTATTCAACAATCTGTCATAAATGTATTAATTTTCGATTAACATATAAGTCTATATCAGTTGATTTTAATTTCCACCAATCTTAAGTTCCAAAAATGTGCTGCCAAAACACAATAACTAGACTATACGCTGTTTCATTTCATCTGACGGTAAATTGAATTCCTAGGAAGCTAATTTATCGATAATTAATGGTCAAATATTAAACCACAATGTCCCTACATCATATTAAGACTAAGTTTATATAATTAGCACCATATTTCACGACAAAATAATAAAAATAACTGAAACAATTTGATGGGAAGTTTGCAATTTACCGTCAGTTGAAGATAAACAGGTTATAGACTTTAGTATCTTACCTTTTCATATTAGGCTATTTAGATTTGGTTGTCTTTAGTATACTGTATTGGTGAACTATTTCTTATTCCAACATTAACGAATAAAACATTCAGAAGACGGGACACTGTCAAACACATCTCTCTACACTGGAATTCAAAACCAGTTTAGATACCTCTGGAACAATCTTGAAGTAATCTTGACCAATTTTGAAAATAATTTTGAATTCCATGCTCGTACAAATTCTGGCTATACACAGATTTGTTGTAAAGATTAGCTTACATAACAACATTTCGCCTTGTTTTGCTCTCATTTGCAGTCAATTGGACCTAAGTTGTGATGGATTCCTGTGTCGCAGTCTCGGACTTAGACATTATAAATGAACAATACCTAATAAATGAACAGTACGTATATAAATTAATTAAGCTCTAAAAACATGATCATTCTCCTCTTGCCTGTGGTATGTTAAACGAAGGTAGGGGAGTGTAAGCCCCTGCCTCTGTTTTAAGACTATCGACCTAAGACCCCCTCGGATTAATATCCCGGAAGCTGGACAGGTGCGCGTCACAGCAGAGACCCTACAGCAAGCAGAGATCGGCCAACTACCGCCATCTTGGAGACCCCGGAATCACTATTGTTACTCACATCAAGATAATAATAATACTAATAATAATAATAATAATAATAAATTATGGTTGTTATTAAATGAGTAGTATAATGCATTCAATATATAATTCCGATAGTTATATTTACATAATATAAATAGGAGGGTCAGAGATAATTCAGACTCATAATGCAACACAAAATAATAATGAACGATAGACGCAAAATACAATAATGAAACAAAACAAAGCTATTATAAACGCAAACATTATATCCTTATACTGCTTATCTCCTTGCGGATTACGACGCATTTTGACAGTTTTTCTGGCTATTATCAGACGATTTTATTCCGTTTTGGAAGTCGCTCTAGCAGTCAAAAGGGTAAAAACGATCTCAATCATCCCTCTGACTCCCACAATGCCTTCCTAAAATTGAATAAAATCGTCTAATAATAGCCAAAATAAACAGTCAAAACGTGTCATAGTCTTTAACCCCTTCTGTACCGGCAACGTATTATGTATTTGATTTCAGCTACATTTAGACGATTTTATGAAGCTTAGGAAGGATATATGGTGGCTAAAAGGATTAATTGAGATAGTCTGTAGCCTTTTTATCCTTTTTATGAGTAGACATAATTCCTAAGCTGAATAAAATCGCTTAATAGTTGCCAGAATATAATGAAAAGGATGTCACCGGTACTGAATGGGTTAACCCGTTCAGTACCGGTGACGTTTTCTTAAACTTTTCAGGCTACTGTTAGAAGATTGTATTCAGTATAAAAAGGGCCTCCAGCAATTAACAGGCTTCGAGCTATCTCACTTAACCCTCTTTGCAACCACAGATCCTTCTTAAACTGCAAAAAGTGTCGACATATAGCCAGAATAACATTAAAAAGACGTCGCCGTTAAAGAAGGGGTTAAGGGGTGAATATCGCTGGCTCCAAAATGGCATCCACTCTAAAACAATCCCCCTCCCCCCCCCCCCCCCTCTCTGTTACTATATATATAGGATTTCCTACGTCGTCGGCATCCAATCATCCGCATTGTGAACCGCGCGTTGCCGGGGTGATCATCGTCGTCATCCCAACTTTCGGAAAAGTGATTAAGTCCCCCTCCCTTCCGTGATGGCCAATCAATCCGGTTGCCATGACACCAAATCTCGGGAAAAATTGGAAAGATAATCATCCCCTGCTGCCTGTTTCATGCCAAGACCGCCACACTCCTAAACGGCCACACACAAAACGGCCACTCACAAAACGACCATACACAAAACGGCCACTCACTAAACGGCCACACACAAAACGGCCACTCACAATACGACCACACACAAAACGGCCACTCACAAAATGGCCACTCACAAAACGGCCACTCACAAAACGGCCACTCACAAAACGGCCACACACAAAACGACCACTCACAAAACGGCCACTCACAAAACGGCCACACACAAAACGGCCACTCACAAAACTACCACACACAAAACGGCCAATCACAAAACGGCCACACACAAAACGACCACACACAAAACGGCCACACACAAAACGACCACACACAAAATGGCCACACACAAAACGGCCACACACAAAACGGCCACACTCCTAAACGGCCAAAACGATCACCATTCCCTATACTAATCTGTCTAAGCAACATAACCTGATATAATCAACACCTATAATATAACCTAATTTGAGCCAACCGAATATAATCAAATCTAACCTCACTTAATTTAACCCTTTCTGTACCGGTGCCATCCTTTTCATTATATTTTGGCAACTATTAGACGGTTATATTCAGCTTAGGAAGAATTTCTAGCAATTAAGAGGCAATATATTATCTCAATTAATCCTTTTAGCTACCACAGATCCTTCCCAAGCTTCATAAAATCGTCTAAATGCTTAACTTAAAGTAACCTAACATTACCAACTTAAGCTAACCTAACTTAACCTAACATTACCAAACCTAAAATAACTTAACTTTACCTACCATTACCAAACCTAACATAATCTAATATAACCTAATTTACCTTACTAACACAATCTAATCAAACCTAATTTTTCTTAACCTAACATAATCTAATCTAACCTAATTTAACTAAACCAAACCAAACATAATCTAATCTATCCTAATTTAACTAGACGTAACATAATCAAATCTAACCAAATTTAACTAAACCCAACATAATCTAATCTAACCTAATTTAACTTAACCAAACATAAATCTAACCCAATTTAACTAAACCTAACAATCTAATCTAACCTAATTTAACTAAACCTAACATAATCTAATGTAACATAATGTAACTTAATCTAACGAGACCAAACCTAACTTAAGGGGGCCCACCTCGCTTTTTTTCTCTTTCTCTTCCTCTCTTTGGCTTTTATCCATTCGGCCCCATTCAGCCTACTGTTTTAAGACGTTTACCCCCATCCAGGTGTCGATATTTTTTAGGCGAGCGGTAGCGAACCATCATATATATAGATTTTGTTTTTACAGGAGCTAAATTTGTAAATTTTTCGATAGAAAAATTTCTCCGGCGAAGCCGGATTTCTTCATACAATGCTGGCGAGCGATAAATCGACACCTGAATGAGGATAAACGTCTTAAAACAGTTGGCTGAATGGGGTCGAATGGACACAAGCCAGAGAAAGAGAGAAAAGAGGAGAAAGAGAAAAAAACAGGTGACCCCCCTATACAAACCTGGACTGCTTAGGCTCTGGCCGTTTAGGTTGTGGCCGTCTAGGATTGTGGCCGTTCTGACTTGCTTCCCTGCTACCTGGATCTTATGTGACCTGGAATGCTATTATCTAGGGGCCTCCAATATCACTACATCAGCACTAATAGATCAGCGCTCTGGCTTTTTCTCCCTCTACACACACACTCACTCTCTCTCTCTTTCCCCCTCTCTCGCACGCACGCACGCACGCACGCACGCACGCACTCACTCACTCACTCACTCACTCACTCACTCACTCACTCACTCACTCTCACTCATTAGGGTGTAGGTGGCGTATGCACCTTCGCCCTTTGAAATTATGTAATTATGATACTTGTGTAACATTTGTACTTCTCTCAATAAACAAGCAAATCAAATCTCTCTCTATTGCTCTCGCTCTCTCTCTCTCTCTCTCTCTCTCTCTCTCTCTCTCTCTCTCTCTCTCTCTCTCTCTCTCTCTCTCTCTCTCTCTCTCTCTCTCTCAATAATTCAGAAGGGTAGTGTGCCATATAGTTTAGAACATAATAAGGAACGAATTCATGAGTAAGGGGTAAACCAATTACTTGATGCTTTCCAGATACGATGACGCATTTCTTTTCTGTTTCTGGCTATTATTAGACGAATTTAATCAGCTTAGGAAGAGTATATAGAAGTCAGAGGTTTGAGATAGTGTTTACCCTATTAAATCCCACAGATGCTCCCTAAGCTGTAAACAATCAGCAAATGATAGTCAGAATAAACTATCTAAATGCGACATTATCCTCTTGGGGTTACTAATCTCATATACAATATATAAAGGTTGATGCCAATCACATGTTGAAGATGGACAATCAAGTTTAATCACCGCGACTGTAAGTGCTAGTATATTTTAATATAGAAAACTGAACGACTCCGTCATTAGTCTAGCAATCCTCGAAAGTGGCAAATAAACATTAGCATTGTATTTAGGAAGGAAAAATATTAACCCCTTTAGTACACGATGGCGTCATTCTCCTTTGATTCTGGCTAACAATGAGGAGCTTAGAAAGAACCTCTGGGAATCAAAGAGGTGATCTCAAGTAACAGTATGATTTCCACAAGGCCAACACATAAAGGAAAACTTCAGTATATACTGATTGAGTTAAATCAGCACCAGGAAAAAGAGCCAAAGATTTGATCAGCCGCCACTCACAATCAGTCAAATAAATCGCTAACTTCACTTCAATTCATTTACTACAATCTTTCCACAGCATATAAATCTTTACAACTACATATGGGATGACGATCTTGGTTTGTCAGTTTAAGGGGTTAGTGATTATTTTTGGTCTACATATTTACTTAATAGTTTCATCGCTAGTCCTCCATCAAGCTTTAAACAAAAAAGACCCTACACCCCCCTTCAAAATAAAGTTGTAAATTTTTCGGTAGAAAAATGTCCCGGCCAAAGGCTGATTCCCCCTAGGATTACAGGCACCAAAAATCGCCAAACTAATGGAATGAATATATAAAAATCTCAAAAATAATGGTACTACACCTGAGGGAGAAAAAGCAAGAATCTCCCCCTTAACCCGGCACGAAACCTTCATCTATTCCACTCTCCCTTACAAACCGTCTCTATGTATTCAGAAAATTAGCAAAAATGTATATATATATACCGGTATAGATTTATCACTATTTGTATTATTATTATTATTATTATTATTATTATTATAGATTTATTATTTATAGATTTATTATTGTTTATATATATCTTTATCCGCTCACTCTCTGAAATACACTGAGACATTCTATCCTATCATCTTCTCGACCTTCATCATCTTCTATCATCAAGGTTCCGATAGCGAAAGATGTTGATTCATGCACTTAGATAACAACTCTCCGCTGCTCTGGTCCAAGGTTAACTGCTGACAAATTTAAAAATCACAAATAAGGTTAACTCGTTTAACCCTGTAACTAATCAGAGTTGTTCTTATGATGCCGAGAGAAGCTGAAGAATGTCAATTGGCGGTAGATGAAAACAGAAATAAATTAAGAGAGATAAAGGACATTTTCAAGTTCTTGGCTCCTAAAGAAATGGTTTACTTATTCTAATTGTTTGACGAAAACTACTAGACATGCAACCAAAATGGAAAATGTCGTCCTATGCATTGTTGTATATCATATGAAGAATAACTCAAGGAAATATAATTTGGTGCCTTTAAGGAGAGTTTTCTCTCAAAAGGCTCAGCCAGTTAAATTTGACAGTGTACTATTATTATAATGTAAAACAAAAATTGGCTAAATCAACGTTTCACTTTCACTTTCACATGTATATTATCTGAACTTGGATGACGTCAACATTTGTATGAATTTAAGTATTTGTTATATAAATGTATGTATTTATTTTTCGATTTTATACAGGTTAAGAATGTCCGTTCATACTCAAGATTACTATTGTATATAAAGCAACTTGCCCAACGAGTAATATAATGGTCTTGATTAACCCTTTGAAGATCATGCCGCATTATCTGGTTATCATTAGACGATTTTATGTAGCTTAGAAAGGATCTGTGGGAATTATAAGGATAAAGTACATCTCAACTAACCCTCTGACTTCCATACACCCTTCCTAGTAATTGCCAGAAAAAAGGAACAGAAATTCGTAATCGGATCTTGAAAGGGTTACCTCAGTCATAATAAGTAATACTAAAGGGAAACTGCGAGCACCATTACCTAAAACACCACCAACAACAACAACACTAACAACAACAATATCGTAGCGGCTGGCTGGATTAACAAGGCTTCACGTATATCCGATGAAAATTAATCGGGAAACTCACGTGAAATTGAAAGCTTTCCTTGACAGTCGTGCTATACGAAACTGGAAACTAACTAACTAACTAACTAACTAACTAACTAACTAACTAACTAACTAACTAACTAACTAACTAACTAACTCTAACTCTCTCTCTCTCTCTCTCTCTCTCTCTCTCTCTCTCTCTCTCTCTCTCTCTCTCTCTCTCTCTTATCTGCTGTTGCTTTATTCTGGGAGAGTTGAATCACTCTTTATAATGTTTTATTTCGCGATTTTCATACTATTCTCTTTCATATAATACAAATTAATGTACATGTACTCTTTATCTCAGATGATTTTATACACAAACAATTACATTTTTCTAACTAAAACAGTCATAAACATGGTGAGGGGTACACTTTCACAGCTGAAGAAAATTGTGTAGCAATATTGTGTAAACAATATAAATATATACAAAATAATAACAATCAAAATAAGTAGTCGCCAAATTGAATGTATAAATAAATGTGGCTTTAAGAATGAAAATTAAATTTATTATAGATTATATATATATATATATATATATATATATATATATATATATATATATGTGTGTGTGTGTGTGTGCGTGCGTGCGTGCGTGCACTGAGTGTGTGTACTGTGTGTGTGTGTGTGTGTGTGTGTGTGTGTGTGTGTGTGTGTGTGTGTGTGTGTGTGTGTGTGTGTGTGTGTGTGTGTGTGTGTGTGTGTGTGTGTGTGTGTGTGTAGTATACATTGCATCTAAATTTAACGGAGACCCACTATTCTCAGCTATTTATCTCGTATCAGGAACATCACCATGTATCTATTCTCAAGAGGAATAAGATTTAAAAAAAAACAGTGTTGCTAACGGTGCATGTTACAAACACCTGCCCTTTGATAACAAAACACATTTTATCATTACAATGCGGCTTGACGGGACAATAAAGTTTATGCTGAACAGATGCTATTAAAGGAACTTGAATTTTATACATTCATTCATAATATCTCGTGGACCATTTTTTATTTTAGGTCCCTGCAAAGCGAGGACCTCTAGGCATTACTCATGTCGTTGTTGTTGATTTTATTCGTCTTGTTAGGGCGACGCTTATTAAAAAATATATCTACATTTCTTGGTTAATAACCAAATATAACAAATGTTCACATGCATATACTCTGATGTATCCTCTGGGCCATAATGGAGCCCTTTTTATAAATTTCGTCCTATGTATAGCGCCACGCGCCTCGGTGTTAACATAGCCACATGGACCTTAAGTCCGCTTGGACATATTATAGAAATACAGCGATTGCGGATGATTTAAACATTAATTTTCCTTTATAATAAATAATATAAGTTTTTTTTTAATAACAAATAAAACCTTTACATTAAAAAAAATACATACAGTGCACATTATCCTAACATATTTATAAACAAAGGTCCACGATTGTTCAAAGTGACTGTACTATGATCATTTATAGACCAGTTCCTGCATTTGTCCTATCTTAATTATATTTATGTTGTGTATATTATATTTATATCCCTCTAACCCGTGTATGTAGCGGAGGTATATTCCGGTATCTACAGTAAGTAACTACTTCTTCTGACGAGTTTTTGTCAATCAGACTTACACCTGCTCAAACTAGTGGTGCTTTATATTGTGTGTGTGTGTGTGTGTGTGTGTGTGTGTGTGTGTGTGTGTGTGTGTGTGTGTGTGTGTGTGTGTGTGTGTGTGTGTGTGTGTGTGTGTGTGTGTGAGAGAGAGAGAGAGATAGTGTGTGTGTGTGTGTGTGTGTGTGTGTGTGTGTGTGTGTGTGTGTGTGTGTGAGAGAGAGAGAGAGAGATAGTGTGTGTGTGTGTGTGAGAGAGAGATAGTGTGTGTGTGTGTGTGTGAAGAGACAAAGAGCTCGGCACAAAGACAGACAGTATATTTTTCGTTATTTTGCCATCAAGCTGACTAGTTTCATATTACTCTACTTACTATTTTTTTCTTTTCTTTTTGTTTTTTTCAATATCTCAAACCATATCCGTTCAGTTAGTGTTTATACCCTGTTCCAAATAAGTAGGCCAACATTTGTGCACATTGACATCTATGACTCACAAACGACTTAAGTAATTGAGCTAATATTTCTACCATATGGATACGGTCAGCCAGGGAATAGATGTGGAAATTGACAGCCCATTTGCTCAATTTCTACCATTTGGGAAGGGTCAGGCGGGGAACAGGTGAAGAAAATTGACAGCCCATTTGCTCTAGCACTTTTTAAGTGCCAGAGGTTTGGGTTCACGATTTCTGGCCTACCTACTTGAAACAGGGCACAGGTATGTGTGTGTGTGTGTGTGTGTGTGTGTGTGTGTGTGTGTGTGTGTGTGTGTGTGTGTGTGTGAGTGTGTGTTTTTTTTTTTTTTTTTTTTTTTTTTTTTGGTATGAAGGAGACAAAATCAAGGTAGCCTACAATAAAGGTAATTTAGAGGCTTTGGAAAGTGTGGTGAAATGAATAGGAGGAGGAGGTGTTATTGAGAGTTCGCTGGATTACTCTTGGTAGGCGAGGCACAAATAGAAACAGTGGGGGAAGCCAGGTAAATGTATGTGGCTCCAAGATGTCGGCGTCGTCCCTGGCTTCACCGTACACAAGCCACAGCCGCCGACATAGCTCTACATCCATCATTTTTATAACCCAGGTGTCACGGCCTGCTGAAAAAGCGCGAGAATTATTACTAAGCCTTGTGATTTACCAGCTTGTCTCACTAGAGTGACTAGATCTTTAACTTAGCTGAAATAAGAAATATATAAATAAATATAACGCGAATATAAGTGTATTATATTAACTACAGTATGTACACTGTACAGTATATAAACCGTGTGTATATATATATATATATATATATAATAACCGGCCTTTGGCCGGAAAACATTTCTATCGAAAAACGTACAAATTTATCTTGAAGGAAGGTCTTGGGCAGGTGTTATTTTAAGCTTGATGGAGGTCTAGGGAGGAAGCTAAACAAAATATAAAAAAATATAGATAAATGAGCAAATATATGCGCCCATCCCCCCCTTTAATAATTCAACCATACCTCAGTATTAACCACCGACAATGATGGGGTTTGTCTAGGAATACGGGCCTATGTCTCATGCCTGCGATATCAAATACATGTCATAATTTGTGCTCACCAACCCACCAATTAACTTACAAATATACCTTATTAATGAAATAAATGAAAGTAATGAATACATGTGTTACTCCAAGGACTCGAACCTAGGATACTCACACCAAAATTCCGCACACTAAGTATTACGCTATCAAGATAGTTCACATCATAATTTGCCATAATGACTTACGACTGTCTAATAATTATTTGTGTCTAATGTTGTGAGCCCTATTTGTATTTTAAGTGGACCTCAAATAGTGGATATTTATGCGTCTTGCTTCTGCGTGTTATCTATTTTAGTTAAAGGGAAGGTAGTCGTTTGTCTGCCTCCCCCCCCCCCCTTCTCCCTCATGATTAGCATATTATATCGACTGACAATATAGCCCAAGAGCCCCATATTCACTGGCTGTATGTTAATCCACTTTATTATTGTCGTCAAACGGTTATCAAGTGTACCAGAAAATGTTTGTAAGTTTATTCACACAGCATGAAAGTTAATGGATGATGAGTGCACACAAGTAGTTTTGCACTTATCTATTTCACCCATATTTACTGTACAGGCATATTAGAAGTTTATCCACAAAACCTAACATAGCTAAATTTAACCTAGCCTAAAGTATTGTAAGCTAGACTAATCTAATATGTAAGAGATTCTCTCCCTCGCTCACACAACGAAGCTAAAATCCCTTCTGTACCAGCGACGTCTGTTGTATTTTATTCTAGCTATAGTTAGACGATTTATGAAGCTAAGGAAGGATATATGGTAGCTAAATGGGTGAATCTAGATAGTATGTAGACTTTTAATTGGAAGACGTCCTTTCTAAACTTACTATTATCGTCTACTAGTTGCCAGAATATAATGAAAAGGATGTCACTGGTACTGTATGGGTTCATTTAACCACGCCAAGCCTAAAGAAAGTAACCCAACTAAGGTTAATTAAACCTAGTCTAACCTCTCCTAAGCAACTATAGAGTGAGGAACAATAGTCACGAGCGAACTGACATGTCGGTAAAATGACCAGACACACACCCCTCACTTGTAACCAATTATCAAGCACAATCAAGAACAAAAAATATGAATGATAACATGATAAGAAAATAAAAACGTTTGCCAGAGGCCCTGTAGTTAATATCCATTCATATCAATCACTAGGGTTAATATACAGTATTGGTTGGTTATCGTACTATATACCTTTTTACTACCAGTCTGTAATGAAAATATGGCTCCACACTTATTATAGATTATTGAGTGGCATGTCCTTCTGCACTCAACAAGTTAAGGGGAGATGGTTTTATTTTTCTGGACCCTGTTCTCCCTCATGTTTAGCGTAATATAGTTTTGAGATTTTAAGACGTTCGTTCCGTTAGTTTGTCGATTTTTAGATATTTCGCCCAAAATATTTGTCAATATTAAGAAATTTCGTGCCATTTAGGTGTCGATGTGTTCCTGGCGAGCGATAGCGAGCCTGTATTTTAGAAGGTCCATATAACTAATGGCGTTCTCTTTTCATGAAAAGTTTGTAACAGTTAAGGGAATGGAATACATACTTAACTAATCCTTAATCTTCCACAGTCCTTCTTAAGCCGAGTAAAAATTACGTAATGCACATTTTTTCATCGAGATAGTAAAGTCTCAAGGAACTCTAGTAAAGTCACCCCTAAAAGTCACGTCCTATCTTCACAACTTCAACAATATTTCCTTTCGATATACGATACTAAACAAGGTACTCATGAACAAAGCTTATTCATAAATGTGTTGGCTTGTTTCTTGTTGTTCACTGGAGATGACTTAATTTGTTAATATAATGGAGGTAGAACAACACTTTAGGGGAGGAGGAGGGGACACACACACACACACACACACACACACGGTGGCCGAGCGCGCTTAGTACTCTGTATTGGGAGCGCTAGCTCTGGTGTCGGGGGTTCAATCCCAGGCGCCGGCAGGGGAAGTTCTCTCAAAAACATTCCCTGGCCGTGAAGGCAAGATCTGGGCGGATCGTCTCGGGGGACCCACAAAGTCTCCTGCCCACGTCCTACTCCCTTGGGAGTATGTAGGCGCTCTCGTTAGCTGCCAGGATCAGTCTGTTGATCCATTAGGATAAGATCTAGGTTAAGTCTGTGTATTTTCAGCCCCATTGGCTGCCGGCTTGAAATAAACCGATTATTATTATTATTATTATTATTATTATTATTATTACACACACACACACACACACACACACACACACACACACACTTATATTCTATATAAACACCAATTGAGGAGGAGCACTCTATTGACAACGTTTTGCTTAGTTTCATAGTCATAATTTGACCCGATGAAGCTATAAGCGAAACGTTGTCAATAAAGTGTTCCTCCTCAAATTATGCTTATATTAATGCTGTCAATTTTTCTTAATTTATTTATCAACTATACTCTGTTCCAAGTAGGTAGGCCAGAAATCGTGAATCCTAACCTCTGTAACACAAAAAGGGCAACAGCAAATGGGCTGTAAATGTCCAAACCTATTCCGTGGCTGACCCTTCCCAAATGGTAGAAATATTAGCTCGATTATTCTAGTTGCTTGTGACTTATAGAGGTTAATGTTCAAGAGTTTAGGCCCACTTATTTAGAACATGGTACAGTCCTTCTTCCCAAACCTCCACATACCATTCCGTCCTAGAACACCCCTCTGCGGATTCAGAACTACTACAACAAAACTTGATACTGAGTGTACCAGTTAACTCATTCTGTTCATTATATTCAGGCAACAATTAGATGACTGTATTCAGCTTTGGGAGAACGTCTATCAATTAAAAGGCTACATACTATATCTATCAATCCTTTTACTTACCATACATCCTTCTATAACTGGCCAAAATCGTCTAAATATAGCTAGAATAAAGATTAAGAAACGTCGCCGGTTCAGAAAGGGTTAACACACACACAACATAACAATTACTGCGGTTATGGCGCGAACTTTTTCTACATCTACTATTCGGCATAGATTTTCATTGTACTCGAGTCAGATCTCACAGACCAATTTCCGAGCCAATGTATCAATTACTTTAGTAGGGTGCAGAAATTGTAGCATCTAGTCCTTATGAACTGTCGTTGTTCTCACTTATGGGGGAAGGGTTTATTTGATAGTAGATATATTTACGTATATATATATTATTGTTTTAGTTTCCTTCTTATACCTCCATCAAACTTTAAAAAACATGCCCATGATCCCCCTTCCAGATCTATTTGTACATGTTTTCGGTAGAAAAAAAGGTCCCTCCTTAATTACAGGCTCGCTTAATATTGACAAAGAAATGGGGCGAAAGGTCTTAAAATCGCCAAACTAATGGGCCAAACGTCTTAAAATCTGGTAACTAATGGGGTAAACATGAGGGAGAAGGGGGTGGGACAGAACCCCCCCCTCCCCCCCCCCCCCCCCCGCCTCAATTATTACTCCTTACATCTATAGCGCAAAAGTTATAAAATCTAATTGATGTGGATTAGCACTGTTTTAGCGGTAGCTATCACAATTGCCATTTTTCTCTCACAAATAATTATGGACACGGCGAAAACAATATATACAAAAATAGATACGAGTTAATATGGATTTTCTTTTTATCGGCAACAAATATCGCACATAAATTTCTTGTGTAACGTATCAATTACTCCAGACATGGCGCGAATATTCTCAAATCTAGTTAGTATGGATTTTCATTGTTTTAGCGCCAGCCCTCACACATAACTTAATTGTGTAACGTATCAATTACTGTACTTACGGCTTGGAGGCAAATATACGAGCTTTGTTAACATCGCTCAATATGAAATCACCGAGAGAACTGCCAGTCTTTCGCTTGGCCCACTTCATTTGCCACGAAGGCTGGTATTTAAGACGGCAAAACAATGTGTCATTGATTACTACTGAGTACTGGTTTCCGTTAATGTCAGCCTGTTAATGATTGGTGCTGAGGGAGGTAGATAAATTGATATAGCTAGATCTGATACGTAAATAGATGGATAAATAGGTATATTAGATATTCATATTTGTTTTCACCAACCCACAAATTAATTTACAAATAAACCTAACTAATGAAATCAAGGAAAGTAATGAATACATGTGGTACTCCAAGGACTCGAACCTAGGATACTCACACCGAAATTCCGCACACTAAGCATTAAGCTATCTAGTTTTAGATATATATATAGATTTAGAAAGATGGATAATTGACCTCACGAGG
>CM064514.1:46296706-46414711 GCA_032716605.1 Paralithodes platypus
GGAAAAGATAGATTCAGTGAGAGTTGCAGAGCTCAGCTGTTGATTAGAAGAAAGATTGGAAGTATCGTTTCACTCTTGGGTTGGCGAGTTGCACAGAGTATGGGTGGGATTGTGTTGCAAGACGGGTACTACGTACCCTACGCAGAGGAGGTGGTATACATTGAGAAAATTCGGTGGAACACTGATTATTGTAATAGGGGGGATGGACGTAATTATTTACTTATATATTTATTGACCAAAACAAATAGGGCGAAAGGTCATCAAATCACCAAACTAATAGGGCAAACGTCTTATAATCTTATAACTAGTGGGGTTAAACATGAGGGAGAAGGAGATCCAGAAAAAGCAGCTACCTTCCCCTTAAGCAGTTTATCAAAAAAGTTCACCAGTCTGTAATTAGTGTGTCTCCAAATAGTGTCCAAACATTGCTGACCACGAATGTACATATCAGGAGTGTTTAACCCCTTCAGTACCGGCGCCGTCCTTTTAACTTTAGTCTAGCTCACATTAGACAATTTTATTCAGGTTAAAAAGGGTCTCCAGCAATTAATAGGCTTCGAACCATCTCACTTGACCATTTGTACTACCACAGCTTCTTCTTAACCATCCCACTTGACCATTTGTACTACCACAGCTTCTTCTTAACCATCCCACTTGACCATTTGTACTACCACAGCTTCTTCTTAACATCCCACTTGACCATTTTTACTACCACAGCTTCTTCTTAACATCCCACTTGACCATTTTTACTACCACAGCTTCTTCTTAACCATCCCACTTGACCATTTGTACTACCACAGCTTCTTCTTAACATCCCACTTGACCATTTTTACTACCACAGCTTCTTCTTAACATCCCACTTGACCATTTTTACTACCACAGCTTCTTCTTAACCATCCCACTTGACCATTTGTACTACCACAGCTTCTTCTTAACATCCCACTTGACCATTTTTACTACCACAGCTTCTTCTTAACCATCCCACTTGACCATTTTACTACCACAGCTTCTTCTTAACATCCCACTTGACCATTTTTACTACCACAGCTTCTTCTTAACATCCCACTTGACCATTTGTACTACCACAGCTTCTTAACATCCCACTTGACCATTTTTACTACCACAGCTTCTTCTTAACCATCCCACTTGACCATTTTTACTACCACAGCTTCTTCTTAACATCCCACTTGACCATTTTTACTACCACAGCTTCTTCTTAACATCCCACTTGACCATTTGTAATACCACAGCTTCTTCTTAACATCCCACTTGACCATTTTTACTACCACAGCTTCTTCTTAACATCCCACTTGACCATTTTTACTACCACAGCTTCTTAACATCCAACTTGACCATTTTTACTACCACAGCTTCTTCTTAACCATCCCACTTGACCATTTGTACTACCACAGCTTCTTCTTAACATCCCACTTGACCATTTTTACTACCACAGCTTCTTCTTATCCTGCTCAAAATCTTCTAAATATAGCTATACAAAAAAAACGTCGCAGGTACAGAAGGGGTTAATAAGATATTCAGTCATCTCCTCGCATATTTCGTCTACCTATGATAACTGTGTGTTGTTGTACAGTCCTGTCCAGTATTCCCTGGACACTTATATTTACTCAAATCACGCGAAGCAAACCTTTGAACAGTACTAAAGGCCGTATTCATAAGGGGATCACCGGCTTTTTTTATTTGTCTCTCCATTTTTCTCTTTCCCTGGCTTGTATCCATTCGGCCCCATTCAGCCAACTGTTTCAAGACGTTTATCCCTATCCAGGTGTCGATTTCTTCCTGGCGAGTGATAGCGAGCCAGCATTGTATGGAGAAATCCAGCTTCTCCGGAGACATTTTTCTAGCGTAAAATGTACAAATTTAGCTTGCTGTCAAAACAAATATATATATATATATGCTGGCTCGCTACCACTCGCCAGGAAAATATTGACACCTGGATGGGGGTAAACGTCTTAAAACAGTAGGCTAAATGGGGCCGAATGGATACAAGCCAAAGAGAGAGAGAGGGATAGAAATAAAAAAAGCGAGGTGGCCCCCCTTAAACATGTGGGAAGGAAGTTGTCTATGTCGTGGCGAACAACGACTAAGAAACTGGGTGTTGATTTGTGAAAGCAAGGTTTATGTCACTTAGTTTCTTAACCCCTTCAGCCTTGCTTCAGCACCATGACGCCTTTTTCCCTTTGATGCTGGATAAAATTAATTATTTTATGTAGTTTAAGAAGGACCTACGTTACTAAGAGGGTTTATTGAGATCATATTTACCCGTCGGAGTGAAATATGTAGATCACAAACTAAAGAAAGTCGTTTAAATGTATCCAAAATATGATGAACATTACGTCGTGGTGGTGAAGGGTTTAAATATTGCAGATTATTGTTTACCTATTTCACTCACTATTGCGTCGGGTTATTACAGTGGTAAGGCGAACTAATATGGCCGTGCGACATTCCTTTATCTCACTTGGTTTAGTTACAGTTTGATAACAGGGTGTAGGTTATAATAGCGGTAACTTTACATTCGTGGTCAGGAAACTCTAGACACATATTAAAAGCTCTGTTATGATACACTAACGAACATTATGATAAACTTCTTGAGTCACAAAGATCATGTTACTGGGATTCACTAGTTAGCATTCAGAGTATTGTTTTTTTTTTATCATAAGGAGGTGTTCAAACATTCCTGACCCCGACTGTACATGTGTCTTTTGAAGGTAAGATATTGTGTTGTGCTTGAGCCAGGTGGTCCGACCTCTTAAAACACCACCATTAGCCAAGATTACTCGGCCAGGTTAATCCCTCAGGAACCATCTATAGGGGAATATTTACATATAATTTACAGTAGACGTTATGTTGTATACCTTCGAGTTACCATCACGTATACTCAAAGCAATGCCCTACAATTATTTGCATGCTCAACTGCAACCAATAATGCACATACAAAGGAGCAAATAAAGGTAAACGTGTTCATGTAGTGAATGTGAAATAATGAAACATTAATTATGGAAAATCATCATCAATCAACCTGGGAAATTGTAGCCTGTATAAAACAACCGTTGTCATTTTGCTGTTCTGAAGGATCTTAATGGAAGGACTTAGTCTTATTGTCACTGCAATTTCAGAATATCAATTGTGTTATTCATCTAAACAAATAAGCTAAGAAGGAAGCTACTACCATATCTTAGTTTCGCACTCGCGGATCTTGTATGTACACACACTCACCCCCCCCCCCCCCACCACCACCAATAACAACAACAACAACAACAACAAACGATGTGAGTGGCGGGTCTTTTTTCACACCATAAGTTTGGCAATTAGAAAACACTTCACCACATTCAGGTGTCGATTTTTCTGGGTGAGCGATAGCGAGCCTGCAAATTAAGAGAAACCGACCGTGATATATTCCTACCCCAAAATATACTTAGTTAGCTTGAAGAGGATTCATTGAAGGGGATCTGGGGAGGTGTGTTTCTTAGTCTAGGCGGCCAACAGAAATACATTGCTCGAAAATGTCAAAATCAATCAAAACCCTCAATATACTTAACTCAAACAGTATCGGGGACGTCCTTCTTACTATATTCTGGCCACTATTAGACAATTTGATGCAGCTTACAGTAACTAGGTCCTCCAGCAATTAAGAGGCTTCGAACTATCTCCCTTAACCCTTTTTACTACCACAAATCCTTCTTAAAACTGCACAAAATCATCATAAATAAGATAGAATAAAATTAGAAAGGCCTTAAGGGGTTAAACAAAATATCGTAATAGCCCCAAAGACAACACACCAAATAATGCCAATCAAACATAAGCAGATAATATTACTGGTATATAATATGGTGTCTATAAGGAGCATATAATAGCTACCTCCAATCGTCCCTACAGAAGAACCTTACATCCCTGGGGCCCTCTATCCCAAGTTTGCCTGGTCTGTGTTACTTGGGGTTTATAAGAGCGTCAGTGGAGCGTGAAATGAGTATAATGCAGCATGATGTATTGCAGGGGGGAGGGGGGGGGGGATTTATTACAGTGGAACCCCTATGTGAGCCTTTTTTATCACAGGGGATGGTACGTACACTCACAGGCTGTAATATGCATGCACCCATTTGAGTCTTTGAAACTTTAAAACCGAACTTTGAACATATTGGGAAGTAAGAGAATACTATTATCTTTTGATTTTATACAGATTCCAATGTGTATAATATTATGTATTATGACTTACAAGTATATGGCATTAAACGTCATAATTTAGACTACGGTAGTCTAAAATTTTACTCTTCAGTAACTCGGTGTGTGTGTGTGTGTGTGTGTGTGTGTGTGTGTGTGTGTGTGTGTGTGTGTGTGTGTGTGTGTGTGTGTTAACTGGACTGACCTAGCTTGCCAGGGGTGAACCATGGATGACCTGGCTCAATACGTACACAATAATAGAACCAAAGTCCCTCAACTACTCTGGACTCTGGAGTAGGGATGAAAAGTTGAATCACAATTATCGTTCTGAAATAATAGTAAACCACATAATAGAGATTATAGTAATTAAAATGTGAATCGTAGGCTTCATATTCTTTAAGTACCCGTTATGCTGCTGTATTCATAAAGCGTGACTTATTGGTGTACTTTCATTTGGAATCTGTATAGTACAAGCTACTGAATCAGCTCTGTCTTGAGTCCCCCCCCCCCCCCCCAACAAAAACAAAATATTAAATAAAAAAAAGAGGAAAAGTGGGGATTGAGCCTGAGTATATAGATAGATACATAGACAAACTACTGCGAACACATGAACACGGACGGTATTGTGTTGCCATCTGTACGAACTTCTCAATTATAAAAACAAGGATGCAGAGCACCGAAGGCCTACGTCGAATGTTGTCAGTCACCCACCAATCCAAACCCTTCTTCCTAGTATTTCCCCCTTGACAACTATTTCGGCTCATCCAGTCCAACAAATAGAAGGATAACAACAACAAGAGTGAGGCGAGTGGTATTAAGTCTTTCTTTAATCCTATTAGGGTACTTGATTCTCTCACATTTTGAGGATCAATGTGCTTCATTATAAGCAACATGAATAGATAGAAAGATACAAAAAGAAACAAATGTGGATACAACAAATAAAAATTAAAAAAAATGCAACGCTGCAAGCATGCTTAAGCAGAAAAGGTTATTTAATCTGCTTCGTCCACAGCAACAAAGTAAGACTCGTACAAGGAGCCGTCATATAATTGTACACATTATCTTCGATAACCTGTTTCATATGATATACAGAGCTGCTATGGAGTCAATGTTAAAGCTACACATAGGATTATTAATTGTTGTGTGCGTGTTTACCTTATTGTATTTACCAAATTGCGTTTTACAGGATTTATATATCTTCTCGTAGTCCCGTCTGCTATTAAATTATTATACTTTCCTTTATATGACGCTATACTTTTTGCACACACTAAATCGCTGGGTAAGTAGTGCCACATTTGAATTACTCTATTTGGAAATCCAAACTTCCGAACACCTTTCTTGCACCTCTTCTTCATAAGTTTAAGATCGTGCCCTATTGTTCTTCCAGTTGCTGGTATAACAAAGTCATCTTTGTTAATGAACTTATTCCCGTGAACACATTTGTAGAGCGATAACATTTCACCTCTATTTCTTCTCTCCTCAATCACTGTCCAGATGTTGTAGCCTCTCCTCGTACTGTAGAACCTTTATTCCCAGTACCCACCTAGTAATAACTCTTTGTATTTTTTCTAGCATGTTAATGTTTTTTTCTTCAAGTGAGGACTCCAAACCACTAAAGCATATTCCAGGCTTGGTTCTAAAGAATTGAGTTATTAGTACCTTGATATGGTCATTTGGGTCTAGCTTCGCACTAGCTAAAATATCCAAATGCTTCTCTTGTTCTGACGTTTGTTTTTGGTTAGTCTAGGGGACTCTAGGCTATCATCCCTGGTGGCCTATTTGTGTGTACTTCAATTTTTAAATTTCCAGTTAGGCTATCACCGCTGGTGGCCTATTTCTGCGTACCGGTATTTCATAATTTTTGTTTTCGGTTAGTCTAGGCTATCATCCCTGGTGGCCTATTTCTGCGTACTTAAATTTTTAAATTTTCAGTTAGGCTATCACCGCTGGTGGCCTATTTCTGCGTACCGGTATTTCATAATTTTTGTTTTCGGTTATTTTTGTTTTCGGTTAGTCTAGGCTATCATCCCTGGTGGCCTATTTCTGTGTACCTACCGGTATTTCATAATTTTTGTTTTTGGTTATTTTTGTTTTCGGTTAGGATAGGCTATCACCCCTGGTGGCCTATTTCTGTTTAAATAAAAATAAAAAATAAATCGGTTCGGTTATCACTGCGTATTTAAATTTAATTTTGTTTTGTTTTAATTTTCGGTTAGGTTATCACCGCTGATAACCTATTTGTGCGTATTTCAAATTTTTTGTTTTCGGTTAGGCCTATTTATGTAAGTGAAGTGACCTGAAGTGAGTTAAGTGTTTTTAAAGTGAGATAAGTGTTTTTTAAAGCGAGTTTAGTGTTTTTAAAGTGAGTTTAGTGTTTTTAAGTGAGTGAAGTGATCTGAAGAAAGTGATCGCCACCATGCCTCGTGCCTGTACCAACTGCGCCGGTAGGTTTGGTGCTTCCATGTTTGCTCCTGCCGATCCACAAGTCTGCCGACTCTGCCAGCAACGAGAGGATTTGACAGCAAAATTGGATGAAGCCCACAACAAGATCAACGCCCTCACCAGGAAGCTGGAATCACTCCAAGAATTTGTAACACTCAACGTTGGAGTATCACTAACTCCAATTGTTTCAACTCCAGCATCCACCACCGCCCCAACGTCATCTGCCAACAATCCAACACCTGCAGTAGCCACTGCAACAGATGCTTCTGATGAACAGCCGCCCTGTTCACCTTAGTCTCTCCCCCACTCCTCGTGCAAGAAGCCTGCTAGCAAAAACAGTACCAACCCCTCGCCCCCGTTCTAACCACTCCTCTCCCCGACCTGTACGCAGAGTCTCGCCACCACAGATTTCCGGATTTACACCAGTGAGGAACGGTGCACGACCAACGCAGAAAAGGTCTCATCTACCAGTCACAATGTCAAACAGATTTGAGATCTTGGTAGAGATGGAAGACGAACCAGAAGAGACCAGACTCGTTGGGGATTCCATCCTACGAGGACAGGTCGAAGAGTTCTGCGACAGAGTCCCAAATCGACGAAAAAGATTTTGCATCCCAGGAGCTGGACTGGACGACATTGTGGAAGCCTTCGAAGATACCACAAAGGATGCAAACGAAAATACCCTTTTTGTCATCCATGCTGGTTCAAATGACATCATGCGCACCAGATCCGAAGAGTTGATGGAGAAATATCGCAAGATGATCCAGCACTACAAAAACAAGTCAAGGAATATCATCATCTCAGGCATTCTCCCCAAGATCGACGCATCTGACAAATTCTACGACAAAGCCTTCAGCACAAGTAGCCGACTAAAATATTTGTGTCTGAAGGAAGAAGTTGAATTCATCAACCTCTGGGATAATTTCTATAACCAGCCTACTCTGTTCCGCAAGGATGGCACTCATCTAAACCCTGTGGGTTCAGCACGCATGGGTCGTCTCCTACACGAAGCAGTCCGCAGCCATGGATAAAAAAACGCCATCCGAGAAGAAGCAGCAGTGACATAAATCATCCAACGCCAAGCAAAAAACAGAGGCAACCGAGGACCACCAGCGATAAGGACCGAAGACAGCGAGGACCGAGGACAGCCATGAACATACATGTAGATCCGACAAGAACCAACAATATTATTAAAGAGCGTTCCGTGAGTTCTAAAATAACAAATTTAAAGGTTTTCTATGCAAACGCTCGTAGCATACGCAATAAATTTTCAGATTTAGAGGAGCTAGTGTTTACAGAAAATTATGATGTGATTGGCATAACAGAATCTTGGCTCAATACAGAAGATAGAGACTTTATAGCAGAGTATTCACTTTCCGGTTATGTAATGTTTGAGAAAAGCCGAATAAATCGAAATGGAGGTGGTGTTTTACTTTATATCAAAGAAAGTCTTAACCCTACCCTCTTGTCAAAACCTCAAATTGTGAACGTCGACACATCTTTTGTGCTAATAAAGAATAATAAAGGTACAAAAATAATACTTGCGTTAATATACAGACCTCCAGCTCAATCAGTGCAAACTGGCCGAGAAATTTACGAACAAATTGCAGATTTAAGTAACTCACAAGATACCGTAATTTTTGGCGTAAACTTTACTAGTAACGAACCAAATAGTAGCATCGAAAAAGTCCCTAATTTCAAGAAAGCAAACTTTCATAAACTTAGAGCTATGTTTAAAGAAACTGACAAAAAAAAAAAAAAAAAAAAAAAAAAAAAAAAAAAAAAAGGTCCCACCCCTTTCCCATTCTTAAGTAAGCCATTTTAGATTTACAGAAGAGTGACCATTACTTGCATTACTGCATGTCCACAAACATTTCAGTAATGTAAGCATGTTTCCTTCTATATATATATATATATATATATATATATTTTTTTTTTTATTAAGGTGACAGTTACAAAGTGGTGTACAATCTATCTTATTCTAGTTACATTGTAGTTTATCTTATTGTACCAGTACCTCCCTACAATCAACCTAGTTGTTCCCCAATTCGTCCCTCCGCCACGACCATTTCAAAGTCCAAGTCTCTCACTCTTGTCCTCTGTAGCGGGGAGGACCTTGTACCCCTGAGACATAGGAGCGCAGACCTGAGAAGAGAGAAAGAGAGCCGGCATCTCATCCAAGTTATGACTTGGCTTCTATGCTGGCGCTTTTTCTCCGATATTTGTTCAGCTAATCTGGCATAGAAGACACTTGCAGAAGGTCCCATACCTCCCGACGATGAGAAGACCAGAGGAGTAAAGCTTCCTTGATCCCTGTTCAAAATTCTTTCTTCATAAGCGCGTTTTTTCTCACTTTCGTTTCTCAAGTATGCTGCCTTGTGTCCTCGCTCACGATATGTTTGTGCTCTTGGGTTGAAGATTCTGATGTCGAAAAAAGCCCGTTGTCCCCTCGTCCAAAAAACCTCGAGCACTTACGTCCACTCTTGCTTCATTTGAAGTATTTGCAGTATTGTGGGCCAAGCGCTGTCCGTCCATAGGCAGAAGTTCCGGTTCGATTCTGACATCATGGCACACCTCGTCCAGCATTTGTGCAGTGATGTCTCGTACTTCATCATGCCGGATACAGATGAATCCTCCTTTCTTACAGGTCATACAGTGGTCTGGGTTGTTTATTTCACCGCATGCACATTTCAGCGGCAGGTTCGAAACTGGCCACCCATACCTCAATGCTACGGCATCATTGAATTCTTGTTTATTTAAGCTGAAGCCTTTCTCCTTTATTGGTAATGATGTGAGCCAATTTGAAGCCCACGTGTCTTGTGCCATCTCAACTCTCATTTTCAGTTCTTCCCTACATCTGGTCTTAATTTGTTCTAGGCTATGTTTCTGTCTCTCTTCTCTGCTCTTTGTAATTTCCTGTCTTGCATTTCGTTGTTCCTCTTCGTCCACCTCATCATTTTAATTTTGCTCCCGTATTTTTTCTGTCAGAGACGTAGTAAGTTTAAGGGAATTTTGGTACTCATGTGGTGCCGCCTCCACTGGGTTTATGATCCCCATACCTCCGAACCTTGGCGGAAGAGCTAATAGATCTCTTAGCTCTTGCGTGACGCCTTCCATCTCTGTTAAGGCCGGTATGAATGTTCCTCTGATTGCTTCTTCCAGCGGTTGGAGCATCTGTCTAATGCCAGGCACTGTTCTCATAAGAAAGGTCCATCTGTGCTTAACACCATATGTGAAGGCAGTATATGCAGCATGTGGTTCAGATTTCGTAATGTCTGCCAGGGTTTTCACTTCCTTTACCCACTCCGCTACCTTTTTTCGCACATAGTCTCTCTTGCATTCTTCTGTGCCTATTACTGCTCCCAAATGGCGATGACCCTCCTTTGTAATCTTCACTCCTGTCCCATCAAAAGTCTGCACCGCTTCTTCATACTTGTTTTCTTTCACTATTAGTACAGATTTACTAGCATTCGGATGGTACCCAATGACTTCGCCTTTGTACTCTCCGCCACCATTCTTTGAGATCCCCTATTTTTCCTGCACCTGTGAGGTCATCTGCATACGCCACTTGTTTCACTCGGGTTACCTCATGTTTTATTTTCTGCTGCAGAATTGATAGTGCCAGTGCGTACATTGCCATAGCCACTGGATCTCCTTGCGTTGTTCCTTCATTTGATTTGAGAATTTTCATTTCTTCCTTCTTTGTGCTTCCAACTATATACAGGTTAGCTGGCTCCTTATAAGTATTTTCTATGTACTTTGCGATGCTCGGGAATTTGATCTTGATGTTGTGAATAGCTGCCTCCCTATTAATGGTGTTAAAGGCATTTGTTGCATCCACTAGCAGTACCGCTTCACAATCTTCCTCATGATACACCTTCCCCATTGCATGTATTGCTGCTTCTCCTCCGGCTTGCTGTCCTGCACATACTTGTAAGTTGCCCACTGCTCTTTGTACATCTTTTCCAAATTATACGGACATGATTGCTTTTCCTATAATCCTTCTAAGAACTTCCCCAACGCCTACTGGTCTAACTCCTGGATTCTTATTTAAAGGTATCAGGCGACATGCTGTCAGAGCTTCTATGTTCACGCATGGTGATGATGCAAGTTTCTTTGCCAGCATTGCTATTGCTTCACAAAGGTCACCCGCGGCTGAACCAAACTTGTTTTGACTTAGGAAGATCCTCCAAGTCTTAGCATCTACTCCTGATGGACCTGCTCCTCCCTGTGTTTTCAGCGCCTTTCTCCATATCAGGTCTCCAGTTATATTCTCATATATCACCGGGTCTGGAGGAACATATTCCCCGTCTAGTTTGGCCTCATCACTTGCTGGTTTTGCTTCTGGGTGTTTCTCCTTCAGCTGGTCCAAGATGCGTCGATTCACTTCGTGCACCCCACTTGAGGCTTCCCCAGTGACCATTCTGACTGCCTGTGCCACTTTACCAATCCTCATGCTATTTCCCACTGATCGTGCCATATCATCTGGCTTCCTCTTTCTTCGTTGTTTTGTTTTCAGTCTTTGCTGGATTGCTCGTACTTGGCTAAGAATTTTGTCTAACTCCCCATTTTTCCACCACTCCATTCTCTGTTTCAGCGCTTTAATGTTCTCATTCAGTTTTCCCTTTGGTCTTTTTCTTTGAAGGAACAACTGAGGAATGAAAGAAGCTATCTTGATTGCCACGTGCGCCAAAGGGGCATCCTGAACATACTTTAGGATCATACGTCTGAGTTCCCCCAGCATGTCTTTTGCGGCTTCACAAATCGGTAGTTCAAACTTATTATGTTGCCATTGTATCACTTCTGTATAGATTTCATTCACTAATGTTGTGAGTCCGTCACCAGAATATCCCATCCATTCTCCACCATTCATGTTTACGTTACGAGGTCGTTCGTTCTGTTCACGATTTTCGATTATTTCTCTCTCATTATCTTCGTTTAGGCCTACACTATTTTCATTATTTTGTTCCACACCTCTGTTGTCTTGCGAATTATTGATTCCTGTGTTTTCTTCTGCGGGCTGCAGTTGTTGATTGTTATTTTCTGCATTTTCTCTAACAGGGTTTGCCTGTACGTCTCCATTAACTACATTGTCTGTTTCACGGTTCATTTGTACTGCATCTCTCACTGCGTTTTGTCTGTCATCAGGATTATTCCTCGACTGGGACCGAGTTAATATCATCTTGTCTTATTATCATAATTTCCTACCTATTCCCTAATACTGAGTCTATCTATCATTTCTTCCTAAGGGACGAGCCTCTGCCCGATAAAGGTGAAAATGTAAACATCCTATGAGTAGCGTTAGAGATAGAAAGAGTAAGATAAGTTATTTAACTCACCTAGTATGATGCAAGGCTACAGAAGATCAGGCTATATTACAAGACAGTGAGTGCAAAAGAAAATAGAAAAATAAAGTAAAATAAAAGTAGTGTTTAAAAATACGCACACAGAATAAACACGGAAAAAAAATATATATATATATATATATACCCGGTATATATATATAATACAAAACGATTATTGTAGTGAGAAAGGAAATACACTAATTAAGAGAGTAAAATGATTAAAAAGACAAGTGTCAAAATAGTGCTAAGGATTAAAGAAGGATGTTAGAAATCTACTATTAGTTTGAGAAAAAGGTCCTGGTTATCAGTATGCACATAATATATCAGCGAATTATACCTTATTTTAAATAGTATACTTAGTTACTAGTTCGTTAGAGATAACTCTCACATGAAATATACCACTTCGTCTGATTTCCTGACTCGGCCATAAATCATATATAACCCTACCTAATATAATCGGCCTGTTTCCTCAAAGCTAAATGACTCTATACAAAGCTAAAGAAACCTTGGCAATTTGAGCCGCTTTACATTCTAAATATGCCTAACTTTAAATGGAAACCAGCCAATTATGTCCTAAGATTTAATTATTTTCAAGACAAAAATATGTACAAAATATTACATAATGTTACTCATGTAATAGTAGCATAAGGGACATTGAGGAAAGTGGAAGGAAGAGGGAAGGAGGGAAGAGGGAAGGAGAGGGGAGGGAAGTGAATGGGTGGGTAAGGATGGGGGGGGGGGGGGGGGGGGAAGGAGGGGAGGGTTGAATACTTGTTGTCACTGTGTTTCTCTCTCTATTATACAGTAGCTACTACTACTCTTACACAAACACACGTTTATTTTTAAGCTGCATTGCATCAAAAACTACCACTGACATTTTGTTTTCAATACAAATCTCCCCCATGGATTTAGATAAGAACCATACTTAAATACACTTTTGTTTTGCCTTTATACTGTCAGGTATCATATTACTTTAACCCGTGGAGCCCCGGCTAGTTTTGTAATGTTTGCGCACCAGAACCCGGCCGGTTTTCAAAAAATGGTTTTATTCCAGAAACAATAGCGAATGGGTTAGGAATGAAGGAAAAACCACGAAAAACCGCTCAAAAAGCTTAAAAAATGGTCCTACAGAGCCCCCGAAAACGGATTTTACAAGAGTAAAAAATTGAAGGCAATTATCCCAAAAAAACAGGTTATTGCGCGCTCGCGCGCATGCACGTGGACTTTGAGAGTTTTCAACCATCGGCACGGTTGCGTGGGATACGTATACAGTTCCCATACAAATCTGAGCCCTCTTGAGTGGCTACACCTGAGGTTACGGTCGGCGCAATTAGGGTGACGCGTCAGGCGCGTCTCTGGGGCTGTGCGTTACATACATCGCCGACGCGTCGCTGGGGCTGGACGGGTTAAGCAAGGGGAGGAGAGGTAGAGAGGGGGGGGGGGGAGTGTTGTGGTCAGCGAGGTTTATGGCTCCTTCCTCTATTCCATTACTCCGCCTTTTCGCCTCTGCTGTACTTCGCTGTCTCTCTCCTGCATACTTCCCCCTGCTGCAGTCGTCCTCTCAGCATTAGCGCCATGCAGAATATTTCGGTCCACTTTCTCACGACCAGCTTCTCCATGCACTGGCGCGATGACAGATGGGATGTGGGTGGGGAAGGGGGCACACCCTAGGGCCTAGGGTGAGTGGTGTTGGCTGGAGACAGTCAAGGAGGGAGGGTATTTTGCCTGGCATCGGCTTGCCCCTCGTCCGTACGCCTCCCTCGCTGCCTGGCACAGCACTCTTCAATTTTCCGTCTCTTCTTTCACATGTTGTTTGATTTTGGTTAGATAGAACTCCAGAGTTTCACCCAATATCAAATCACCGTAATTTCCCACTCACCCTGTTGTATATTTCACAATTCCATCACCACCCCTTCCCTCACTAACTTACTGTTCACCACGGAGAGAAAAATCCATACGTCCTCTCCCTTCAAAGGCACAAAACGTAATATATATTTAAAGAAATTGACTGGAGCTTTTTAATTAACAATAACGACATAAATACATCTTGGAAGTTATTCGAAACCACTTCCCTAAAAGCAGTGCAAGACTGCATACCATCGAAAATACGGCGTCCAGGCCATAATAATAAGCCCAAATGGTGGAATAAAGATATTTCAAACTGCCTGCTTGCTAAAAAATTTGCTAATGATAGATTAAAATCCTCAGAAGATGACGAAGAACGGGTGAAATTTGTAGAGCTACGACGCAAAGCCAAAAAGTGAATTAAGCAAAGTAAAAAGACCCTAGAGTTACATATTGCGAATCAAAGTAAAACAAACCTGAAAGAATTCTATAGTTATATCAGAAAGAAAAAAGTAGTTACTTCAACTGTTGGACCGTTAGTCCATGAAAATGGAGAATACACCAATGACGAAGTACAAATGAGTAATGCCCTCAATACCTTCTTTGCATCAGTTTTTACAACAGAAGACCTCAGTGATATCCCTACACCATCGCCGATTCAGATTGATAATTCAGATGTTCTAAGCAATATCACCGTTACAGAGAGAGAAGTATTGAACTGTTTAGATAAACTCAAGGTAAATAAAACGCCTGGACCTGATACAATCTCGCCTAGAGTTCTAAAGGAAGCTAAGGATGAGCTCTCCAAACCACTGACATTACTATTCAATAAATCCTTGCAGTCTGGAACTATGCCTGATCAGTGGAAGATAGGCAACGTAACACCGATATTAAAAAAAGGCAGTAAATCCCTACCCAGTAACTATCGTCCGATTAGCTTAACCTCAGTTGTATGTAAAATGCTAGAAACGGTCATAAGAGACAGACTCGTAAATCACTTAGAGGAAAATAACATACTTAAAGATACTCAACACGGCTTTCGTAAAAAACGTTCCTGTTTAACAAACCTCTTAGACTTCTTCCACGATATCCTCAACCTCTACATGAGAGTAAAGCTGTAGATATTATATACCTTGATTTTCAAAAGGCCTTTGACAAAGTTCCCCACAAACGTTTACTGCTAAAACTAAAAGCGCATGGAATACAAGATGGTGTGTTGAAATGGATAGAAAATTGGCTCATCGACAGAAAGCAAAGAGTAGTCATAAACGGTAAGGCATCTAAATGGACCAATGTAAGTAGCGGGGTACCCCAGGGATCGGTACTAGGACCAATTCTCTTTCTAATTTACATCAACGACATAGATGAGGGTCTCACCTGTACAATCTCAAAATTTGCTGACGATACAAAAATTGCAAATAGCGTACTCTCAAAAGAACAAGTTGACGATATGCAACACAATCTAGATAAATTGTCACATTGGGCCCAAATTTGGCAAATGAGTTTCAATGCGGATAAATGTAAAGTACTACATATCGGATACCTAAATGAGAAAGCAAACTATTCGATGAATGGCACTCAGCTTAAGAATGTAAACAGAGAAACCGATCTGGGAGTAACAATATCGAGTAACCTAAAACCGAGTCAACAATGTTCAGAAGTTGTTAAGAAGGCAAACAAAATAATTGGATTTATAGGCAGGTCATTTGAGCATAAATCCAAAGACGTTATCCTAACCCTTTACAATTCCTTAGTGCGCCCTCTTCTGGAATACTGCGTTCAATGCTGGTGCCCTTATTACCAAAAAGACATAAACAAGCTAGAACGAGTTCAACGTAGAGTTACCAAAATGATACCTAGCCTAAAGAACAAACCATACGAAGAGCGTCTTAGAGAATTAAATCTATTTCCTTTAACTCAGCGCAGATTAAGAGGTGACTTAATTCAAGTGTTCAAAATCATCAAAGGCATCGACAATATGAACTGTAGTAAGTACTTCACTATCGACCAATCTAATTACACGCGGGGAAACGGTTGCAAAATTATTGGTAAATCTTTTAACTCACACGAATCTAAGAATTTCTTCTTCAATCGAGTTGTCAACTTGTGGAATGAGCTTCCCCGAGACGTTATAGACTGCAGCACCGTTGATTCATTTAAACTCCGCCTAGACAAATATCTCGCATCAAACCCGCGACTGACTGCGTTTGTAAATGAATAACTTTATTTTATCCTCCCCTCAGTTACTAACCCATATGTCCCCTACTAACTTCCTAGTCCTGCCACGGACATTAGTTCCAGCGCAGTAGTTCCCTTTCCAATGTTCCCTTACCCACTCTAAACCACTGTTTGGACACTTGATCCTCAGTGTTTTGGAGGACAAGCAGCCTAGAAGGGTCACTAGATCTGTTGTTGCTTGATTTCCTTTGTACTCCTTTGTACTTCCCTCACACTGTACTGCCCATACTGTAGATTCCATGTGGTCTTCTTTGTCTTTCTCCATGTTGTATTACATGACATGTTCAATATTAAATTCCAATTTCCAGTGTTGACTCCAATTATACAACTTTTTTATATCGCCTTGCAGTGCCTTGCAAGTCATCACTTTTACTTTTCTTCGCCAACTTGGCATCATCCGCGAACATGTTGATATAGCTCTTGATCCCATCTGGCAAATCATTTATATAAACTAAAAACACAATTGGTGCCACCACAGATCGTTGGAGGTACTCCACTTGTTACCCCTCTCCACGATCAATATTTCCCAATTATTACTGTGCGCATTTGCCGTCTTGTCAAATAATTCTTAATCCAGTTTAAGATAGTTCCTGAGATTCCTGCATACATTTCCAATATCCACATTACCCTATTGTTAGGCACCATATTTAACGTTTTCTTCAAGTCTAAAAATATGCAGTCTGCCCACCCTTCTTTTTTCTGTGTGTGTGTGTGTGTGTGTGTGTGTGTGTGTGTGTGTGTGCGCGCACATTTGTAATTAATACAATATTCAAGATACGTTTTACAGAACTATCAAAAACAACAGTACCGGTACTAATACAATCCAAGCACGCTCAGTAAAAACAAGTCACATGACAAAACTGTCAACTTCCAGGCAATTTAACAACCATTTATAAAGCAGTACTGATACAACCCAGGTATTTTGTCACCCGACAGTTCCCATATCGGTGTCCATTTGTCGCAGAAAAAATCCATACCGCGAAAAAACCCGCCACCGAAGTATGCAGTCATCACCATATAAATACCGTGGTCCAATCCATATTAAGGGGGTAGTGCTCGTTTTGTGGGTGTAATTATGCATATATTCCTTTATATTTTGGTTCCTCCCTAGACCACCATCAAGGTTTAAAAAAAAAAACTAAACCCCATATCAAAATAAATTTGTACATTTTTTGGGAGAAAAATGCCCGGCCTTGGTTCCTTCTAAAATTACAGGCTAGCTATCGCTCGCCATGAAAAAATCAACACCTAAATGTCTCGAAAGGTCTTAATATTGACAAAGTAATGGGGTGAGAGGTCTCAAAATCGCCAACTAACGGAACAAACGTCTTAATATCTCAAAACAAATATGCTAAACATGAGGGAGAAGGGGGTCCATAAAAAGCGAGTAGTACCCCCATTTTAAGAGGCCATGTTGTAAGCTTGTACCATAATCGATAACACAAACACGAGTTACCCGGGGTCATTATTGTACCTCTAGGGCCCCAACACCGCCCCTTGTAGCCCAGAGAGTGATTATTATTGTTGTTGTTGTTCGTATTCGGAGTCTGGAGTATAATTATATTTTATTAATTTCACCACAACACCAAACACTTCCAATTAAATTAATGCAAGCATATATGTGATCCACCGGGATTCGAACATGTATAATGCCAGGATTATTTTACGGAGGTGCAGTGGCTTTAAACAATCCTTGAACATTTGTTTGAGATTTTGGATACGTAGTCAGCCCTGTGACATACTAATATATATATATATATATATATATATATATATATATATATATATATATATATATATATATACATATATATATATATACTAGCAGGGGTACCCGGCATTGCCCGGGTTTAAATTATACTACCATAATCAATCACTACTACCACAATCATCACAATACTACTACTACCATAATCACCGGCCTCGACCTCCCTGTGCCTCATTAAACGGCGACCTCGATTTCGGCCGCTAAATAACCTCCGATTTTGGATCTGACCTCATCCGTACCCCCATTTTGGGGGGCTGCGAACAACTTTCGTTCCATACACCTTTTCGATCGGAGACCTCCTTCTGCCCCAAACGGCAATTTTTTTCATTTTTTTGTTTTCAATTTCGGCCTCGAAACGACCTCCGATCGTGGCCTGGCCCCCTCTATGACCTGACCCAGGTCAATTGACACCCACATGCAAAGTTTCAGCTCCCCAGGTCCAAAACTGCGGCCGCCTATTAAGAACACACACACACACACACACACACACACACACAGACAATCGCAAATATTATATAGATAATCAGTTTATTTGGAGCTAGCAGCTAATGAGGCTGAACAAATACACAGACTTAACCTATATCTTAATCTAAGGGATCAACAGACTGATACTGGCTGCTAACGAGTGCGCCTACGTACCCCCGAGGGAGTAGGACGTGGGCAGGAGACTGTGTGGGTCCCCCGAGGCGGTCCGTCCAGACCTAGCCTTCACGGCCAGGGAAATGTTTTGAGAGAACTTCCCTGCGGCACGTGGGGTCAAACCCCCGACACCAAATCTAGCACTTCCAATACAGTGACTAAGCGCACTCGGCCACCGTGACCGTGTGTGTGTGTGTGTGTGTGTGTGTGTGTGTGTGTGTGTGTGTGTGTGTGTGTGTGTGTGTGTGTGTGTGTGTGTGTGTGTGTGTGTGTGTGTGTGTGTGTGTGTGTGTGTGTGTGTGTGTGTGTGTGTGTGTGTGTGTGTGTGTGTGTGTGTGTGTGTGTGTGTGTGTGTACAGGTGTGTGTGTGTGTGTGTGTGTGTGTACGTATGCCTACCTGATGGACCAATTCGTGAGGTTAATTGGATAAACTATGCAGTATTTTCTTGTGGCCATCGCCCGGACAGTGATGGGAGGAAGACTGTATATACTGAGGCTCGTTAATACATTATACTCCCTTTGGTAAACATACAATGGGACCCAAATAATTGAGCATTAGTCGACAAATATTAGGTTGAGTGAAAACATTTTGGAGTTCATAGCTCTTGTCGACGTTGCTGGTTTATTATGCACAGGTTTCGTGCCTCTGTCTAAATGTAGAATAACATTAATTATTCTTGTACTTTGATCACATAATGATATGCAAGAATGGTCATAGAATGAGTAGTAATACTAAAGACGAATGAATAATCACACTCTCAATTAAATTTGCCTACAGCGTGAATTGCTACACAATCAGTGATAAAATTGCCTGTAGACCGTAATTTCCAAAATGTACTTAGTACCGCCACGGGATCTACAGTAGATGGCGTTAGGTCCAATTGGAATATGGCTAATTAGGCCGAAGTTTAAAATAAGATATTTTCAAACAGTTGAGGTGGAGTGAAATAGCACATTTCTAGACACTTTTGATTACTGGATTCTGTCAGAATCCAATCTTGTAAATAGTAAAGCGAAACATGTGCGCACACACACACACACACACCTCTTTGTATGTCCCTTTTGTCATTTATACCCAATGTTGATCAATTTAATCAGTCGAGTTACACATATATTGTTGCTACCAATAATATGTTTAGTATCTTAGCCACGTATTACTTATATACTTACTTTACTCTATTATTGTTAAGGCAATATAATTGTATTCAGGCTAAGAAGGATCTCTGGAAGTCAAAGTGTTTCATAAGTAGCTTAGGAAGGTCCTATGGGAATCGAATGTTCTTACATTCCTTATATTTTTTACAGTACTATAGGAATAGTTCAATCCTTCCCTTTGGTCCTGATAGTTGAAAGGTCTTTTTAAAGTTAAGGGTAAACATTGGTAGGAAGTATTTGAAAGTTGTTATAATATAAAAAATATAAGGCATGTAAGAACAGTAGAATAATAAATGGTTCCAAAGTTGATGTAAAGTGCTCTTATGCACACGCTTAGCCACTCGTAACTCAAGGAGGGCTGGAGCAAACTGGCTGTAAATATCCGATCCAATTCTATCCAAATGGTAGAAATATAAGGTCGATTTATCATCTTATTTTTCTTTCCTTCTGTCTTTCTTTTATTTATGTATTATTTATTAATATTATTATTATTATTTTGTTATATTTAAGTTATGAGAGGTTGGGGATCGGGATTTGTAGACTCGTTGTAATGAAAAGACTAGTACTGAATCTGGCTGTACCATGAATTGAACATTCAGAAAATGTACATTAGCTTCGAAAAATCATCCCTACGTTCATCATACAATTTGCTCTACAGGAATGAAATATAATGCCACCAAATAAACGTCATACCAATTTGGACGACTATTTTGTGACTTGGATCCTTAACAATTTTCAAATGTCTTTGTTTCACATTGCAAACTATCACTATACCCAATGATCTTATACACCTCTTATATACCTTTTTCATACCTTCTACACCTTCCTCACATAAATAATAACACGGACACTTACAAATTAACATCACCGTGGTCCATTCTCGTCAACCTAAAAGGTTCGCTAGTTAAGGCTTGTTGGATCACAATTTGGCCATAATCCTTGTTGTTGTGTTTGTCCAGACTGACGGATGGAGCCGCCCCAAAGTAGAGATCCTACAGTAACGGGAGATCGGCCAACCTCTGCCATCTTGGTGCCACGGGTGATATCTGTCTCTATGTACGTTCATATATCTCTATACTCATAATAAACCTTTGGGAATACTGATACGGGATATGTAAACTGTCTTGATGCTGTAATGGTTAAGAGCGCGTAAGTTCTGTAAGTATCCTGGGAGAATCCCGTTTTCATTAATTTAATTTGGAGTGTTAAGAACGATGCTAATAATAATACTGTAGTTTGGTCTTTGGTTTGAGGGAGTAAGGGCTGGCTACTGACTGACTGACTGCTCTTTGGATATACATTATGCCATTCTACATAATCATAAACAAAATATAACCTTGTTCATTGGTAACTGAGGCAACAAAATGGCGTCCTAAGACAAACCTGGCCCCTCTCTCTTACTACAGACTCTCTAAGCTTCAGAAGAGAGGTGACATTGACTGATTCTCGTGCACCCGTAATTGCTTCTGAATTTTCCCCGACGCGAGTAATTGCTTGGGCGTTTATAAAAGAAAAGGGGATAGTTTAGAGAGATTGCTGTTTGGCGTGAAGCTTGCCACGATATACCGTAATAATTATTAAGGGGACCGACCTGCTTTTTTCAGTCTCCTTTTCTCTTTTTCTCTGGCTTGTATCCATTCGGCCCCATTCATCCTACTGTTTTAAGACGTTTACCCCCATCTAGGTGTCAATATTTTCCTGGCGAGCGGTAGCGAGCCAGCATATATATATATATATATTTGTTTTGACAGCAAGCTAAATCTGTACATTTTTCCCTAGAAAACCATCTCCGGCAAAGCCGGATTTCTCCAAACAATGATGGCTCGCTATCGCTCGCCAGGAAGAAATCAACACCTGGATGGGGATAAACGTCTTAAAACAGTTGGCTGAATGGGGCCGGATGGATACAAGCCAGGGAAAGAGAGAAAATGAGAGAAAGATAAAAAAAAACAGCCGGTGACCCCCCCCCTTAACCCTTTCACGCATATGACGCGATTTTTAGCCTATTGGTGATACTTTAAAGCCTTTGCTACCATCAGGGGTATTTAGAAACCTTTAGTTTAGTTACTTCAACCTCTGCAGTTGTCTTTGAGTTAGCTGTGGGCAGAAAACTAATTTTGGAGAGGTAATTATAAGAGTGAGAGAACCCTATTTCTTATTGCTAATCTGGCAACATCTGCGTCATAAACGCGTGAAAGGGTTAACTAAAGGACTGTGCCATGACGGTGAGTAGCTACACTCATCTCTGGACTACCCGGGGGTTTCTCCGTGAGAGGCTCTAAGTCACATCTCTTCATATTCCTACTTGCTCTTGACATGATCGATAGTAATGAAACTACCACGAATCACGAGATTTTCACCTCGGTTTCATCCAATCATGATTGTCACCCACCAACACTAAACTACTATAATGAAAACAAATAAAGGAATATGTTCACAATCATTGTGTTTCGTTGAACAACGCAACGAGATTCGCCAACTAAAGTTAAATATAGAATGATTTAGATATATATACTGTAGATGTTAAGATAGAACGTCTAAGGTTAGAATGAAAGAAAGTTAGGATAGAAAATTAGAACAAGAGAAAGTTAGAACACTATAAAACTTAGAACAGTAGAAGGTTAGAACAATAGGAAGTCAGAATGGCAAAGTTAGCATGATAGAAAGTTAGAATGAAGAAATTTAGAAGGTTATACAATGGATATATATAATGATAAAAATTTAGAATGATAGAAAGCTAGAACGATATACAATCACGGGTAGAACGATAGAAAGTTACAATAATGGAATTTTTTGAGTTAGAAATTGAGAACGATAAATAAAATAATACGATGAAAAAACGTAATAAGATAGAATGGTAGAATGTATAGAACGGTAAAGATAAAACGATAAAAGTATAGAAATATAAAACTAAAAATATATACAAAACAATATAAAGATAATATTAATAAAGAACAATATTATGTAAATAGATAGAAAGGTATATATATATATATATATATACTATATATATATATATATATATATATATATATATATATATATATATATTGTGGTTTTTTTCTTTTGTATGTGAATGAAGGAGACAAAAGGCAAAGCTACCTGTAACAAGTGTCTCCCCCAAAGTTGAAAGAGTACAAAAAAGCTAAACTTATTATATTAATACATAGAGAGGCAGATGAAGCGCATGGCATTATAACTTACAACAAACTACTTACACCTATTATGCAAAACACTCACAACCACGATAAAGGCACGAGAGAAACGTGATACCATGTAACTATAAACACAATATCCATATTAGTTGTAGTAGTAGTAGTAGTAGTAGTAGTAGTAGTAGTAGTAAATATCCTTCACTAGAAACCTCCATCATCATCACCATTATTATAATTATATACACATTCTTATATGATAATCATTTATCTAGTAAATGGCTCCTAGATAGTTCTGGAGTTCATTGTAGTTCATGGTCCTAGATTTAAGAAAAGCGGCGAGTAATTTCCGTTCCTACCCAGATGGTGTGGTTAGCTCTTATCAAACACTGTAAAACCCAGACTCGCTCTAAAGGGGAGGGCTTCGTTTTTCTGGACCCCCTTCCCCCTCTTGATTAGCTCCATTAGTTTTGAGATTTTTAGATGTTCGCCCCATTAGCTTGGCGATTTCAAGACCGTTCGCCGATTTCTTTGCAAATATTAAGATTTTTATTTTAGATGTTCGCCCCATTAGTTTGGCGATTACAAGACCGTTCGCCCATTTCTTTGCAAATATTAAGATTTTTTTTTTTTCAATATTTTGTCGATTTTTTTTCCTGGCGAGCAAGTATGGAGGAACCGGATTTCGGCCGGGACATTTTGCTACCGAAAAATATACAAATTCATATTGAATAGTAGTTTTGGCGGTGTGTGTTTATATGTAAAGCTTGATATATGTCTAGAGAGCAAACTACACCCCCCCCCCCCTTGAAAAATGCATCTTTATAATAAACAAGAACTCCGCCGCCTAGAATAACAGCCACCAAGAACCAAAATAGACTGTAAACAATTATGGGTTTAGAGAAGGTATGAACATAGTAATTGATGTGTCTATATTAACCCATTCAGTACCGATACTGCCCTTTTGATTTTATGTTGGCTACTATTAGACGCTTTTATTCAGCGTAAACATGGGCATCCAACAATCAACAGGCTTCGAACTATCTCCTTTAACCCTTTTTACTACGACAAATTCTTCTTAAACTACACAAAATCGTCTATAGATAGCTAGGATAAAATACAAAATACGCCCCCGGTACAGAATGGGTTAAGGGGTTAACCAAACGTACTCTAGCCTATAGTCTATTCGCTGAAAATAGGCGAGAAATCATGACCTCTATCCTCTGTAACTCAAAAATGCTAGAGCAAATGGGCTGTAAATTTCCATATCTATTCCTTGACTGACTCTTCCCAAATGGTAGAAATATTAGCTCGATTACTCTAGTCGTTTTTGAGTTACAGAGGTTAGAGGTCATGAGTTATCGCCTACTTACAGCGAATAGACTATAGCCTGCCTCATTGCATGGTATGGACGATTGGACGTTACGGCGAAGTGACCGATAACCCTCGCATCTGACGGCGAGAACTCTCTAATATTAATTTAGCATTTTGTGTTTACTTTGTTATTATTATTGGTGAGTTAAAGGAGAAAAAAGAAGTTACGTTGCCCCGCTTGCCACACCCCCCCTCTTACTAAATTGCTGAGCTATTGTCTGCCCCCCCCCCCCCCCCTCCCTAACTGTGTTCCGCCTTTATCAGTCCGTACACAAGGGCTGAAGGTGTAAAAAGAGAGAGAGAGAGAGAAAAGAGAGAGAGCCGTTCCCTCAATAGTCTTATTAAAAACCCTCTTTTGCCTCTTCATTAGCCGCTTTTGTTCGTCATTTTCGGCGAACCTTATGTCTCTTTATAATACCAAGCCTTAAGGGGGTACTGCTTGGTTTTTTGGTCTATATACAGTATGTATAGATGTTATATATCTTTTCAGTTTCCTCGCTAGACCTCCATCAAGCTTAAAAAAACATCCCCTAGACCCCCTTTCAAGATAAATGTGTACATTTTTCGACAGAAAAATGTCCTGGCCGAAGGCCGGTTCCTCTTAAAATTACAGGCTCGCTATCGCTCGCCAGGGAAAAATCGACACCTAAATGGCACAAAAGGTCTTGAAATTGACAACGAAATGGGGCGAAGGGTATTAAAATTGCCAAACTAATGGAAGGAACGTCTTAAAATCTCACAACTAATATGCTAAACACGAGGGAGAAGGAGGTCCATGAAAAGCGAGTAGTACCACAACCCTCTAGTGGGTTGTGGTAGTACCCCCTTAATTGAGCTTGCTGGGTTTTCGTTAGAGTTCTTATTATATTTTCAGCTATGTATTTTCAGGTTGAATATCCTGATCATTATGCTCTACTCAACGTCTTGTAAATTAACAGAAGAAAAACTTGTTCAAAGCCTGAAAGTAAAATTGTTCTCTTGTGAAGTTAGTTTGGTCTTATTATTCGCCTGTTTGCATTTTATAATACCAACAAGAAACACCTGACTACTATGCTCATGTAATGAAGCATATTAATACTTTTTTGTTTTATCTTTTTCGATGGTAGCCACTACTATCGGTGAAGATAGATATTATGTGGTCAAGAATATCTGCATGTTCATTAGTCTGTTTTTCGATGGTAGCCACTACTATCGGTAAAGATAGATATTATGTGATCAAGAATATCTGCATGTTTATTAGTCTGTTTCTCATCAAGAAAAAATATGCTTGTATAAGGAATGACATGAAATGTATCGATTATATAACTGAATTCAGCATGAGAGTGATGGACGTATGTAGAAAGTGTGACGGCCCCCCACGGCGCCGTATTTGACGAAGAAACTCCCACTTCCACGCAAAACTAAAAGGTTACGAAAACATGAGAAATGATATATAAATATTTATTTGAACTTAATTTTGAACCTGTATACAAGTATTTTACTTACGGCTTAACTATGATGAACAACCGCTAGTCCCGCCTGCTATCCGTTTAATGACCTGCACAACAATGACCATTAACATTATATATTCGGCGTTACATTTATTAACTTCTTGGATTGCAGACTGCACACATGTGGTTAAGTTATTATTATGTTTGTTTTCAATACTGATCACGACAGCAAAACATATTATCATCAAGGTTTACAGAATTCAGCTTTGCTATACAATATACATAATTTAAGTTGGAGTTGTGAAGATAGGACACGAATCTTGAGTGTGACTATACAAAGGTGACGAACATGTGTGAGATGTAAAGCCGCGACAGTCGTACACTCACATGCGGTATTGAAGGGGAGGTTTGTTTTATCTAGACCCCCTTTTCCTCATGTTAGACCCATTCATCTTGAGATTTTACAATGTTCGACCCTTTACTTTGGAGAGTTTAAGATCTTTCGTGCCATTTCTTTGTTAATTTTAAGACCTTTTGTGCGATTGAGGTGTCGATTTTGTTCTGACGAACGATAGCGAGTGTGCAATTTAGGAGAAATCGGCCTTCAGCCGGGGCATTTTTCTATCGGAAAATGTACACATTTATTTCGATTTTAATATCTTTTAAGGTATATGGAGGTCTAGGAAGCAAAATTTAAAACAACCCTTTACATTGGTGGCCGGGTGTGATAAACGTAGGCATTCATTATGGTCACCGCTTCTCTGGGCTAGATAAACCTTGTCATTTATTAGGCAGTAAGCTGCAGGGGCGTCAGATATTTCGCAAAATAATACTTTCTAAACACCTGGTCCCCTTCATGTTCACCAATTTATACATACAAAAACTCCATCAGCAACTTTTTGCTCGAGATTAATGTTTATTATATACATAATTCTCCTACTCGACGAGACAGAGAAACGGTCGAGGGAACGCAAAAGTGGTCCTGGACCCTGAGAATAGGAACTTTAAATGTTGTTTCTGTTCGGGCTCTGTCTCGTGTCGGCCACCCCCAGCACTGGGGGTACATACTGTACATGCATACATATACATATATATATACAGGGTGTCCCAGGAGGAAAGGGCATAACTTTGGGAAATGATAGAACAAAATATTCTAAGCCTAAAATGATCTATAACAAAAAGTCAAAATCTCGACCGGTATAGAGATATTGCATTTAGCAAATGGTATTTTCTTCAGTATTTCCCCATAAGGCTGGCCAAGCTGTCCTACTGCCTACTACACCTCCATCTCTCTGCAATTCTTTTACCATGTTATTTTAAAGATACTATAATTCTGTAAGTTGCAAAATGATTATAGACATATTTGCTCACTTTGGAGTAGTTGGAAACTATTTGATATGGAAGACTCCATTACAGTGATGCGGGGGAGGGCACTACATCAAACCTTCAATATCTTTTTAATGGTTGAAATTTGGACTTTTTGTTATAGAATATTTTATGCTTAGAATACCTAGTTTTATCATTTCCCAAAGTTATGCCCTTTCCTCCTGGGACACCCTGTATAATGCATACAATAACAACATTCATCACATAATCTGTGAGAGAGAGAGAGAGAGAGAGAGAGAGAGAGAGAGAGAGAGAGAGAGAGAGAGAGAGAGAGAGAGAGAGAGAGAGAGAGAGAGAGAGAGAGAGAGAGAGAGAGAGAGAGAGAGAGAGAGAGAGAGAGAGAGAGAGAATGTAGTCAAGTAAAATTATGAGCAAAGATACATTTCCACATCCAGTAAATCCATTCCAAGGAAGAGTCAGAAAACGGGTCCGTCCACACACACACACACACTGACCTTCTCTAGAGACCCTAAAGTAACAGAGATCGGCCAACCTCCGCCATATCGGTACCACTGGTAACCTTAGCCTCTCAATACACTTAAGGGAAGAGGGGACGTTTTTCTGGTCCCCTTTCTCCCTTGTGTTAAGCCTCATTTGTTTTGAGATTATAAGACGTTCGGCTCATTAGTTTGGCGATTTTAACACCTTGCGCCCCATTTCGTTATCAATTTTAAGGCCTTTCGTGCCATTTAGGTGTCGATTTGTTCCTGGCGATTGATAGCGAGCCTAAACTTTTAAGAGAATTTGGACTTCGGCCGGGACATTTCTCTACCGAAAAATGTACAATTTACCTTAAAGGGGGGTCTAGGGGGTGTTTTTCTAAGCTCGATGGTGATTTAGGGAGGACACTAAGAAATAGAGGAATACATTACTTAATAGATCAACAAAACGGCCCATCTCCCCTTAAGGGGGGCCACCTCTTTTTTTTTTTCTCTATCCCTCTCTGGGTTGTATCCATTCGGCCCCATTCAGCCTACTGTTTTATGACGTTTATCCCCATCCAGGTGTCGTATTTTTCCTGGCGAGCGGTAGCGAGCCAGCATATTTTTAATTATGATTTTGACAGCAGGCTAAATTTGTACATTTTTCGAAAGCAAAATTTCTCCGGCGAAGCCGGATTTTTCCATACAATGATGGCTTGCTATCCTATCACTCGCCAGGAAGCCATGGATGGGGATAAATGTTTTAAAACAGTAGGCTGTATGGGACCAAATGGATACAAGCCAGAGAAAGAGAGAAAAGGAGAAAAAAAAAAACAGGCCACCCCCCCCTTAACCCCTTCAGCACCCTGACGCCTTTTGATCCTTTGATTCTGGCTAAAATTAGATGATTTTATGCAGCTTAAGAAGGACCTGTGTTAGTAAGAGGCTTTATCGAGATCGTATTTAGCCATTTGAGTCGTATAAGTAGATTACAAACTAAAGAGTATCGTATAATTGTAAGCAGAATATGATGACAAATCCGTAATGGTGGTGAAGGGGTTAACAATGTCCATAATAATAGTACAGGATATATTTGTGGGGTCTTAGGATCTAAATTAAAATGATCGAAACAAATAAATAATTCTCCTCGTTGTTTGAATCAGGATATATCGTTTGGTCTTTGGATCTAAATTAAAATGATCGAAAAAGAAAATTAGCCTATCCTCGTTGTATGAATCAGGATATATTATTGGGTCTTTGGATCTAAATTAAAATGATCGAAAACAAAAGTAATTCTCGTTGTTTGAATCAGGATTTAACGTTTGGTCTCTGGATCTAAATTAAAATGATCGAGAAAAAAAATCTCACCGTTGTTTGAATCAGGATATATCGTTTGGTCGTTGGCTCTAAATTAAAATGATCGAAAACAAAATATATCCTTCTTGTTTTTTTTTTTGTTTTTTTTTTTTTTTATGTGATTGAGGGAGGCAAAAGGCATTACTGCCTATAGCGAGTGCCTCCCCCATAGTTGAAAGAGTGACAGGGCCAAAATCAAGGGACGTTCGAGCCAAAATGCCTGGACACACGGAGTTTGAAGCAATTTAAGTCATAGGAAGAGGGAAAGACTGATTCTGGGAGAGAGTTCCAGAGCTCAGCTGTTGAGTAGAGTTTGTTATGTAGGGTACCAAAATGGCGTTCAAGAAATAAGTTGTCCGATCTCCCTCCCACCTGGCTCTCTGGCCTCCTCCTCCTCCAGCCAGAGCCACCCGCTGGGAATTTCTCTCCTTGTGTCATTTGTCTGGCACGCAAGGTATTTAAGGGGAGGTTTGGTTTTTCTGCACCCCGTTTTCTCTCATGTTTAGCCCCATTCCCTCATGTTAGGCCTCATTAGTTTGGCGATTTTAAGACCTTGTGTGCCATTCAGGTGTCGATATTTTTCCGGGCGAGCGATAGCGAGCCTGTAATTTAGGAGGATCCGACCTTTGGCCTGAAAATATTTCTACAGAAAAAATGTACAAATTTATCTCGAAGGGGGTCTTGGGGGTATTTTTTAAAGCTTGATGGAGGTCTTGGGAGGAAACTAAAAACTAATAAATCTATAAATATATGAACAAATAATTACAAATCAGAGCAACCGAGCAACAGAGCAACCGAGATCGAGCGCTGTGTACATATGGCAACACCGATATTGTAGTCCGTTCATTTTAGGTTGGGCAGAAATCGTAACCTCTAACCTTTGTAACTAAAAAAGGGCTAGAGCAAATGAGCTGTCAATTTCCACACCTATTCTCTAGCCAATTCTTCCTATTTGGTAGAACAATTAGCTCGATTACTCTAGTCCTTTTTGAGTTACAGAGGTTAGAGGTTACGATTTCTGCCCAACCTAGAATGAAGACTATAGTAAATCTACCCTAGTACACATTACCCAGCCTAAGCTAATTTAATACCTTATATATATATATATATATATATATATATATATATATATATATATATATATATATATACTGTATATATGCAACAAATCAATTGAAGAGCACCGGAGAACAAATATCTTTGTGTTGGAAATGGGTAAGAAGAGTCGCGGTATTTCTACATGCACGTCCATACACTGTTTTGACCATGTTGCAGACAATCTTGCATCAGGCACTGTATGATTGTTGCCTATGTCCGCGGTTCAATTACCATATTGTGCCCAGAAATAAAATAATATTATTGCAAAGCGGAAAGAATAATAATCTGGCGAATAGAATATAATGAATATAATGAGGAGAAAACAGAGGCTGTGTGAAGAGTTGCCTGTTTCTGGTGTTAGTTATTTCCTATTTGCTAACAATATTATCTACCTTCTTCCCTTACGATATGTTGGTCACTCAAACCTCATTCGGGGATTTTGATATTAAGTACCTACTAAATAGATATGTGAAATAAACACACACACACACACACACACACACACACACACACACACACACAATGAGGAAATATAATATATAATGTTTATAAAATATACCTGATACCCACCAAAGGAGTTGGGTGAATGTGTCTGATTGTTTATCTGCCTGTCTGTCTACAAGACATATATATTATATATTTAAGAACAGATTTATACGAAATGTAGTGAACAAATACATTCGATAGCACCTAGAAGAGAACATATATTGTCTTGTATTTAAATGCCCCCTTTTTTTTTCTTTACTCTAAAAATATAATATATATAAATGAACAAAACACAATTGCCTCTTTTAAAGAAACTGTGTGTCTTTTAAACTCGATGACTGTCAGTTTGGTGATAATCACATAGATAGTTGCCAAAATACAAATGCCCAATGCTTTCATAGGTATTATTCTTGTGTCAAGGTGAATTTTAAGCTTAGATTCTTCTATTAATGTTATGGTAAGTAGACCAGATCATTCGCTGACAATAAAACAATACATTAACCTTCTGTGAAGGCCAAATATAGTCATATACTCCCAGTATTACCAGTTTTAGGTCTTAACAACTATACTTCCCTGCCCCCCCCCCCCCCCCGCCTCCCTCAAGCAGGGAAAATATATATATATATACTGTATATATACAGTATATATATACAGTATATATATATATATATATATATATATATATATATATATATATATATACGGTATATATATATATATATATATATATATATATATATATATATATATATATATATATATATATATATATATATATATGTGGAAGTTGGCATGGTGGGACTCTATACTCATCATAGCACGCATGTTAACCCTGAATAGGAGGAGTTGCTATTAAGCTGGTGACAATATGTGGGCAGGCTTATCTATAATTAAAAAATAACGGGTATGGCCAATTTTTAAGCCATTGTGTTCGGATTGTTCTTATAATACTACAAAGTAATTATGATGCAGCCAATATACAGTAGATAATCTTTAACCATTACATTTCTACAGTTAATCTCAATTTAAGTAAAATTATCACGCTATAGTATTAATATGGAATTATAATGATTTTGGATCTAAACTTGTTTGATAAATATGACCTTAAATTAGGCCTACTTAAAAAAACGCTCTCTCATACTACAAGATCTATACTTGTCAACCAATCCTACAAATGGCAGCACAGGTATTAATTGATTCAATCATATGACGATATGGCTCTGTCTTGAGTCGGCCACCCCCATAAAAATAAAAAAATAAAAATAAATAAAAATACATATAAAACAAAAGTAGGAAAACTTGGGAAGGTGCCAGAGTATATACATACATACATACATACATACATACATACATACATACATACATACATACATACATACATACATATGACGATTTTGATTATACTCTGTGGCAAACTCCAGACGATTTTGTTCATCTTACAAGGGGTCTTTAATAATCAAATGGTTGGAAATGACCTCACTGAACTCCCTCATTTGAAAACAGAATTTGTAAGTTGAATACAATGCTATGTAGGTAGAAAATATAATATTCAATTTGGCATCATCTAATAAAAAGATTTAGGTCTATCGTGCTTAAAACAAAATCCTATGTTTTGAATTGCTAGTGTTTCACATGATTTGTAATAAAATTATAAAATTATACTTTACTCTAATTTCTCTTGCATAGTGGGGATTATTAGTATTATAATATATTCATATAAAGTAAGATAAAGTCCGTGATTAGAAACTTCACTGGCAACTGTCATGGCAGGTACATTAGTTTTCCTTTTAACTATTCAAATTAAGATAAAGTAGTAACAGGCAATAAAATAGTATATTCATTTTACAGAATACCCTGGACAATAGGTACGCAGAACGTTAAATTATGCTACTCTCTTGCCAGAAATACGATAATAAGATATACTCAAGGTAAGGTCAAAGTGATAGTTTGTGGAGACAGTGACATATGGGGGATAAGCCTCGAGATAACATCTCAATTGAATGGATGAAATGCGAACCTTCATAATCCAAAAGATATTTTCTTCACCAATTCTATGCGGACACTTTCCTAAAGCTAGAACAAACTAGAAGTCGCCATCGGATAATATTATAGGCATCATTAGTATTAGAAGATACTATAATAAAAAAGAATGTGAAATTGTGAATATCAGGAGTCTACTGAGAGAAAGTTAGGATATTTATACCTACAATTTAACCTTCAGTAAACACAGACTGGACAACCCTCGACATTGTGTTCTTTTGTGGATAGAAACCACTGTGGGTACTGTAAAACTTTATGTTGATAAATAACTTAACCAGAAATAATCTAACCTATCCTAATCAATCTTGTCCTAATCTAACCTCTCCTAACCTAATCTAACCTCTCTTAACGTATCATAATCTAACCTGTCCTACTCTAATTCATCCTAATCTAACCTATCCTAATCTTAACTAACCTAGTCTATCATAATCTAACCTATCCCAATCTAACCTATCCTTATCTAACCTACAGTATCCTTATCTAACCTATCATAATTTAACCTATCCTTATCTACCCTATACAAACCTAACCTCTCCTAATCTACCATATCCTCTTCGAACCTATCCTATCCTAATCTAATATATCTTAATCTAACCTATCCTTATCTAACCTATCCTAATCTATCTTAAGTTAACCTATCCAAATCTATCCTATCCTAATATAACTCATCTTAGCTTAAACCATCCTATCCCCTATTCTAACCTAACTTAACATTAATTTGGTAAGGTATTCATACGAAAGAGAGTTAAAAATGTGAAATAACCGATCGAAGTTATTACCGGTACTATAGAACAGGATGATATATTTGTTATGGATCATTACGAACGAAATTATATCTTCACCAATTTGTGCTTAACGATCCATAATGGCGACCGTGTGAAAATTGTCCGTTCTCAGTATTCTGAAAGATTCTCTTATAGTCACAATCATGCTCTCATAAATCACATGAGGTGAAAGTGTGTGTATGTATGTCGTGTGTGTGTGGTGTGTGTGTGTGTCTGTGGTGTGTGTGTGTGTGTGTGTCGTGCATTTGTGTGAATGTCGTGGGTGTGTGTGTGCGTATATATGTCGTGGGTGTAAGAGAGAGGGGGGGTCAGTGCCTTCTGGTCAAGTTAAGGAGCTGGTATTTTCAGTGTTTAAGAACAATGTAAATTATATTAAACCACCTAAAACTTAATCAAAATAGGTCTTTCTTAAGTTGAGTTAAGTAGTGTACGTTTAGCCAAAACATATATTATTATTGTGAAGGAGTTATTCGCAATATTTTCAATCTATTAACTATGTAAGTTCATTTCCAAATCGTATACTATTAACCAGAATGAAATGTAAATAAACATTCCGATAGACTGACAAAACTGAGCTGTATAAGTGACGTCACAGGAATATGGGGTTATATGTTCTATGTGATGGTGGGTGGATAAATATGAAGACTAAGGGGATATACTAACACTTTTTGTTTATCGGAAGCAGTATCTAATAAACTCCCAAAAGTAATTCCACGAAAATTCTCGAATATACTCATAGCATCAATTAATCTCATCTGTACCGGCGACATCTTTTTAACTTTATTCTGGCACCTTTTAGACGATTTTCTTCAGCTTATAAAGAGCCTCCAGCAATTAACAGGCTTCGAACTCTCTCATTTAACCCTTTTTACTTCCACAGATCCTTCTTAGTCTGCACAAAATCGTCTAAATATAGCTAGAATAAAATAAATAAGACGTCGCTGGTACAGAAGGGGTTAAATTTGCCTTGTATCTCTTTCGTATAATGCGGTGTATGTGCAGGTAAGAGAGCCAAAAGGATATACTGGTACAGTACCTTTTTCAACCATAAATAAATCAACAATGCTACCCATCTGCCACCCAATACCAAAGCTATATCATTGGCGTCACTACAATTCCTAATATGTTATATAATTATTTACTCTTCCGTATTGTTTGAAACTCGAATACAAAGTCCGAAGATTTTTGAGCTACATGTATCAAGAACTTGAAGACGTAGGACATTCATATGATCATTATAATAATTTATATGACTCTTAACTTAGTAACATCATAAGTGTAGCTGACCTTAGAAGTTGTCAAAACACTTAGTTATTTGAGTTTATCGAATCAACTATCAAACTAAAGATATAATTTTGTTTTTAAGTAATTTGGGTGTATGCAACAACATAGGAACAGAGATCTGGATTAGACGTAATTGCAGAAACCCACGCTCGGCAATATATAAACTAAACCTATTTACACCAAGAAGACAAACATTTTATAAACAATGCAAGATGCTTACCTATTTTCTATAAACATGCGATCTACGTGAGACAATTACCGAATAAATACCAGTCTAATTACAATATTCAGGCATTTATTTGTTATTCCTCTGAAGTCCAAAAATACTATCATCTTCCATATTTTAAAGGCTAAGGTCACCAAGTTTCACCTTCACATTTCCCATTTGTTCTCGAAAATATATTCCTAACCCGTTTTACGTGTCATCCGATAGCTACATTGTGCAGAAATATACCTGCTAGTCTCCCAATGTAAACGTGATACCAAAGGCCCTTTGAGAGCATTAATTAGTAAACTTTTCTATATACAAGAAATTCAGTAATAATTACAAGCCATCGAATTTACCCCATGACGGACATCACAAAGGTACACTTTTTTTTCATTGCTAAATGAACAGAGATATCAGGTTTTAGGAAATGTTTCATCCGTCCTTCCCCACCAAGGAGCCAAACGAGCTAACCCCTAGACATCCAAATCTAAGGTTGTATGTATAACGTCACTGTGTTAAGGGGGGTGGCCTGCTTTTTGTTCTTTCCTTTTCTCTCTTTCTCTGGCTTGTAGTCATTCGGCCCCATTCAGCCTACTGTTTTAAGACGTTTACACCCATGCAGGTGTCAATTTGTTGTCCTGGCGAGCGGTAGCGAGCCAGCATATTTGTTTTAAATTTGTTTGACAGCAGGCTAAATTTGTACATTTTTCGATAGAAAAATAACTTCGGCGAAGCCGGATTTCTCTATACAATGCTGGCTCGCGATAAAAAAATCGACACCTAGATGGGGATAAACGTCTTAAAACAGTAGGCTGAATGGGGCCGAATGGATACAAGCCAGAGAGAGAGAGAGAAAAGGATAGAAACAAAACAGGTGACCCCCCTTAAAGCTCCTGTGTGGTGGTGGTGGTGAGTGTGAGGGTATGTAGGCCAGGCAGCCACAGCTCGTTAAGGCAATATCAACTTTCCCTAGCGGCGAGGGTAATGAAGGTAACAGCAACACCAGCAGCCAGACAGCCACACCCTCACACAACACTTGCCACTAGAATTCTTTGATTTCCCGAACGACTCAATCATAAGACAATTTCAACCAGTAGACCTCAACCAGTGCCAAATCATCGAGGGTCAACCAAATCAGTGTCAATTGATAGTACCGTACTAACCTAGTTAGACCTGACCCAACCTAACCTAACAGTATTGGTTTAGTTGACACTGGTTGAGAGCCACTGGATAAAATGGCATACTAATTGAGTTATCTGGCCACAGAACACACTACACAGACGTTCAAATATCACTGTAAACTATATATCTATATATCTATCTATCTATCTATCTATCTATTTACTCAGGCCCAATCCCCACTTTTCCGTGTTTTCTCTTTTTTTTGGGGGGGAGGGGGGGGGGGGGGGGGGCGACCAAGACAGAGCAAGAATAGGGACAACACAAAACACAGCAGAAAACAATGAACACACAAAAACAAAATACAAATTCACACACATCTAGTATCCTTATCCACTTAAATAAACCTACCAAAAAAAAAAAAACCCACCCACCCACCCCCCCACCCACCCCCCCACACACACACACCCACACACACACCCACACCCACACCCACACACACACCCACACCCACACACACACACAGAGAGCTGTTCGGTTTCCATGTCAATTCAATCAGTAGTAGACCTGCAATAGAAAACTTGCAGACAATTTACCCAGGGCCCATCGAACCGATTCAAACTTAATAGAAATAAAAAAAAAATTACGGCCGAAGACCGGTTCTGGAAATTGCAGCCTCACTATCGCTCACCAGAAAAACATCGACTCATAAATGGCACTAAAGCTCTTAAAATTGACAAGGAAATGGAGCGAAAGGTCTTAAATCGCCAAACTAAGGGGGCAAACGTCTTCAGATTTCAAAACTAATAGGGCTATATAAGAGGGAAAACGGGTCCAGAAATATGACCCCCTTAAGGGGAGATTTCCACTTGAGGGATTATTTTCTTGACCTCCTTCTCCCTCATGTTTAGCCCCATTTGTTTTGAGATTTTAAGATGGTCGCTCGTTTCTTTGGCGATTTTAAGACATTTCGCCCAATTTCTGTCAATTTTAAGACCTTTCGTGCCATTTAGGTGTCGTTTTTTTTCCTGGCGAGCGATAGCGATCCTGTTATTTAGGAGGATCCGGCATTCGGCCAGGACATTTTTCTACCGAAAATTGTACAAATTCATATCGAAAGGGGGTCTTGGGGGTATTTTTTTAAAGCTTGATGGAGGTTTAGGGAGGAAACTAAAAATCTCCCCTTAAGGCAAAATATACCCTTAATAGAGTAGAGTCAACACCAATCTCAGATACAGACTGCATTAGGAGGTTGAAGCTAACAATAAAACAACAACAAAGGGGTAACATTGGAAAGTGAATGCGATAAGAATGCCCCAGCAAAAAAACCAATATGTAAATAATAAATATACTAAGAACAATAATAGTATAATACAAACAAATAATAGACTATACCCGATATGAATGCACCGGCAAAAAGAGAATATAAAAGGAATACATCAAATAAGAACAATAAAAGTAAATTCAAAACACTAATCAACTGAAGCCAATAATCAAGCTAACGAAAATAAAAAATAAGAAAACAAAATAGGAAAGAAGAATAAAAACACAAAACTGAAAATAGTACAAGCCAATAATAAAATATACACAAATGGGAAACAAAAAGTAGTAAAATGGGGCATAAATAAGCAAAACACAAAATATATAAATACGGAACTGAAGCCGATAACGAAGGCTGAACCAAACTTGACTCGGTTTCTTTTCAACTGACGGTAAATTGAATCCCTTAACAACTGATTTCTCGAGAACTAAAAGAAAAATATGAAACTACTATGTCTCTGCATCATATTAAGACCAAGTTTATATAATTAGCACCATGTTTCCCTACAATATCCTCAAAATAACCGATAAATCTTGATGGGAACCTTGCAATTTACCGTCAATTAAAAAGAAGCAGAGTATAGTGCATCAGCGCCGAGTGGACAATCCGACAGGAGGGAGAAGAGAGAGTTTAAGGGGCGATGGGTAGTTTTTCTGGTCCCCATTCTTCTTCGTTTTTAGCCCCATTATTTTTTTCAGATTTTATGACGTTTGGCTCATTTAGTTTGGCGATACTAAGACCCTTTGCCCCATTTCTTTGTTAAGATTAAGACTTTTCGTGGTATTTAGGTGTCTATTTTTATCTGGCGAGCGATAGCGAGCCTGTATTTTAAGAGAAACCGGCCTTCGGTCGGAACATTTTTCTATCGAATAATGTACAAAATTATCTTGAAGGAGGGTTTGGGTGGGGAGTGTTTTGTTAAGCTTGATGATGGGGTAGGGAGGAAACTGTAAAAATAATAAAAAGAAACATAAATGAACAAATAAATACCCACATCCTCCTTTAAAAGACTTTCCTTTCCATGTCGTCTGGTTGTACAGTCACGCTCAAAAAGTCCCGCTCTAACCCCCCATATTGCAGCTTTGGCTATCTCCTGAACCCTTTCACTGCCGGTGCCGTCCTTTTAACGTTATTCTGGCTATTGTTAGACTGTTTTATTCATTTTAAAAAGGACCTCTAGCAATTAAAATGCTTCAAACTATCCCACTGAACCCTTTTTACTGCCACAAATCATTCTTAAACTGCACAAAATCGTCGAAATATAGCTAAAATAAAATTAAAAAGACATTGCCGGTACATAAGGTGTTAATAGCAGAAAAATAAGAATACAAACACATATGAAGTTTCGTGTGTATTGGATGGCCAGTGTGTGTGTGTGTGTGTGTGTGTGTGTGTGTGTGTGTGTGTGTGTGTGTGTGTGTGTGTGTGTGTGTGTGTGTTTTTTTTTTTTTTTTTTTTTTTTATTTTTTTTTTTTTTTACTGCAAGAGGAAAATCGAGTTGACATTGTGTAGTTGTGACACGATATTTTGATGCTGACTGTACATGGGCTATCTGGAGCATCAGGCAGGACACACACACAGAGACTGGCCTCGCATACACAATTACCACCACCACCCTCTCTCAACAGTTTCTTTGTTAACCCCTTTAGTATGATGATGTAATAGCGAACTACCGGTACTGCTACTTTTGGGATATAAGGAATTTGGAGTCGTAAACATCGATATTTAGTAGAAATGCACAAATTAAAAGAGCTTGCGATGGCTAGAATGTTAACTCTTTCAATGCTGGTGATATTTATTTTAATTTGTTCTAGCTATATTTAGACAATTTGTAGTCTCTTAGGAAGGATCTGTATTAGCTAAAATGATTAATTGAGATATTTAGTAACCTTCATAATTGCTAGAAGTCCTTCATAAACTGAATGATATCATCTAGTAACAGCCAGAATATAACGAAAAGACGTCGCCCGTACTGAAAGTGTTCACCATATATGATTTGACTTATCTAAACTGTATATGAACGACAGCCGTACTATTTCTATGTCACAGTTCCAACTTCCTTATAGCCCGATAATTGCAAGTGGTCAATTATTCGCATTTTAGTTAATATATAAATATCATATATAACAGTATACCTATTGTCAATCCAGTCAGCTATATTTTCATTATGAAATAAAATTAGATCCATATTTTGTTTTTCTAATCTGTTGTGATGATGTAGCCAGGAATAGTTGATGTAATATACGTATACAAATATAACAAGGTGTAAACTTGTCAAGTCTTTTCTTATATGATAATAGAAGGTAGTTTAAATATGAACACTAAACGAGTCATAATTCTTCGATTGAGCCCCCAGAATGTCTTCGTTAGCGACTCCTTCAAGGGGAGATGGGTCATTTTTTCTGGTCCACCTTCTTCCTTATGTTTAGTCCCAATAGCTTTCAGATTTTATGACGTTCGGCCCATTAGTTTGGCGATTTTAAGACCTTTCGCCCCATTTCTTTGTCAATATTAAGACTTGTCGTATCATTTAGGTGTCGATTTTCTCCTGGCGAGCAATAGCGAGCCTGTAATATAAGAGGACCCGGCCTTCGGCCAGGAAATGTTGCTATCAAAAAATGTACAAATTTATCTTGAAGGAGGGTTTAGGGGGTGTTTTTTTAAACTTGATGTAGGTCTAAGGAGGAAACTAAATAAATTATATGAAGGTATTTAAATGAGCAAATAAATAAGCCCATCCCTCCCTTAATAACAGATACTCCAGGATGGTAACGATGTTTTCACAAAGTCTGCGGTACATGTGGATCTCTTCGGTACCCCTCTTCGTCGGTGGTGAGAGTTATGGTAGCTTGGTTTTAAGGGGAGTTTTTTTTTTTTTTTTTTCCCCCTATTTTCCTCATGTTTAGCCCCATTACTTTTCAGATTTGATGACGTTCAGTTCATTAGTTTGTCGATTTAAGACCTTTCGCCCCTCTTCTGTGTCAATATTATCATTCGTATGGCTAATATTGAAAAGAGTATTTGCGACAATTTGAGATAGCAAATTTACATAAAATTGGCCTATAAGTGTTAAGCAATGATATACAGTGTTAGTCTAAATATTGTGTATATATATATATATATATACCGGTACACATATATATATATATATATATATATATATATATATATATATATATATATATATATATATATATATATATATATATATATATTATTATTTTATTTTTTTCAGAATGGACCGCTGCATATTGTTTATTATTTCTGCCGACCACCATATAATCCTTTGTTTTGTGTGCGTGTAAGTTTTTTTCTCGATCAGCCACCATCCCCAACCCTTCTTGTTATGTGGTCACTTTCCCTGTCTGTCCTCACCCCCCTTCCCCTTTCCTTCCCACATTATCCTTGAATATCTGTCGGACCCCTTCCATGCGGGCGCCTTTGTTTTCCACCAATATGATGGCCTTTGTCGTCTGTAGTTCGCCCTATACAGTACGAGGACGTCGCTGTATTCTATTCTGGCCAACACGAGTCTATTAACCCCTTCTGTACCGGCGATATTTTTCTAATTTATTCTAGCTATATTAAGACGATTTTGTGCAGTTTAAGAAAGATCGGTGGTAGTTAAAAAGGGTTAAATGAGATAGTTCAAAACCTGCTAATTGCTAGAGGCCCCTATTAAACTTCATTATATCGTCTAAATATAGCCAGCATAATGGTAAGAGGACGGCACCGATACAGGAGGGGTTAACCCATTTCGTACCGGTGCCATCCTTTTAACTTTCTTCTGGCTACTATTAGACGAATTTATTCAGTTTCGAAAGGGCCTCCAGCAATAATCAGGCTTCAAACTATCTCACTTAATCCTTTTTGCTACTATAGATCCTTCTTTAACTGCACACAGTTCCCTGAATATAGCTAGAATAAAAGAAAAAGGACGTCGCTGGTACTGAAGTGGTTTATCTAAATAAATTCCTTATATAGCTCAAAGAGATCAAATTGGTCTCATTAACCATTTGACTATCAAAAGTCCTGCATAAACTGTATAGCTCGTATAATGATAGAACAGAAATTATCATCGTATTAGGAGGGTAAACTTTATCAGCATTTATCAGTACAATCGCCTGCACAAGTAGCTGGTACACTATTGTATGATTATGCTTCAGACATTGAACATAACAGTAATTGAGGGAAACCACTGTCTCGTAGGAAGTGTCTAAAAGGAATGTTTGGTAATAATACAACATTGTGTCAGAATCATTCATTAAAATGCATGATACTTGGCATTGCAGGTGAGTGTACATACCATAGAGGTTAATATTTTGTTCATGATAGTTGTAGGGGTTTGATTTAGCCTAGTTCAGGGAAGCTACACCCGCAGACAATAACTCTGACCCATGTTGAGCCATCTAATGGCATAAACGAAGTACCAATATACACATATCATGTTCAGAATTAATAATAGGTTTTAATAGGAAATACAGTATTTTTGTAATGTACAGGGCAGCATTAGTGGCATGGCCTGGTAAAAAAATAGAGGTTAATCCACGCTAATGAGTTTGTGGGACTCGAGCTGAATACATAAACAATATATATATATATATATATATATATATATATATATATATATATATATACTGTATATATATATATATATATATATATATATATATATATATATATATACCGGTATATATATGTATATATATATATATATACTGTGTATATACACAGTATATATAAGTAAGGTATTGAGTAATTTCGACTGGACAGGTAGTGAACAAAATTATGTTCAAGTTGAGAGGTGTACACAGATTTTTCGAAGAGGCCTACATTTGTGCCAATATAGCCTTATGGTGACAAAACAATTCACTTCGGCAGATGTCCAGTCTTTGTTTACTAAAGGAGGACTGATAAAAAGCGGGAGTATCGGATAATATTAGTGAAACATGATAGTGGTGACGGTCAGAGCGATTAAAAAAATAATTATCTCTATCAACCTATTAGTATGATAACGGGTTTTAATTCATTCTGGCCAATACGATTGTATTTTTATCGTGTACGGTATAACATTTTATATTCATTAAGTTATTATATAATATATATATTGCTTTGTAAGAGAAGTATTTTACAAAATAATTATCTTTAGAAAAATTGTGGCAATTTAAGAAGCTATATATATACCACAAGGGATTAAGATTTAAATGCAAATATTGGATAGGCACATAAATAAACCTCAAACCCCTAAATATACTTCTATACCCTATTTAACCACATGCCAGATCCTCTCACCACCTATTCCTGATCTATTCCTCACACTGTATGTGATCAAGTGTATGAAAAACCTATGGAAAGATATAAATCATCTATCTATCTATCTATCTATCTATATGCTCAGGCCCAATCCCCATTTTGGGGGTAGCCGACTCAAGACAGAGCAAAAACAGGGAAAACACAAAAACAACATAAAACAAAAAATAAACACAGATAAAAAACACAAACTCACACACATCCAGGTCACCCAGGAGAAGACCCAGAGACCAGGGTTACCAAGGTCGCTCCAGCACTCCCCCAGCCCCTGACCACCCGGAGAGGTTCCGATCTCGGCAGGCAGACATGCAGCGGAGCCAAAGCCACAAGCCCTCCCACCACACTTCCAGGCACACCCTTCATAGTAATCGTCCCCCCGGGCCAGGCGCCTGATGGACTATTATCTAGTCGAACTTGCGCCCGACCCCTTACTCCAAATGACCACGTGTTCACTCAACTATTCACAAGCATTCTCCATTCACTCCTGTCCACCACCACTTCCCCTGCCTTATCTATAGTCATTCCTCTATCATCCAAAGCCTTTCTTACACAGTCTCTCCATCTCAATGGGGGTCTTCCTGCCCTTCTATCTCCCCTTGTACCTGACTCACATATTCTCTTTGTAAGCCTTTCATCTCCCATTCGTTCAACATGACCATACCAGCTCAGCACCCTTCTGTCCACTCTGGCTGACAAATGTTCCTGCTGCCCGACTCTCCTACGTATCTCTTCATTCCTCAATCTGTCTCTACGAGTAACTCCACACATACTCCTCAAGCAGCTCATCTCCATCACATCCAGCCCTCTTTTCTCCTTTTTCTTCAGAGCTCATGTCTCAGCCCCATACATCACTGTTGGCACAACAATTCCTTGATACAGTGCACTTTTTACTTTCACTCCGAGATTTCTCGTCTTCCACATACTTCCCATTGCTCCGAAAACCTTCCTTCCTTCACACACTCTCTGTTTTACCTCCACTTCCAAACAAAAATCATAATTGGGTATATTTAGTAATTTACTTATTTAATAAATGAGTTTATTACTAAAATATCTTTATAGGGATATATTATTATGGACCCTTTAATTACCCTTTTCATACTCATAATTTATTACAGTGCACCCTGACCTCATCCATCCCATCCTTGATTCACATATTCTTCACCCACTTCCCTCTGATTCAACCCTCTTACATCCTCCAACCCTAACTGACCCTATCCCCCACCCCTTCCTGACCCACTCCCCCTGCCTGACCCACTCCTCACCCCTGTTAAATCCACTTCAATACACCTCCCTAGCATTCAACCCCCTATCCCCTTTCCTCATTCACCATGTAATTTCAGCCCCTTCCCAACCATGCCCAATTCACAACTTACGCCTATCTCGATCCATACAATCCCGAATTAACCTCCGCTCCTTCCTAATCTATTTCCCACCATACTCCTTCCTGATTCACACCCAGCCCTACTCTTTTCTAATTCACTCCCACCCTTGTACAATCCCTATCTAACTACCCCACCACATCTTCCACCTTCTACTCCCCTCCCCCTCCCCTTTCGTATTCACCCCTACCCACTTCAGTCACTCCCAAGTTCCTCTAACTCACCCCTCACCCCCTCTACCCTTTTCACTCCTTATCAAATGGTGTCTAACCACTCACTCCATTACCCCTCACTCCCTTACCCCTTCCTAAAAAACTTCCCCCCCCCCATACCTCCATCCCCTTTTAAACACCCCACCATTTCCACTCCTTCCTAATCTACTTCCTATTCTTTATCAATCCACCCACCACCTCCACCCTCGCCTGATCCACTCTCTACTCCTTTCTAACCACCCCACCATCCCCACCTCTTCCAAATCTACTCCCCACCCGATCCCTTCCTAATCCAACCCCACCTCAATTGCATCACTCTCCACCACACCTCTTTATAATCTCCAACCACTCCTTAATCTACTTCTCACCCCTTCTATGACATTCCCTTCCCTTCGCAACCCACACACCTCCAAACTTGCATGATCCACTCTCCACCCTTTCCTAACTCCCCAACAATATATAATCCAGTTCCTACCCGTCCTAAAATAGTCCCTATCCTCTATCAATCCATCCACAACTTCCACACTTGCCTGATCCATTCTCTCTCCCTTCCTAACCACCGACCACTCCCTAATCCACTTCTGTCCCCTCCTGAAACAGTTTCCTTCCTTTCGCAACCCACCCACCACTTCCACACTTGCCTGATCCTCTCTCCAACCATTCCTAACCACCCACAACTTTCCTAATCCAATACCCACCCCTCTTAAAACACTCCCCATCCTTTCCTAATCCATCTACCACTTACACCCTTGCCTAATCCACTCTCCATCCCCTTTTGAACTACCCCACCCTTTCCTAATCTCTCCTAAAACACGCTCCATCCTTTACCAATCCATCCACTACCTCCACCCCCTTTTTAACCACCCAACCCCTTCCTAATACCCTCCCCTCCTTCCTGCCTCCCACCCCACCTCACGTTCCCCAGCACGAAACAATGGACATCAGAGGGGATTCATTGGATTACCATAAAACTGAGGGGCGGCGGAAGCGAAGGAAAGGTTGCCCAATACCGCCAGTAGATTTATATACGACCTCGTCTGAAGCCCTCCTTTATCACAACCTTTCTTCTCTCTTGACCATTACAACACAATACACACACAAACGCAGACACAAAATTATGGTGAAATAAAAGCGGTATGTACATCCTTGGGTTATGTACTGTACAGTCTCGATCATGAATAACTGAACATTCCCTCGCAATAACAACGAGATAGTAAGCATTGATTAAAGAACCCCATTAATTCAGAGTGACATAAAATGTTCACTATGCTACGTTCATGTATCTAAACCCTTACAGATATTCCTGATCACGCCATTACTGTTCTGTGGGGGCTAATATAATCACAGTGAAAATAAGGCTGGTGAGATCAAAATTGGCGAGAATAATAGTACGTGGCCACCGATGGTCGTGTAATCAAGTCCAGGGCCTCATACGGGTTCTTTGTTAGCGCGGATTAAATTCCTGTCCTGTGGTAGACGGCGTTTTTTCGAGTCTATTATTATATCCAGCGTCCGGAGTGACTATATCCCTAGCCGTGTACAGTCTTGGTAATGACTTCTGATACACATTTATTCGAAGCTGCTTTGGGTTGTAATTAACATTTATTATTTACATGATATTTGTATTTTGTAAATTTTCGAGGCTTCAAAATGCATTAGCGTCATTGATCGCGGCTTTATATTCGCGGTGATTAATTCTGATACACGTTCAAACTCCAAACTGATTAGATAAACAGCCGAAACGTAAATATTTAATAAGAACAAATAATGAGATTCGTTTCAGCCCTAGACAACCCTAGATTTCGAAAAGGTATATATCAGTATTATTGACAGCGACTGTACAATCGCCTCCACAAGTATATATTTATGTCTATGTGAATGGAGGAGACAAAAGGCAGGTTGCCTGTAGCGGGTTTCTAATCCCAAAGTTAAAAGAGTGACAGAGCCAAATTCAAGGGACGTTGACGTCAAAATGCCTGGACACATGAAGTTTAAAGCAGTCTAAGTCATAGGATGAAGGAAAGATTGATTGAGGGAGAAAGTTCCAGAGTTCATTTGTTGAGTAGAAGATAGACTGAGAACATTTACCAAATCTTGGGTTGGAGAGTTGGACAGAATGGGAGTGGGACTGTTGAAAGGCGGGTGCCTCGCACTCGCCGCAAGGGAGAGAGCTCTGAAGAACACTGATTGTTGTAATAGCGATAGAAGAGTGAAAGAGCTTAAGTATTGCAGCGTGTAGAAAGAGATTGTAGGGAACTAGTAAGAGAAGGCGAGTTGATGAGGCGAAATGCTTTTGATTCTACTCGTTCGAGAAGTGCAGTATGGGTGGAGCCTCCCCACACATGCGAACAATACTCAATACAGCCCTGATACAGAGCAAGAAGCTGTGCGGGGGTGAAGAACTCACAGAGACGGGTTCCTTTTCCATTTAGCCAATTTGTCAGTATTTTTGTTTGAGTTCCTGTATATTTTGTAAATAGTATTGATAAATATAAACTGTTGTTTAGAATAATTCTTAACCTTTAGAAGATCCGATGACGCATATTCTGTTTTCCGGCTATCATTTGACGATTTCATTCAGTTTAGGAAGGTTATATAAAAGACAGAGGGTTAAATGAGGTAGTCTTCACTCTTATAACTCCAACAGATCCTTCCTAAATTGTATAAAATCGTCTAATGATAGCCAGAAGAAACTGTCAAAATGCACCACAATCTTCAAAGGGTTAATAACAACGATTATCAACTACGTCGACGTATTCATTTCCTATCTATTTATTTCCTACTTTTTCCACAAACTGTATAATCCGATAATATACGAGGCATTACGCAAAAATCCGATCCCTAACTCCATTCTTTATTAGTTCAGAAAACTCATACCATAAAGGGGAAATCGGTCGTATCAGTGACAAATGGTAGTGCAGTAATTTGAACGTGAATATGAGACTGTGCATTCTTAAAAGGTCGTTCAGGTTCGGCTTCCAAGAAATTGCGGGATTAACTTATGCAAGCCGATGAATAGGTTTTCTTTATCTGGCTTACATTAAGGGGAAGTTATTAGTTTACTCCCTAGACTTACGCCAAGCTTAAAAAAATAATACCCCAAAGACCTCCCTACAAGATAGATTTGCACATTCTTTCGGATAGAAAAATTCGGCCGGATTCCTCCTATTAAATTGCAGGCTCGCAATCGCTCGCCAGGAAAATATCTGACACGAACATTCATAAAATTTACAAAGAAAGAGGGTGAACGGTCTTGCATTCGCCAAGCTAATGGGGCGAACGTCCTACAATCTCAAAACTAATGGTATTAAACATGAGGGAGAAGGGTGTCTAGAAAAAAACATTCTTTAAGCGACTTTTTCTGATTGGGAAAAGTATTCAATAGTTAGAGGTACAAGAATTTCAAACACATAAAATATATTTTCTTCATTACCGGTATATTTTGTCTATCAGTAGAAATAAATAATTCAACATACGGTAGAACATATCTTTCATTATCAATGAGCCGAACTACTTTCAAATGATCCGCCAATTCAAACTAAAGCTTTTCGCAGACAAATTCTGTCTAAAATACAATAGAATAGAATTGTAATTCTTATGGAGATAACTCTTTTAGCGAATCGTTCAATTGGTTCAACACTATACTAATATACCCGGTACGTTATTGTGAAAAGGCTCTAATTGTATGTGGTTCAAGGGGGGTCACCGGCTTTTTTGTTATCTTTCTCTTCTTTTCTCTCTTTCCCTGGCTTGTATCCATTCAGCCCCATTCAGCCAACTGTTTTAAGACGTTTATCCCCATCAAGGTGTCGATTTCTTCCTGGCGAACAATAGCAAGCCAGCATTGGATGGAGAAATCCGGCTTTGCCGGAGACATTTTTCTATCGAAAAATTTCCAAATTTAGCTTGCTGTCAAAACAAAAATATATATATGCTGGCTCGCTTCCGCTCGCCAGGAAAATATTTACACCTGGATGGGGGTAAACGTCTTAAAACAGTAGGCTGAATGGGGCCGAATGGATACAAGCCAAAGAGAGAGGGAGAGACAGAGAAAAAAGCGAGGTGGGCTCCCTTAAAAGAACCCATTAAAGTCCGAGGGCTGCAATTTAACTATCTTCATTTGACTACGGGGGCTTCCTAAACCAAATTATACTCTATGCTGCCAAAATACGAACCTGAACGCTAGAGAAAACTAAAAGGCATCGTAACACTACACTATGGCCTGATATATTGCACGCACACGCACACGCACACGCACACGCACGCACACGCACACGCACACACACACACACACACACATTTATTCACGGATTTCGACAGTGTGTTCCTCTTTGCTATAGGCTAAAGAAAATGTTCAAAGTGGCCCCCATTTGTTTGAAACACAACTGTACTCCTGTACTCAAGATGTGTGGAAACTATCCTCGGAAATCTACGCTAGTCTTCCTTCACTTTCCACCCTCATTAATACAACATCGTAAATGTATGTAACAGCCAAACTATGTATAATTCGACATTTTACCAAAGATACATTGGTGTTTAAAATTATCCAAGGAGGTCGTCCTCCAATTTAATGCATGCAATCCTGAATCACCCTGTATATATATATATATATATATATATATATATAGAGAGAGAGAGAGAGATAAATAGATAGATGTACTGTAGATAGATATATAGACATATAGACATATATATATATATATATATATATATATATATATATATATATATATAATTATAAATATAGACCCTTTAGGCTTAGGGTAGGACAACGTTGTGTATACCTGTCTCGATTAACCCTTTGATTTATAATAGATCTTTCCTAAACAAAATATAATCGTCTAATGACGGCATCATGGCACTTACGAGCCATAATCAATAATCCTCGACCCCATTCTCCCATTTGATAGAGTGCAGCCAATTACATTCGCATTAATGAAAGCCTCCTTGTCTCTACCAAGTAAAAATATGGATATTACGTCTTTCTTGGAATTGTCTGTTAAATATGCATATTAATGGTGGTCGTGGGGCGTTATTGCGTTCCTTCTTTGATGCCTGGGCGTTAATGGCTTCCTGTTTCAAGGTGGAATCGTAGTATATGTATTGTTATTGATGTTTACCGGTGCAGGATGATGTACGGTAAGTAATGTACAAGCGTAAACCATAAAAAGTGTACACTCATTTGAATCATAGAATTTATAATGTCAATCGTTGAAATATACCGCGAAGGCTTATATTCAGTATATATATATATATACAGTATATATTGATTAATTTTTACTCGACTATGAATACATTTTAACATAGCAGTTCAAATTTATGAAGAATTGGAAATCGTCTCTCGGAGGCGAGCACTCCGACCACTAAATCAAGAATGGTAACTTTAAATTCCACAGTTCAAATCCCGATGTGTTCTATGGAAGATGTGATTTGGATAAAACTTGTGCTGTAATTAGTTTTAATAGTAACCACAAAGCCCACTGATCCGTAATGCAAAAAACATCCTTGCAGTTTCCAATATGTTACCATTGTATAAGTACTCTCATGCAAAATAGGACACAGTACCTAATGGGAGCTCAATAGGTGGCGTCAATAGGTAAAGTCCGAGATGACGAGACAGTAGTGCTGAGTGATTGGAAAGCCAAGCCTGCAACCAAACTGTCAAACAACCAGGCACCGATAGTTTAAGAAATCAGACTCGAGTTGACTCAGTTGCAAAAATCATTATCTAGAACAAGGCCTCCAAACTTCGTAATATATATAGTGATAGAATCTAGGGGCTATAGAAAACCTATGCCTGGAGGGAGAGTTGGAATAAAAGTTAAGTCCTTGGAATATTATATTTCTTGCTTTGTGAATCCCCAAGTCTGAATGACTGTGCTCAAGTTTTAGAAGGATCATCCTCATGAGTCTAGCAGCCCTTCATCCATTGGGACCTCTGTAAACTAATAGCCACAGGTTCCAACGGTTGGAGTGACGATACATAATCTAGCATTCTAACGTTCACTATAGTCGGTTTCATTTCATCTGACGGTAAATTGAATCCCTTAGTAACTGATTTATCGATAACTAACGGAAAAATAAGAAACTAATATGACTGCTTAATGTTAGTGCCAGGTTTTCATAATTAACAACAGATTTCGCTACAAAACCTGCACGATAGCGGAGTAACCAAGATGAAGACATAGCCATCTACCGTCAGCTGAAGAAAAACAGAGTATAGTCACAGAGTTCATATTCAACAGGAAGAAAACAAATAATTGGCTGAGTCTGATTACCTTGACGGAAGCTTAACTACCAGATAATAAAAACAGTATTAAGCGACTGGACAAATGCTTACTTGGTATTATGAATGCTTGACCGACATGGAAGTGTTATCACCAAAGGGGTAATATCAAGAGGCAAACTCATCAACTTGAAAGACACTATAATTATGCTGTAAGTTACAATTTCCACCAATGACTGACATGTTGAATGTTATCAGTTTCCCATTCCCCATTAGCTCCCAGTCATTTTCCCCACTGCATTGCTTTTATTCCCGATGTTTCCTGTTTAACCTGACTATTTTAATTGATTGATGGGAGGCGAAGACTCAAAGATTCTCTCCCTGTATTGTTATTATTATTTGTTGTTTATCCCAAAGAAAATATCCTGTATTACAAAATGCATCGGAAGGATTAACATACCTGGTAATCTTTACATTCTACGCACTCCTATATACAGTCATCCACTGTTACAGAGCTACTTTATAATGTTTTGAGTACCGGTACCGTCCTTTTAACTATATTCTGGTTAATATTACACAACTTTATTAAGTTCAAAAAGGGCCTCCAGCAAATAAACAGGCTTCGAATGATTTCACTTGACCCTTTATACTCCCACAGATCCTTCTTAAACCGCACACAATCGCCTAAATATAGCTAGAATACGTCCCGCCGGTACAGAAGGGGTTAATTTGCCATTATAGCCATATTTCTTAATATTAAAAAACAACTCAAACACAAAACTTAACCATCAAAAGGATAATTGAAGATTGTACAGCTTACTTGCCATTATATAGTCCTAAATAACTATAATATTTTTAACATCATTCTTAACACCAATATCATCCCACATGAAACTTCTGAAAGTATGTGATTCTCCCAGGATTCGAACCCAGGATATCGCATACAGAACTTACACGATCTAACCATTAAACCATCAAAAAAAGTATATATATTAGCATAAATAATACCAACTGTGTAACAGTTGTCTCTGTGGGCGGGTGGTTCTCTAAGAGCTGAAGAAGGAACACCATTCACAGGGGATCGAAACCAACTGAGAGCTGGCAATAGATGCAATAAGAGGTGATGGTTGGTTTTACTGGTCCCCCTTCCTCCTCATGCATAGACCCAGTAGTTTTCAGATTTTAAGACGTTCGGACCATTAGTTTGGCGATTTTAAAACCTGTCGCCCCATTTATTTGTCAATATGAAGACTTTTCGTGTCCTTTAGGTGTCGATTATTACCTGTAATTAAGGAGGGACCGGCCTTCGGCTGGAACATATTTCTACCGAAACATGTACAAATATATCTACAAGGATTAATTTTTTTTTTTTTTTTTTTTTTTTTTTTTTTTTTTTTAGAGATTGATGGAGGTCTAAGGAGGAAACTAAAAAAATAAATAAATAAATAAGTAAATCGACAAAAGAATCCCGCAAATTATGTGTTCGAGTCCAGGGATAACGGGCTCTACTAGTAGTTGTTGTTCATCGGCGCCATTCGAGATCAACAGACAAACAGTTAAGGGGAGGTGTGCCGTTTTTCTGGGCCCCCTTCTTCCTCACGTTTAGCTCTAGTAGTTATGAGATTTTAAGACCTTCGCCCCATCAATTTGGCAATTTCAAGACCTTTCGCCCCATTCCTTTGTCAATATTAAGACCTTTCGTGCCATATAAGTATCGATTTTTTTCCTGGCGAGCGATGATAGCAAGTCTGTAAATTAGTAGGAACCGGCCGAAGCCCGGAACATTTTTCTATCGAAAATTGTATAAATATATCTAGAAGGGGGGGCTTGGTGTGTGTGTGTGTGTGGGTGTGTGGGTGTGTGTGTGTGTGTGTGTGTGTGTGTGTGTGTGTGTGTGTGTGTGTGTGTGTGTGTGTGTGTGTGTGTGTGTGTGTGTGTGTGTGTGTGTGTGTGTGTGTGTGTGAATATAATAGAATAGAATTGAATAGAATATATTTATTTGGCTCGGACTTTTACAAAAAAAGTATGGAGCACAGCTCCTCAATACATAATACATTAATTATAATAATTATACAAATTTTATCTAAACATACCAAACACAACTCTCAACACATTTGCTAACTTATTCAGCACATCAACATTATTTGTTTGCATCAACAACTTGTACTTGAATTGAGTTGGTCTACGTATAAAGTAACTTGGAATGTATTGATTTCTCAAACTAGCAATATCAGCATTTTGACATATAAACAATTCATGGTATTCGTCACCATCACCAGCCTCACATTTTCCACAAATACGATTTTCTCTACTAATATCCTAATATCTACCAGCAGTTATAGGCAATTTATTGTTACTGGTTCGTAGTTTACTCACAAGTATGCGATTACCTTTGCGTAGCTTTAAACGATATTCCTCCAAGCCATACACTTCTTTATAAATTTTATAACTACTACATATAATTTGTTTAACAAGTTACTGTTCCAAATAGTAATCCATTGATCTTTCAACCTTAATTCAATTGCCTTTTTTAACCATACTGGATTAACAATACTTTGTGATAATCACACACCTGACGTTCCGCAGTCATTACATATATATTTGTGTAATGCAACTTATCCATGGAGAAAAATAAACACCAGTAATATCCAAAAATAACAAGCACTTCTACATAAGGTAACTCAATTTAGTATCTTTGCCTAACAGTAGTCGCACCCAATAACCAATCATCCGACATTTAATATGTATCTCCAATGGGTAGACTCCAAGCTCTCCATATAATACACCATATCCGTACTTATTCTCTTATGTACACATAAAACTTGCTTTCAAATTTTCATTTGTAATAACTCCAATTCTCTTACAATATAATGGCCCCATATTTCTGATGCATAGGTCATGACAGGTAACACCATACTATTGAACATTTCTATCTGGATATCAACTGGCAAATCAAATTTACGAGACGTACCAATAATTGAATACATAGCTCTCTGCGCTTGATCTTTTAATTCTAATTCTCCTTTACGAAATCTACCATTGTAATTGAATGATATGCCAAGACATTTATACCGACTCACTATTTCTACACTCTCTCTACCGATCTTAAAATTATAATTACCAGCTTGAACTTTACCCCTGCTGAATATTACAATTTTTGTTTTATTGCAATTAACTTTTAATTTCCAATCGGTACAGTACATATCCAAGGCTAGTAACGCCTGTTTCATCCCCTGTCCACTGTCACACAATATAACCGTATCATCTGCATACACACAAACACACACACACACATTTTGTTTTGTCTATGTGATTGAGGGAGGCAAAAGGCAGAACTGCCTATAGCGAGTGCCTCCCCCATAGTTGAAAGAGTGACAGGGCCAAAATCAAGGGACGTTCGAGCCAAAATGCCTGGACACACGGAGTTTGAATCAATTTAAGTCATAGGAAGAGGGAAAGACTGATTCTGGGAGAGAGTTCCAGAGCTCAGCTGTTGAGTAGAAGAAAGTTTGAGAGTAACGTTTCACTCTCGGGTTGGAGAGTTGCAGAGTAGGGGTGGGATTGAGTTGCAAGACGGTTACTACGTGCCCTACGTAAACGTGGTATACACTGGGAAAGCTCTGAGGAACACTGATTATTATAGTAGCGATAGAATAGCGAGAGATGCAACATTGCGGCGGAGAGAGAGTGATTGCAGTGAGTTGGTGAGTGGACGGGAGTTAATGATACGAAAGGCCTTCCTTTCAACTTTGCCTAGGAGAGCGGTGTGAGAGGAACCTCCCCACACATGTGAACAATACTCAATACAAGGACACACTATGCCCCTGTACAGAGCAAGAAGCTGTGCAGGGGAAAAGAACCCCCTAAGGCGGTTGAGCACACCCAGCTTCTGGGAGGCTGCCTTAGCAAGACTGGTAATTTTCACACATGTTTGAAAATTGGGCTGCCTGAGCGGAGTTCCCAGGAGTATCAGGGAGTGACCCAGAGTGCCCATGGGTGCATGCAATCTTCCAAGAGTCATTACATGATTTCCAGGACTGTGGACTCTTGGAAACTCGGCCTCACACTCCTGAATGTGTGAACTAGGCTATAATGTTATAAATTTGGGCTGCTCGAGTGGATTTTCCAGGATTATCAGGGAGTGACCCAGAATGCCCATGGGTGCATGCAATCTTCCAAGAGTCATTACACGAGTTTCCGAGACTATGGACTCTTGGAAAATCAGCCTCACACTCCTGAATGTGTGAACTAGGCTTTAAGGGTACATCACACAGTCAGGAGTACAAGCTTGAATCACTAGGAGTAGGGGTAAATTTGGACTTGCGGTCCTATTCGCGGAGAAAATCGATGACTCCCAGTGACTCTAGCGACTCCCGTTAGACTCCCAGTGATGCCCGGCCAGTCGCGGCTGGTTGGCCCTGTCCGAAAAATTGTTGGTTATGTTGAAAATTTGGGCCGCGAGTCGGACCACTCTCACTGACTCACAGTGAGTCCCGGTGACTCGCGGTGACTCCCTTCTAGTCCCATGGACTCCCGTTGATTCGTAAATGATTCTAACATGATTCGCGGAAAGTTTTTATGACTCGCAGCCAGTTTTTAGTTACTTGATATAGTCTATTCGCTGTCAGTATGCTAGAAATTATTACCTCTATCCTCTGTAACTAAAAAGGGCTAAAGCAAATTGGCTGTAAATTTCCACATCTATTTCTTGACTGACTTCCCAAATGGTAAAAATATTTGCTCGATTACTCGTTGTTTTTTGAGTTACAGAGGTTAAAAGTCATGATTTCTCGCCTTCTTACAGTGAATAGACTATACTAGTGGAGAGGCAATAAGTAAACACGGGTAAGTTACTTCACCGCCGCCCACAGCTGTATATACCCCATTCACACGTTTTTATCCAGCTTAGGAAGGACGTCGACTAATGAAAATGTTACAGATGATCTCAATTAAACGTTTGACCTACCACACATCCTTCATAAGCTTCATAAAAATCGTCTAAATGTAGCTGCCCTCCACTCAAAAATGACTTGAGCGGTACCGAAAGGGGTGTACTTGTGAGGCTTCCCTACTACAACTTCCGCGTGTGGCTGTGGTAAACTCGTGTTGACAGAAAACAACGAAATAACTTTGGAACTCTCTCCCTTAATCAACCTTTTCTTCATCCTATGACTTAGACTGCTTTAAACTTTGTGTGTACAGGCATTTTGACTCCAATGTCCCTTGAATTTGGCTCTCTGTCACTCCTTTTGGGGAGACACTCATTACAGGCAGCCTGTCTTTCGTCTCCTTCATACACACATAAAAATAAAACACATAAATTATTATATATAGTAACTACCGAAAGTCGTATTGTTAACATTCTTACTATAGTCCGTTCATTCTAAGCTGGGTAAAAATCGTAACCTCTAACCTCTGTAACTCAATAAAGGGCTAGAGCAAATGAGCTGTCAATGTCCACACATATTCCCTGGCCAAGTCTTCCTATTTGGTAGAAATATTAGCTCGATTACTCTAGTCCTTTTCGAGTTACAGAGGTTAGAGGTTACGATTTCTGCCCAATCTAGAATGAACGGACTATACTTAACACTTCACATCTGATAGAATTAAGCAGCAAATTGGAGAACGAAACTCCATTTTTGAAGTATCCATACGAGCTACATATAATATACCTAGACACTCTAGAAGTAACCCCCCCTGGGGGTAAGGGGGCCTCCATCTTATGGTAGAGGAAAAAAATAATATGCCCCACGCGTCCCACTGCGTGATGTCGTACAAGGCGACTAATAAGGGGAATGGGGGTAGATTGTAGGCACCAATCGAACAGGGCTATACCCAGGAGAGGCTGTAAGCATTTGATAAGGAATCGCTGGAACTCCTGTTTCATTTGCTTGGCCTCTCTTACTGATTCCCTTTGTGCATTACTTACACTGAGAGTAGTCCAGCATGCTCTCACAAACACCTCCTCCTATCTACTTCACTACACTTAACATGCACACCACACTTCCTCCTTCAAATTTAAAAAAAAATTACAAACACAGGCCAAGCCTCGGAGTCCCAAGGGGGGGGGGGGAGGGGGGACCATAAATACCCCCACACATGCCCGACCTTCCCCTGACGACCCCTCTAAATGCTCTGGACCACGGCCTGTCACTCTTGCTTTCAATTTTTGCAATATTCGTGGCCTTTCCTCTAATTTTCACTCTGTCGAACACCATCTCTCCTCCTCCAAACCTGATCTTCTTTTCCTCACCAAAACCCAGGTATCTGAGACAACTTCCAGCAGCCGCTTCTCTGTGTCCTCCTACTTTCTCTATCCTAGTTTCAAAGCCAAAGGCGGATGTTGTGCATACGTGCACAACAAACTCACTTGCTCTCGTATTCCCGAATTAGACTCCTCTGAATTCTCAACTTTATGGCTCAAACTATCCTGTCATTCTCATACTAAATATTTCTGTGCTGTCTATCTTTTCCCTAACTCTACCGACTTTCCCAAATTCTTCGACTACCTAAACTCTAAAGTTGAACACATTCCATCTATCTCTCCCTTCTCTGAAATCTCCATCTTGGGAGATTTCAACGTTCAGCACTGCCAATGGCTCTCCTCTCACTCTACTGGCAAAGCCGGTGAACAAGCCTACGTCTTTTCTATCATAAATGACCTAGAGCAGCTGGCCCAGCAATCATACCGTATCCCGGATCGCTTCGGAGATCGGCCCAACATTCTTAACTTATTTCCGTTTTCTAACCCTTCTTCTTATACTGTCAATCTTTTCTCTCCTTTGGGCTCCTCCGACCATAAACTTATCTCCGTCACCTTTCCTATCTCTTCAGTACGGCCATCCGATCCTCCCAGCCGGCAACGCTTGTGGCACTTTGGCGCTGCCGACTGGGAGGCTCTCCGGCAGTACTTCTTTGATTTCCCATGGAATGAATTCTGCTTACGTGGCTGAGGACCCTCGGAGAGTGCTGAACGCATTACCGAGGTAATCCTCTCGGGCATGGAAGCGTACATTCCATTTTCTTTCTCTCAGTCACTCTAATGCAAAAAAATCTTGGTTTACTCACGCTTGTTCTACTGCTGTCCACAACAAGGAGGAAGCATTCAAACGGTACCGACATCTTAAAACTCAAGAATCTCATTCTTCCTATGTTTCTGCCCGGAATCAAGCCAAATCTGTTCTTCGACTTGCCAAGCACTCTTTCATCAATAATAAATGGATTGAACTATCCAACTCTAGCTCTTCCCAAGCTTTCTGGCATCTAGCCAAAAACCTCTCCCAACAACTTTTTTTCCTCGTCTTTCCCTCCCCTATTCCACTCTGATGGCACAACCATCACTTCTTCCTCTGACAAAGCTGAACTCTTCGTTCAAACTTTTGCCAGAAACTCTACCTTGGATGATTCCAGTGCTATTCCTCCCTCTCCACCCCTTCTCTCCTACTTATGCCTAATATCCTAATCTCTTCTAAAGATGTACTTTCTACCCTCTCTGGGCTTAATACTAAGAAGGCGTACGGTCCGGACGGTGTTCCTCCTGTTGTACTTAAAAACTGTGCTTCCATGCTGACCCCCTGCCTAGGCAAACTCTTTCGTCTCTGTCTCTCCTCTAATGTCTTTCCTTCTTGCTGGAAGTTTGCTCTCATTCAACCTGTGACCGCTCTCAACCCTCCAACTGCTCTCATCTCTTGTACTCCAAAGTTTTTTAAACTATTCTTGCTTCCAAATTTCTTAAGCATTTCTCTTCTCACAATCTGCTCTCAGATCGCCAGTATGGCTTCCTTAAGGGTTGCTTTACTGGTGATCTTCTTTCATATCTTACTATCTCTTGGTCATCCAACTTTCGGGACTTCGGTGAAACTTTTTCTGTTGCACTAGACATATCGAAGGCCTTCGATAGAGTCTGGCACAAATCTTTAATTTCCAAACTGCCCTCCTTCGGTTTCTGTCCCTCCATCTGTGCCTTTGTCTCTAATTTCCTTTCCAGCCGTTCCATAGCTGCGGTTGTGGACGGCCATCGCTCATTTCCTCATCCTATCAACTCCGGTGTTCCTCAGGGTTCTGTATTATCTCCTATTCTCTTTCTAATTTTCATAAATGATCTTCTCAACTGTACATCCAGTCCCATCCATTCATATGCAGACGACTCTACCTTACACCACTCAATTAGTTTTCCAGAACGCCCCAGCTAGCAGTGTCTCAAAAACAAACATAATGAAGCCATAAAACGCTTATCTTCTGATCTAGCTACTATTTCCAATTGGGGTAGAGAAAACCTTGTTGTATTTAATGCTTCCAAAACTTAATTTATCCATCTTACTACCCATCAGGAACCTCCAGAGGACTATCCCATATTCTTCAACCATACAAAAATCAACCCTTCATCTTCTCTCAATGTTCTCAATGTCTCTTTTTCTTCTGCTCTCACTTGGAAAGACCATATTACCAGTCTCGCTAAGGCAGCCTCCCAGAAGCTGGGTGTGCTCAACCGCCTCAAGGGGTTCTTTACCCCTGTGCAGCTTCTTGCTCTGTACAGGGGCACAGCACATCCTTGTATTGAGTATTGTTCACATGTGTGGGGAGGATCCTCTCACACCACACTCTTAGACAAAGTAGAAAGGAAAACCTTTCGTATCATTAACCCCCGTCCACTCTCCAACTCTCTGCAATCTCCCTCTCTTCGCCGCAATGTTGCATCTCTCTCGCTATTCTATCGCTACTACAATAATCAGTGTTCCTCGGAGCTTTCCCAGCGTATACCACCTCCTCTACGTAGGGTACATAGTACCCGCCTTGCAACACAATCCCACCCCTACTCTGTGCAACTCTCCAACCCAAGAGTAAAATGCTATTCTGACTTGTTTTCTATTCAACTGCTGAGCTCTGGAACTCTCTCCCAGAATCAGTCTTTCCCTCTTCCTATGACTTAATTGCTTCAAACTCTGTGTGTCCCGGCATTTTAGCTCGAACGTCCCTTGATTTCGGCCCTGTCACTCTTTGAAATCTGGGGGAGGCACTCGCTGCAGGCAGTTATGCCTTTTGTCTCCTCATTCACATAGAAAAAATAAAAAAAATAATACGAGTTACTGTAATCTGTTATTTTCAGCTGAGGGTAAATTGAATCCCTTAGCAGGTGACTTTGTTTTATTTATTGTAAACAATAAAATAATAATATAACATAATATAAATAAAAGACCTACTATGTTTCTGCATCATATTTATGCCAGGTTTCAAATTTAACAACATATTTCGGCACAAAATCCTCGTAATGGGCAAGTAACCTTGAGGGGTCGCAAGACCTGTTGTTGCTTGTTCTCCTTTGTACTCCTTTGTAATAGCCGAGTAATCAAGATAAAGACATGCCACCTTTCCATCAGTTGGAAATAATAGACTATTGTCCCAAACGTGCCAGAAATATAGTAATATAATTGATCTGGGGGGCCATCCATGACTCGTGTCTTACTTGCGTCGACTCCTATCGAGCACTAATCCGAAAATGACCGTTAAATTTCAAATTTTCAATCACTCGCACTCCATTCGCGCTCTTATCCCGTTGACTCCTGGTAACTCACAGTGACTCCTTGTGACTTGCAAGTACACTCCCCCCGACTCCTACTCTGTCGTGGTGCCACATGGAATTTCGGACACTCGCGGTAATTTTTGCGCGAACCGCCGCGAGTCATCACTCCCAGTGATTCAAGGTCGCACTCCTGACTGTGTGATGTACCCTTTACAGTGTGCTGGCTTCATAATCCAGAAGGGTTTATGGCCTCTGAAGTCCTATTTCAACTACCTATCTAAGAAATCGGACATGCGGCTTCTGTGAATGCGCCTATTGAAAGTATGATTATGTTGACGTTATCGCGGCCAGTGCCGATGCAATCATTTTAACTTTATTCTGGCTACTTTTAGACGATGTTATTTAGCTAAGGAAGGACGTCTACCGATTAAAAGGCTACAGACTATCTCAATTACTCCTTTAAACTACCATATATCTTTCCTATGCTCCATAAAATCGACTAAATGTAGCTGAAATTCATAAAAAATACGTCGCCGGTACAGGAGTTATGGATGCAGGCTAATTTCTGAATCCGCCTGTGCATTCGTCTCCATGCTCCAAAATCTTCGCAATTCATTTTTAAACAATATTTGGGCAGCATCTTTGCACACATGACCATTTTCTCCGGGGTTTTTAAGGATCATAAATCATCTCAAAACACCAGCTTCTGGAGAGGATGATCGTGCAAAATTTACCCTTTATAGCCCAATCAATGCAAAACAGTCTCCAGCCACTTTTTTGTATTATACATATACTACTTTTTCTCTAACCAGTCTCCATCCACTTATATCAAGGTTTCCCTCTTCAACTTACATAATTTGTCGACCTTTTCTTTCTAACCAGTCCCTCCTATATATATATATATATATATATATATATATATATATATATATATATATATATATATATATATATATATATATATTAACGTTTACGTGTTCGACATTTTTGAATAACCAGTCTACAGTATACTCAATTTTGATTCTATTCTTCATTCTCTCTAAGCAGACTATCCCTTTCATCACTACCTGTCATAGGTGTACGGTGGAGGGGATAAATCATGGCTTAACTACCTAGTGTTGCGGGGATTCGGCCATAAAGCGTCAGCGTGTGTGGTAATTCAGACATAATAAAGTAGGTGGAGCTCTCAATCGGCAGTCCGCACCCTCTAGTTCATATTACGTAACCTAGTTCCTACCATTCGTACAGTTGGGTTAAGTACTTCCATACCAGGATACTATATCGATAACAGTAATATAAATAAGTACAAACTAAAGTATCAATTTTCAGTGGTTGTATGCCATTATTACAATTGTGTTATGTTCCAAGCAGATCACTACCATCGGTAAGTAGCATTATGTAATAAGCGTCAGGTAAGTAAGTGTAAAAGGAACTGCCTCGTTTGAGCCAGTTAGCCTGTTGCAGATTTCCGTTTAAGCTATATGCTTATGTTCTTATATAATAACTACAAATAAACACAGACTAAACAAACCATTTTACAGTCTATGTGGTTCAATATTAAGGGGAGATTTTTAATAAGCAACAAAGATTTCAGTGATCGCATCATAGATTCTAAGCTCATTTTCTTCCATTATATCGATGTTACTGTTTTACTGTTTGGAACTGACCCCCAACTGTACACATGGAACCACAGGCATAATTAAACCGTAGGCTAACTTTACCTACACGAATATGCTCCAATCTGTATACTTGTAAACGTAAAATATATCGGAGCGGTATTGTATTGTATGTATAGAGTACAGACAAGTCAGTGATTCCTGGTATACACAACTGGGTTGCATACAAAAAAAAAACTGCCCCGACTCAGCCCCTAGGAGACGTAAATAAACAGAAACGGGAGATCTTGCTTGTAATACCAAGTCGGCCCGCTCTAGATACACACTTGTTGGTTTATTTTATAAACGAACTTTATCTTAGCTCTTATTGCTTCTTTAATATATAAACTGCACTGTTGATTCAAACGATATAACACGTTGGGCTAATACAAATATTAACTGAACTCTTCTATAACAACGATATATATATATATATATATATATATATATATATATATATATATATATATATATATATATATGTGTGTGTGTGCATGTGTGTGTGTGTGTGTGTTTGCGCGCGGGCACACTTGTGTAATCGGGAACAACTATCTAAAATCAGTAGCAAATAAAGTTTCGCGAAATCACTTCCAACTAAAGTAGTAGACACTCATTTCATTTTATTAGTGTGGGACTTTAATGTGACTTCAATATCAATACGATTTATTGGTGGACATATATATTTTATGATTGGGAAGAAACATGGAGAAAGTTCTTGTTAATGACATCATACCTGCCCCTGCTACTTGTTGAGAAAATGTTCAGTATGCAACCTGTAGCTTTTAGTTTTAATATGCCGTTTCCAAATTCAACGGAAAGATATTAATTATCGAGTGTACTTGCTCACAGATAATGAATGAACAAAGAAATTGAATAAACATGCATGGACAGTGATTGGTGAAATCGCACTAGTTCAAGTATAACAACTATTAGGACTGAGTATAGGTATGTAGTTAGGCAGGTCTTTGGTGATGGCGCCCACAAATCTAGGCAGCCGGCAATCTATACCAGATGTGGTAGGCGGAGATTCGAGGGGCGACACACTCCTCGGTGATGCTGGTGATGTAGGAAATTTCACTGGACTGCAGGGTGGCAACGGCTGAAATAATAAGCAACCTGGTGATACAGCCAAGTTCATCGGTGTAAAAGGATATCAGGGAGGAGTCGCCGCTGGGTTCTTCATAGATGCTGGCTGGTAACACAGCTTGTACTTCACAGCTTGTTATGTCTCTTAGAGTTTTGTTAGTGAGTATCACATCAGTGTTGGTGGGTAACACAGTGAGTTAAGATAATAAGAAAAGGTTATTTTTTCTTTCATCTGTCCTTACTTTTTTCATTCCCATTTGTTGTGGCTACGAATAACAACATGTGCATATAAATAAGTATGAAGTCCTAAGAACTTATAACAACGATGTACATATGAATAAGTATGAAGTCCTAAGAACTTCAACGACTAGCTCAGATTTATCACGATATGCCGCGATTGTACCCTTCTGTGATCATTTATTCATTACTAGATCTACGATCGATCATCTTTTGAACTTTGTAGATCTTCGTGCCGCATTGTTGTAGTAGCATATTAAACTTGTACGGCATCTTAATATTTGTTTTTGATCCACAATACGTGATGATGTGATACTCTAACTGCAAACAATATCCTATGATGGCCAACTACCTGGTCCGAAGCCCGTACGATACACTTACTAACAGCTACAAACATTTCATTGACTACAAAATAAAAAAAATCAACAACAGTCGAAACCTTTTTATAGGTTTATTATTCATTAGGCTACATTATGATAGTCTGTGATTCATTCCGAAGTCTAATAAACTTCATGCCAAACATGCTACGAACCCCTCACCAGGATAGTGCGGGTAAAAACTTTGTGTAAGTGGGAAAGGGGTCTTACACCAGTTACTTGGAAGCCCTCGGCTCCAGCACCACCTTGTCACCTCTAGGTAACTTGGGACACTGGTCCTCTGTGCAGCCACTGTTGATAAGAGTTAATTGTATATTATCCAGTTTATCACAGTTTACTTCCCAACATAGGATGTCACAAATATTCATTTACTCCAGATACCGTATATATTTACTGCTATGTGAACAAAAGCACTGGGAGTAAGGAGACTACCCATCCGACTCTCCCTGCCCGGTAATTGAAATCGGAAACTTTTGGCTGCTAGCTAAGCTCAGTAACAATTACTCCACACGTCATCCTATTTTCTATGAGACAAAACAAAATTATAAAAGAGAGTTAAAATGGCTAGTGTGACCCCAGCATGAAACGGCTGCTCTTTACTGTATCTTTCATCAACTTTCTTGCATCAACTAGAGTGGACCCAAGGTGGTACCGGACGGGAGTATCGGGTTGCTGGGAGTAATGGACAGGAGTAGAAACCCTGTAGTAACAAGAGATCGGCGAACCTCCGCCATATTTGTGCCATTAGTGTCATTAGCCTCTTGCCACTCTCATACACGTCCATACCTATACCAAACATTTGGCAATACTGGTACGGGATAAAGAGTTTCGACTTCGTATCTATATTCTAAATAATCAAAAATATAATATCACACCGCTGTTATATAATTCTATCTATCTATCTATCTATATACTCAGACCCAATCCCCATTTTTTTGTTTAGGGGGGGTAGACTCAAGACAGAGCCAAAATAGGGACAACACAACAGAAAACAATTAACACACAAACACAAAATACAAATTCACACATTGCATGACAATTATGTCCAATCATACTGATACATAATAAACATTTGGCAATAATGGTACTGAATATATAGTTTGGACTTCGGATCTAAATTTTACACGAACAAACATAAAATACCACCCTGTTGTTTGGTCATTACAGCACCAAAATGGCAGCCAATCATAAAGCTGCCCGATCTTTATAAGGGCAGGCTTGGTTTTTCTGGACCTCTCTCATTCTTAGCACCATTAGTTTTGAGACTTTAAGACGTTCGCCCCATTAGTTTGTCGATTTGTTAAGACCTTTTGTGTCATTTAGGTATCCTAGCGAGCGATAGCGAGCCTGTAATGTAGGAGGAATCGGTCTTCGACCTGGAAAATTTTCTACCAAATAATATACACATTTATCATGAAGGGAGGTCTTGAGGGTATTTCCTTAAGCTTGATGGAGGTTTTGGGAGGAAACGACAAAATTATATATAATTTTTTTTAAAATAATTACGTAAATAAACAAATAAATACCCACCTGCCCTTACATAGGAGTGGGTAGGGCGAGGTACAGAGGACGACTGTGTCAGAGGGAACGGGGGAACTCGGGTACTTTTTGGTTCAATGTGTATGTACGGTAAACTCCAAGACACTAATGCTGGCCCATTATCATTCGTCCAACAGCTATTAATTTCCTTATATATGTATCTTTTTATTAATTTATTAGTTTCCTCCGTCAAGCTTAAAAAAACACCCGCCCAAAACCCTCGAAGATAAATTTGTACATTTTTCCATGGAAAAATTTCCCGGCCGAAGGCCGATTTCTCAATTTACAGGCTCGCTATTGCTTGCCAGGAAAGAATCGACACTTAAATGACACGAAAAGTCTAAATATTGACAAAGAAATGATGCGAAAGGTCATAAAATAGCCAAACTAATGGGCCGAACGTGTTAAAATCTGAAAACTAATGGGGCTAAACATCAGGAAGAAGGGGGACCAGAAAAATTACCTATTTCCCCTTAAACGAACTTAGAAATGCAAATACTGTACTAGATTAAAAATTATAAAGAGTTTTGATTCAGTTTGGGACACTTTCGTAAATTAAAGGGCAGGCTTAGTATCTGTAATAACTTCATATTAAGTCAAAATTAGTAGAGAAAACCAGTGTAAAGTTGAATAGTTGAATATCTAAAATGGTTGTTTATATACATGTGTGTGTACTGTATGTATTCCTGTTTTTCATAGTTAATAATTAAAGATCGTATGAGAAATACAGATATAGTTAATACACAAACAGCAGCGGTCGGTCGTACGTACAATACACTAATGCGTATGTAATTTGTGTCTTCATCGTGCATGTACTACAAGTTAATTACTGAGTCAACTAGAGAAATACTTATATTATGAAGGAGAAGAAAACAGTCATGAACGATCGTATATATGCGCGCGCGCATGTGTGTGTGTGTGTGTGTGTGTGTGTGTGTGTGTGTGTGTGTGTGTGTGTGTGTTCATTCCCGTATTTATATATTCGCATATTTATGTTTGTCTCCATGCATGTGTCGCAGCTTTTGTGTGTTTTGCACCGGGTACCTGTACCTTCTGTGCATCTCATTACCTGCGTTATATGTGGATCAACTTTTATTCAATTACATGTTAGTCATTATAAGAACGGCGCGCATAAATGTATATAAATATCAATTCGCCGTTAAAAGTGCTAGGAAAATCGAATGAGTGAACATGGTAGGGTTCAAAATCCCGTATAATCTTAAAAGTAACACTCACATAATGTACACATTCATACTATTAAAAATACAAACAAATACAAAAGCTAGCAAACATGCACATAAGAAAGAGTTAATACATACACACAGTGCCACACAAACTTAAGTCGTTCAGTCTCTCTCTCACACACACACACACACACACACACACACACACACACACACACACACACACACACACACACACACACCTCTAAAGACCTTGGACCATGACGGTGGAGTTAAAAGCCCCATGTGGTAATCGTGTACAGACTTTTAGATTGAAATTGGACTACACGAACATAAACAGTTCATTAAGCCGACGGTCCAGAGGTCCCCCCACCACTTTGATTAAGGTACAAATGTATTGGCCATGTGCGATATTATTATACTAATTGACATATTATAATAGTATGTATTTCATCACAGTATGCTATTATCAACTCTGCGAAGCAGAGTGGTATCGCGTACATAGATCCCGCCCATATACTGTGCACCACCAGCCAGCCTGTCTGTCGTCGTCGTCGTCGTCGTCGTCCGTCTGTCTGTCTGTCTGTCCGGAAACTCCTCCTAGATCGTTTGATGGATTTTCACAAAATTTCACAGGTATATTAATTTGGTCAATGCGAAGGTCAGTCAAAAAGAAATATTCCATTTAACTTAAAGGTTAAGGTCAAAGGTCAAGGTTAAAAATAAGGTCAATCTTTCATATTTTTTAGTTCTTACTCAAATGTCTTCATTTTCACTATACAAGTTGCTGGTAACCTATATATCATATTGACAAAATTTTAGGTAAATATTCTTAAGGGTAAGGTCAAAGGTCAAAATAAGTTTTTCACTAGTATTTCTTATACTAACAGTTAGATTCTAACTAGGCTTACGATGTATATTTGGAATACCTAGGTCAAGGTCATACAAGAAACTATACAATTCCATAATAAAGGGCAAGGTCACATGTCAAGGTCAAATAAAAGGTCAATATGCTATTTTCTTTACTTTTCATGCAACTTCACAAAATTTGGTGAGATAGTTGCACTTTAAATGAAAAGGAAAATAATACATTTGGACACGTATCATAAAGGCAAGATAAAGGTCAACTATTCTATTAATATATATGAAACTAACTGATGGATTTTAATGAAATTAGGCATGCTTATTTGATTTTCCGGGGCAATGTCAATAAAAAAAATAAAAAAAAAACCCTTACATAAAGGTCCAGGTCACAGGTCAAGGTCAAAGGTCAACTTTTACTATTTATTTTACTTTTTACTCAAATGTCTTCATTTTCACTATACAAGTTACTGGTAACCTATATACAGTATCGTATTGACCAAATTTTGATGTAAATATTCTTAAGAGTAAGGTCAAAGGTCAAGGTCAAAGGTAAAAATAAGTTTTTCACCAATATTTCTTATACTAACTGTTACATTTTCACTAGGGGTATCATGTATATTCGGAATACCTAGGCCAAGGTCATACAAGAAACTATTCAATTTCCTAATAAAGGTCAAGGTCACAGGTCAAGGTCAAATATAAGGTCAATATGCTATTTTCTTTACTTTTCATGCAAACTTCACAACATTTGGTGAGATAGTTGCACTTTAAATGAAAAGGAAAATAACACATTTGGACACATATCATAAAGGTCAAGATAAAGGTCAAGGTCAACTATTCTATTAATATATATGAAACTAACTGATGGGTTTTAATGAAATTAGGCATGCTTATTTGATTTTCCGGGGCAATGTCAATTAAAAAAAAAAATAATAATCTTACATAGAGGTCCAGGTCACAGGTCAAGGTCAAAGGTCAACTTTTACTATTTTTTTTTTTTTTACTCAAATGTCTTCATTTTCACTATACAAGTTACTGGTAACCTATATATCGTATTGACCAAATTTTTATGTAAAGATTCTTAAGAGTAAGGTCAAAGGTCAAGATCAAAGGTCAAAATAAGTTTTTCACTAGTATTTCTTATACTAACTGTTAGATTCTCACTAGGCTTATCATGTATAGGCTATTCGGAATACCTAGGCCAAGGCCATACAAGAAACTATACAATTCCATAATAAAGGTCAAGGTCAAAGTCAAATAAAAGGTCAATATGCTACTTTCTTTACTTTTCTTGCAAACTTCACAACATTTGGTGAGATAGTTGCACTTTAAATGAAAAGGCAATAATACATTTGGACACACATATCATAAAGGTCAAAGTTCAAGGTCAACTATTCTATTAATATATATGAAACTAACTGATGGGTTTTAATGAAATTAGGCATGCTTATTTGATTTTCCGGGGCAATGTCAATAAAAAAAAAAAAAAACACTCTTACATAAGGTCCAGGTCACAGGTCAAGGTCAAAGGTCAACTTTTACTATTTATTTTACTTTATACTCAAATGTTTTCATTTTCACTATACAAGTTACTGGTAACCTTGATATCGTATTTCCCACATTTTAGATACATATTCCAACGGGTAAGGTCAAAGATCAAGGTCAAAGGTCAAAATAGTTTTTCTACTAGTATTTCTTATACTAACTGTTAGATTTTCACTAGGCTTACCATGTTTATTCGGAATACCTAGGCCAAGGTCATGCAAGAAACTATACAATTCCATATGAAAGGTCAAGGTCACAGGTCAAGGTCAAATAAAAGGTCAATATGCTATTTTCTTTACTTTCCATGCAAACTTCACAAAATTTGGTGAGACAATTGCACTTTAAGTGAAAAGTAAAATAATAAATGTCGAGACATATAAAGGTCAAGGTCAACTATTCTATTGATATATATGAAACTATCTAATGGGTTTTAATGAAATTACGCATGCTTATTTGATTTTGATGGGCAATGTCAATGCCAACAAAAATGTACTCTTACATAAAGGTCAAGGTCAAAGGTCAACTTTTATTATTTATTAAGAAAGATTACTCAAATTTTTGAAAACTGGCTGTGTTATGGCTTATTACTTAAATATTATATATGTATCAAATTTCACATACATATTATAATAGTTAAGGTCAGAAGTCAAGGTCAAAACAAGAGTATTTGTAATTTTCCCTAAACTCCTCCTAGACTGTTTAATGTATTGTCACCAAGTTATACAGGCAAATTCAGTTGGTCAATGCGACGACCATCCAAATATATGTATTTTATTTTATGTCAAAAGTCAAGGTCACAGTAGGCCTATATGATCACTATTTGTAATACATATTCAAAATGCTACAAAATAGTGTTACGCTGACCTTATTATAGATAAATATTTTAATAGTTAAGATTCAATGTGATCATAAATGTAATTATATATATACATATATACTCCCAGGCGGACATGAACCACCAACAGTCAGGACGAGTGTCTATGCTTTAATCCGCTACACACAAGTATCCTCTATCACGCCGTAGTATAGTGGATTAAAGTATAGGCACTTGTTTTGACTGTCGGTAGTTCAAGTCCGGCTGTGAGTATAAAAACATTTAATATATATACAGTATATATATAAATTGCATATAAACCGATTTCACCTAAGAGATTCAATACTACTTGCAGAATTCTAGGTCGCAGAGTTGCGTAGGATTTTTTTTTTTTTTTTCGGTAATGCGAAAACTGCACAACTACTTTATTATTATTATTATTATTATTATTATTATTATTATTATTATATATATACAGTGTGTGTATATATATATATATATATATATATATATATATATATATATATATATATATATATATATATATATATATATATATATATATATATATATATATACGGTATATTTATATATATATATATATATATATATATATATATATATATATATATATATATATATACTATTGTGTTTTCTAAACCTGACGATATATTTTCAAGTGCCTATCTTGATTACTCGGCTATTTTGAAAACGTTGTTGAGGAATATGTTGTTAATAATGATAACGTGGCATTAACATGACGCAGAGGCATAGCAGTTTCACATTTGTAATAAAGCATGGAGAAACCAGTTGCCATGGGACTTAAATTACAGTCATCTGAATTCAAACCGACTAGACATAGCCACATAGTTATCACCCAAACCTTATATTATTACTGCCAGTGACGTCATCTTAATCAACGATATATCTTTACATATTTACGAGTTGTTTGTTTTGCATGGCATGGTGGTGTTTTGGTGCCATTAAGGTTAACTCATGCGTTTGCGATGCGGGTGATGTATTTCTGTGTGAGTATGTATCTTTAAATTAGTATAATAACAAAGATAATGGTATAATACTAATATTTACAATAATTCTACTTTATTTACTACGGTACTAGGCTACCATTAATTATACCAATATAAATAATGGGAACATTACGAACATCATTATTACTATAATCATTGACCTAACCCTCATCATGAAATAATAATTATTATTATTCAAATTTACAAAGAGACAAACTAAAATAATGTTTCATTTTCAAACTCTATGTTAGAACTGAAAATAAGTAAAACTGCATGTTTATCAAAATATTACCATTATAATCCGCAGAGATAAAAATGTTAAAAGAATAACAGTTCGCTTGATGTGTGTGTGTGTGTGTGTGTGTGTGTGTGTGTACATTCCTGCTCATTAATTTCTGGAAAAAAATGATGGCACAATTATGATACACTGGTAAACTAATATGAAATCAATTCGAGCCACAATAATCAAATTACTAGATACAACTGTATTTATCATTAGGTGTTCAAGTATTTCTGACCACGGCTGTACGTATGTTGGTGTTCCAGTATGTGTGTGTATTTGTATGTGTGTTTATATGTGTGTATTTTGGTGTATTTGGTGTTGTAGTTTACATTTGGGTGACAACCAAGTTTCATCATCAACATCGAAAGTAGTTAAGGGGGTAGTACTCGCTTTTTCTGTACCCCCTTCTCCCTCTTGTTTAGCACATTAGTTTTGAGGGTTTTAAGACGTTCGTTCCGTTAGTTTGGTGAATTTGAGACCTTTCACCTCATTTTGTTGGTCAATGTTAAGACCTTTCGTGGACTTTAGGTGTCGAATTTTTCCTGGCGAACGATTACGAGCCTCTAATTTTAGAAGGAACCGGCCTTTGGCCGGAACATTTTGTACAAATGTATCTTGAAAAGGGGTGAAGGGGGTGTTTTTATAAGCTTGATGGAGGTCTACCTAGGAAACTAAAAAATACATAAATCAATAAATATATAGACCAAAAACCAAGCACTACCCCCTTAATTTAATCATAAATATCGTTCAATTGAGAGCACTATTATTTGCATAACTCGTTATATTCATAGACCGTGTTCTCTAGCTTTATTTGCAGCATGATAAACTAAAAGATTTGGGAACGTTTACAAGTATGTGCTTGGTGCTATGAAAGTGATAGGGATATAATCTGTTTGGCGTAAACATTTTCCTCTTCTATCATGACATATTATCGGTACTACAGGAGTCCGATTACACGCACGCACGCACGCACGCACGCGCACACACACACACACACACACACACACACACACACACACACACACACACACACACACACACACACACACAACACACACACACACACACACACATACACACACACACACACACACACCGACCCATAGACACACACACACACACACACACACACACACACACACACACACACACACACCACACACACACACATACCACACACACACACACACACTCACACCAGCCCCCCTCAACACACACACATACCACACACACACATACACACTCACACACACACACACACACACACACACGCACACACACCAAACACAAACACACACACACAAACACACACACACACACACACTACACACACACGCACACACACACACATACACATACACATAAACAGACACCACACACACACACACACACACTCTCTCTCTCTCTCTCTCTCTCTCTCTCCCTGTGGCGTAACTGATAGCGCGTCTGGCTCACAACCAGAAGGTCCCGGGTTCGAGACCCGGGCGGGGAAGAGACATTTGGGCAAGTCTCCTAACGGTGCAGCCTTTGTTAACCTAGCACTATAAATAGGAACCTGGTATAAGTGGACGAAGTTGTGACGTCCCATCTGGGGTTGGTGATCGGTTACAAGGTGAGATGGGTATCGTACTGGTCAACCTAAGCTACTGGTTAACCTAAGCCTTCGGGTGAGACTGGTACCGTAGTGAGAATGGTACCGTACAAATTAACCCTAAGCCTTCGTATCCAGATGTCGCCAATTGGCTAAAATACAGACTACACACACATCCATAGCCAATCCAACGATACATAAAAACACTTAACATGCATTTCACGCAATACATTCCCAGTTAAGGAGGCGCGATAATAATGAGCTTAGCTCGCATTGCGTGGATTCCCCTTGACGAACAAGTAACTGAGTAACACACACACACCTCCCCGTGGCGTAACTGATAGCGCGTCTGGCTCACAACCAGAAGGTCCCGGGTTCGAGACCCGGGCGGGGAAGAGACATTTGGGCAAGTCTCCTAACAGTGTAGCCTCTGTTCACCTAGCAGTATAAATAGGAACCTGGTATAAGTGGACGAAGTTGTGACGTCCCATCTGGGGTTGGTGATCGGTTACAAGGTGAGATGGGTATCGTACTGGTCAACCTAAGCTACTGGTCAACCTAAACCTTCGGGTGAGACTGGTACCGTAGTGAGAATGGTATCGTACAGATTAACCCTATGCCTTCGTTTCCAGATGTTGCCAATTGGCTAAAATACAGACTACACACACATCCACAGCCATTTCAACGATACATAAACACTTAACATGCATTTCACGCAATACATTCCCAGTTAAGGAGGCGCGATAATAATGAGCTTAGCTCGCATTGCGTGGATTCCCCTTGACGAACAAGCAAGTGAACACACACACACACACACACACACACACACACACACACACACACACACACACACACATACAACAAAAATGAATAAAACCATCGCCATCTTTGACACAAATATTATGAAGATTCGTAAATTACATGGTAAAAAAGATGTTTGCCAATGCAAATTATACACCTTGAACTAGTTATGATGACATTGAAGAATAATCGAAGAGAAAAGACTATACAAAATTATAATTTACCTCTGACATTTTCTAAAGGAAGAGACACATATAACTAGATACTAACATAATTAAAAACTTAGTATAATACATGGGAAGATTTAAACATAACCATTTGAGTTAAAGAGTTGAACAAAATCTGTGAAGTTGTCTAAATGAGGCTGTAAACATCATTATCGGTGTTTCTCCAAAGCTCTCACACTTTCTACCCTGCCCATGGAAGTGGTTTAGGATGTGGTGGTCCTCGTTAATCGTGGAAAAATGAAAGCGGTTGTAGGCTTCCTCTGGGGCGGAGAGAGAACGAGAGAGAGGATGTGGTTGATCTCCATTGCTGAGATTCGCACTTTCGGAGATGTAGGTGTGTACAAGGGGGTGTATACTGGGGTAGTTTGGAAACGCTCGTGGTGGTGGATATTGGCGCAGATGGTCACACGCTTTCTTTTCGCTCGCACGCACATACAACCACCCACACCCACACCCACACCCACACACACACACACACACACACACGAACATAACCCATAAACGTACATTACATATATGCACACACATGCTCACACCTTACTATAAGATAATACTATACTTACTATAAGATAATATAAGTTAGAGTTAAACTACAAACTGTTCCACTGTACATGTTCAACCAACGGCTGCAATTATCAATAAACCGTTCATTATTATTGTATTATTATTATTATTTACATGTGAGGAATATATATCCTCGAATAAAACACTCTTGCCAACATAAACCGGTGTATTGAAACACACATACATATACACCCACACCCAAATCACCCACAAAAAAAACATCCACACCCACAACCATGCTCACATACACACAAGTCATCCATCCAACCATACTCACCCACACACACGTCAGTGCAAGACAAGTGTGAGAGGAACCACACCTTCAATTACAGCCACCCCCATATTTTCACACGCAGGCTGTGATAAATGCAATGACCCCCCCCCCCCATCCTTTACTACTACTACTACTACACACACACACACACACACACAATAACGCCCACATAAAACTTACCCATCCACTCATACACAAACGCAAATGTCACACTTATCCCCAAACGCAATCCAGCGACAAAAGAGAACCACAAAAACACCGCAAAACACATATACACAAGTCCCTCAACCACACATACAAAACAAACTCAAAACACACTCACACTATCCCCCCTCCGACATTTCTCCACGCAAGGTGTGATAAAGGATACAGGATAAACGCATACCACCCACACACACACACACACACACACACACACACACACACACACACACAAAATAACACTCACACACACACACACACACACACACACACACACACACACACACACACACACACACACACACACACACACACACACACACACACACACACACACACACACACACACACACACACACACACACACACACACACAATAACACTCACAAATACAAACCCAAACCCCATTACATCCACCCCCGATATTTCTGAAGGCTGGCTATGATAAAGGCTATATAGGATACACTTGAAGCTGGTTAATGTGCACTTGAGGCTAATTTTGGAGGCGGAGTGACAGCCTGGTCCGACCGGCTGTCACTCCCAGGCTGCCAACCCATATGTCAAACTTAAGAGCCAGAGTCGCACCCCCAGGATCACCAACTTTAGGGAGGTGTTTGTATGTTAGTCTGCCATCCGTTACGAGTGGACGTATATATTTCCTCATTTACAGTATAATATCGTTTTATTAGTCTATTACTGTCCTCCCTAGACCTCCATCAAGCTTGAAAAACACCCCCAATACCCTCCTTTAAGATAAATGTGTACATATTTCGACAGAAAAATATCCCGGCCGAAGGCCAATTCCTCTTACATTTCAGACTCGCTATCACTCGCCAGGAAAAAGTGGACACCTAATTGCCACGAAAAGACTTAATATTGACAAAGAAACGGGGTGAAAGGTCTTAAAATTGCCAAACTAATGAACCGAACATCATTAAATCTAAAAACTAATGAGGCTAAACATGAGGAAGAAGGGGGGCCAGGAAAACTAACCAGCCCGAGAGTCGCACCGGACAGGATCACCAACTTTAGGCAGGTGTTTTGTATGTTAGTCTGCCATCCGCTAAGAGTTAACCCCTTCAGCATCATGACGCCTGTTTACCTTTGGTTCTGGCTAAATTTACGTGATTTTATGCAGTTTAAGAAGGGCCTATGTTATGAAGAGGGTTTATTGAGATCGTATTTACCCCTTCGAGTCGTATAGGTAGATTAGAAACTAAAGACAATCGTCTAATGGTAACCAGAATAGGATAAAAATTACGTCATGGTGGTGAACGGGTTAAGGGTGGATGAGCGTATTTATTTTCCTCTTGGTGGTGTAATGGTTAGAGTGTTTAAAAATCTGTGTGTGATAACCCAGGTTTGAATCCCGGTGGATCACGTCATATATGCTTTCATTAATTTCATTGGAGGGGTTTGGTGTTGGGGTGAAATTAATAAAAAATAGATTATATATCTTTTTATTCTTTTATTATTTTCCTCCCTGTCCCGGCCGAAGGCCGATTGCTCTTATATTTCTGGCTCCCTATCGCTCGCCAGGAACAAATCGACACCTAAATGACACGTAAATATCTTAATATTGACAAACAAATGGGGTGAAAGGTCTTAAAATTGCCAAACTAATGGGCCGTACATCATTAAATCTAAAAACTAACGAGGCTAAACATGAGGAAAAAGGGGTGCCAGAAAAACGAACCATCCCCCGAGAGTCGCACCAAGCAGGATCACCAAGTTTATGTTTTTCGTTTTTTTTTTTAATGTTAAGTCTGCCATCCGCTACGAGTTAACCCCTTGAGGAATGTGACGCGTTTAACCCCTTCGTACCGGCGACGTCCTATTAATTTGTATACTAGCTATATTTAGACGATTTTGTGCAGTTTAAGAAGGATCTGTGGTAGTCAAAAGGGTTAAGTGAGATAGTTCGAAGCCTGTTAATTGATAGAGGCCCTTTTTAAAACTGACTAAAATCGTCTAACAGTAACCCGAATAAAGTTAAATGGACTGCGCCGGTACTGAATGGGTCAAGAGTTGATTATTGCCAGCCTGTTAAGAGTCTCATTGTGTAACTCGTTGGTCTGGTTAAACTACTTATTAAAAAAAAAAAAAAAAAAACACACACACACACACACACACATTATATTCTGGCTATCATTAAACGATTTTATACATCATAGGAATGATCTATCTATCTATCTATCTATTGCCTGACGCCATGATCCCCGAAGGGGTGGACACGAATGAACCGCCCCCAAGCACCTCTGTCCCCAGCCAGTCGACGCCCCTCCTCCCAACCAGCACCGCCTTCATTCATATACTTCCTCACTCCATCCTTCCACCTCTCCTTCGGTCTACCTCTCCCTCTCTGTCCTTCCACCTCGCTCTCGTACACCCTCTTAGTCATTCTCTCGCTTCTCATACGTTCCATATGGCCGAACCATCTCAAGTTGTTCCTTTTCACACTTTCCAGCACATCTATCTCCACACCACACCTCCTTCTTACTTCCTCATTCGTCTGTCTATCTCTCCATGTAACTCCGCACGCACTTCTCAAGTAACTCATTTCCAATTCAAGGTACGTTAGAGTCAAAATGTCTGGACACACGGAGCTTGAAGCATTTTAAGTCATAGGATGAAGGAAAGACAGATTGAGGGAGAGAGTTCCAAAGCTTACTTGTTGAGTAGAAGAAAGACGGAAAATATTTTCTCTCTTCGGTTAGAGAGTTGGACAGAATAGGGGTGGGAGTGTGTTGAAAGACGGGTGAATGATAATGTGAGATATATTCGGATAACGATTGTCTCCATAACCCGTAGATTTCCAAATAGTCTTCCTAAAGAGGTGGCCAGAAAATATATGAAGAAAAGCGTCCTCGAATACTGAAGGGGGTTAAGAGGGGGTGGTTCGTTTTTCGGGATCTCCTTCTCTCATGTGTAGTCCCATTAGTTTAGAGATTTTAAGACGTTCGGCCCATTTCGTTGTCAATTTTAACACTTTTCGCCCCATTTCGTTGTTAATTTTAAGACCTATCGTGCCATTTAGGTGTCAATTTCTTCCTGGCGAGCGAAAGCGAGCCTGTAATTTCAAGAGGAGTCGGCCTTTGGCCGGGACATTTTTCTAACGAAAAATGTACTAATTTGTTTTGAAGGGGGGTCTATGGGGTGTTTTTAAAAGATTGATGGAGGTCTAGCGAGGAAACTAAAAAGACAAAAACAAAATTGAATAACTGAATAAATAGACCTAAAAACAGCCACTAGCCCCTTAAGAAATCCTTTTGAAGGGTTTGTGTTGTTGCACCATTGTCTTACTTTACTATGCTACTGTCAGAGAGTGGGGGGGAGGCACCCGTCTTTCAACACACTCCCACCCGTGTGTCCAGACATTTTGACTCTAACGTACCTTGAATTTGGTTCTCTGTCACTCTTTAAACTTGGGGGAGATAATTGGTACAGGCAGCTTTGCTTTCTGTCTTCTTCACTCACATAGAAAAAATAAAAAAATACATAAATGATATAATTATATAATTATATAATATATACCGGTATATATATATACTGTATATATATATATATATATATATATATATATATATATATATATATATATATATTATATACATGTGTGTGTGTGTTACTCAGTTACTTGTTCGTCAAGGGGAATCCACGCAATGCGAGCAAGCTCATTATTATCGCGCCTCCTTAACTGGGAATGTATTGCGTGAAATGCATGTTAAGTGTTTTATGTACTGTTGGAATGGCTGTGGATGTGTGTGTAGTCTGTATTTAGCCAATTGGCGACAACGGAAACGAAGGCTTAGGGTGGATCTGTATGGTACCATTCTCACTATAGACGGTACCGTCTCGCCCGAAGGCTTAGGTAGCCATCAGCTTAGGTGAACCATATGATACCCATCTCGCCTTGTACCATTTTTGCCAACCCCAGATGGGACGTCACAACGTCGTCCACTTATTCCAGGTACCTATTTACAGCTAGGTGAACTGAGGCTAACACATGAAAGGAGACAAGCCCAATTTGTCTCCGCCCGGCCGGGGATTGAACCCCCGACCCCTCGTGTGTGAGACGAGAGCTCTACCTACTAGGCTACGGGCTGTGTGTGTGTGTGTGTGTGTGTGTGTGTGTGTGTGTGTGTGTGTGTGTGTGTGTGTGTGTGTGTGTGTGTGTGAAGAAATAAAACAAAATACTAACAAATATTTCATCACACCGGCTTTACTTCAGTTATAATTTTACCCTCGGTGTGTTATCCCCGTACAGTGTATTATCATAGTGCTACCTCTTGATCGGGATATGATCGGGGTAGAGGTATGATGGGAACTAGCCTACTCATTAACCCTCAGAAGAGAATCAATGGGCCGTAAAATAAAACACAAATTTAGATGTGGGGAAGGACTGTGAAAATATGTTGAAGGGTGGAAAAAGAAAGAGATGAGTAACAAAATTCTCCAACCTAAGAGTGTCCTTCTAATGGATGTTTTTCCTTTGCTACTGTGGTACGACAACTGTTGGTGTATTAGGAATAATTATATGATGAACTACAATCACAGATATGTCATACAATACACGTAAATATTCATTATTGACTTCAAGGGCATATAAACATGCAATAATTGCAGTTGATTTACATACAACCATACATGGTATCCAATATATATTAATAAAGGAGCCAATTTATTTACTCGTATACAGTACATTATTTCTATGAACATTTAATACATTGGTAATTAAATTAATAAAATTGCATCATAAATATGTAAATTCATACATACATTCATGTGTCGTACAATATAATACTGGTATACAATATATATATGCCATGTGTACACACATACAATAATATGTGCAAATGAGTAATACAGCATATGCATACATATAAGCATGCATGCAACACACTAATACACATGGTCAACCAGTATACAACGTCCAAATAAAACAATAAGTGCCATGTGAAACTATCATCTCTATCGTCATCATCACATAGAGCGAGAAGACCAAGGCAGTGTAACAATCACCCAGACAGCCAACCCAAACGACCCCAAAGCCCAAACAATGATTACACTACAGAATCCGAGCAAATGACTGGAGACAGATGAGTGAGAAGGAGAAAGCGTGGGAGCTGCCCCCGCGGCTGGTGCTTCGGATCACCCTCCAGCGGAAGGAATGGTGAGAAGAAGAAAAACAAATGGAGGAAAAAATAAATGAAATGCCACCAGCGAATGAAAGAACTTGGGCCAGATCCATCAGCGGCTGCATTAACCCCTGCGATCTTCCTCAAGCAAAAATAACGAAGATCTGTGTATACGTATAAGGCGGACTCACACGAGCGTTTTTTTCCGACAATTGCCACGAATAACTATACAGTATAGTCTCGTACCCTCGGAGGTAAACTTGCATAAAAAAATAAAAAAATATTACCTACAACAAACTATGCTAAGTCAAAACAAATCTCACCTACAATAAACTATGCTAAGTCTATTTGACGACACGAAAAAAAAAAAAGTAATGTAGCCAGAATGAAGATATATATATAAAAAATCACAATTATGATTTGCATTTAATAAATTGGCCTATAACTGTGAATGGTACGGGTGGAAGTGTAGCCGGGGAACGGTAAATCGTAATAAGGCCGTCGGGTAGTACCGTATCTCAACCCATCTGCCCTGCTTACTCTCTCACGTCCAAGGGAACAAGTAAGGGCGGTGAGTGGGGAGGTGGGGTGGTGGGATGAGGAGGGGAATGAGGGAAAGGGAGAAAAATAGGGGTTGGAGAGATGAGGTGGAGTGAGGGGGAAGAGGAGGGGAATGAGGGAATGGGAGAAAACATAATACAAAGGAGTACAAAGGAAATCAAGCAACAACTTATCTAGTGACCCTTCTAGGTTGCTTGTCCTCCAAAACACTGAGGATCAAGTGTCCAAACAGTGGTTTAGAGTGGGTAAGGGAACATTGGAAAGGGAATTACTGCCCTGGAACTAATGTCCGTGGCAGGATTAGGAAGTTAGTAGAGGACAGATGGGTTAGTAACTGAGGAGGGGATAAAATAAAGTTATTCATTTACAAACGCAGTCAGTCGCGGGTTTGATGAGAGATATTTGTCTAGGCGGAGTTTAAATGAATCAACGGTGATGCAGTCTATAACGTTTCGGGGAAGCCCATTCCACAAGTTGACAACTCGATTGAAGAAGAAATTCTTAGATTCGTGCGAGTTAAAAGATTTACCAATAATTTTGCAACCGTTTCCCCTGTGTAATTAGATTGGTCGATAGTGAAGTACTTACTACAGTTTATATTGTCGATGCCTTTGATGATTTTGAACACTTGAATTAAGTCACCTCTTAATCTGCACTGGGTTAAAGGAAATAGATTTAATTCTCTAAGACGCTCTTCGTATGGTTTGTTCTTTAGGCTAGGTATCATTTTGGTAACTCTACGTTGAACTCGTTCTAGCTTGTTTATATCTTTTTGGTAATAAGGGCACCAGGATTGAACGCAGTATTCCAGAAGAGGGCGGACTAAGGAATTGTAAAGGGTTAGGATAACTTCTTTGGATTTATGCTCAAATGACCTGCCTATAAAGCCAATTATTTTGTTTGCCTTCTTAACAACTTCTGAACATTGTTGACTCGGTTTTAGGTTACTCGATATTGTTACTCCCAGATCGGTTTCTCTGTTTACATTCTTAAGCTGAGTGCCATTCATCGAATAGTTTGCTTTCTCATTTAGGTATCCGACATGTAGTACTTTACATTTATCCGCATTGAAACTCATTTGCCAAATTCGGGCCCAACATGACAATTTATCTAGATTGTGTTGCATATCGTCAACTTGTTCTTTTGAGAGTACGCTATTTGCAATTTTTGTATCGTCAGCAAATTTTGAGATTGTACAGGTGAGACCCTCATCTATGTCGTTGATGTAAATTAGAAAGAGAATTGGTCCTAGTACCGATCCCTGGGGTACCCCGCTACTTACATTGGTCCATTTAGATGCCTTACCGTTTATGACTACCCTTTGCTTTCTGTTGCTGAGCCAATTTTCTATCCATTTCAACACACTGTCTTGTATTCCATGCGCTTTTAGTTTTAGCAGTAAACGTTTGTGGGGAACTTTGTCAAAGGCCTTTTGAAAATCAAGGTATATAATATCTACAGCTTTACTCTCATCGTAGAGGTTGAGGATATCGTGGAAGAAGTCTAAGAGGTTTGTTAAACAGGAACGTTTTTTACGAAAGCCGTGTTGAGTATCTTTAAGTATGTTATTTTCCTTTAAGTGATTTACGAGTCTGTCTTGTATGACCGTGTCTAGCATTTTACATACAACTGAGGTTAAGCTAATTGGACGATAGTTACTGGGTAGTGATTTGCTGCCTTTTTTGAATATCGGTGTTACGTTGGCTAGCTTCCACTGATCAGGCATACTTCCAGACTGCAAGGATTTATTGAATAGTAATGTCAGTGGTTTGGAGAGCTCATCCTTAGCTTCCTTTAGAACTCTAGGCGAGATTGTATTAGGTCCTGGCGTTTTATTTACCTTGAGTTTATCTAAACAATTCAATACTTCTCTCTCTGTAACGGTGATATTGCTTAGAACATCTGAATTATCAATCTGAATCGGCGATGGTGTAGGGATATCACTGAGGTCTTCTGTTGTAAAAACTGATGCAAAGAAGGTATTGAGGGCATTACTCATTTGTACTTCGTCTTTGGTGTATTTTCCATTTTCATCGACTAACGGTCCAACAGTTGAAGAAACTACTTTTTTCTTTCTGATATAACTATAGAATTCTTTCAGGTTTGTTTTACTTTGATTCGCAATATGTAACTCTAAGGTCTTTTTACTTTGCTTAATTAACTTTTTGGCTTTGCGTCGTAGCTCTACAAATTTCACCCGTTCTTCGTCATTTTGTGAGGATTTTAATCTATCATTAGCACATTTTTTAGCAAGCAGGCAGTTTGAAATATCTTTATTCCACTATTTGGGCTTATTATTATGGCCTGGACGCCGTATTTTCGATGGTATGCAGTCTTGCACTGCTTTTAGGTAAGTGGTTTCGAATAACTTCCAAGATGTATTTATGTCGTTATTGTTAATTAAAAAGCTCCAGTCAGTTTCTTTAAACATAGCTCTAAGTTTATGGAAGTTTGCTTTCTTGAAATTAGGGACTTTTTCGATGCTACTATTTGGTTCGTTACTAGTAAACTTTAAAGTGAAAGTTATCGTACGATGGTCGCTGTTACTGAATTCATCACCAACATTCAAATTCTCTATTAATTCTTCTTTTGTTGCAAGTACAATGTCAAGAACGTTATTACCACGGGTCGGCGTTCGAACAAATTGATAAAGCGAACTCTCTTGCAAGTTCGTATACAAGTCATGTCCGGAGTGTGAAGTAAGAGTATCGCCCCACTTGGTCACAGGTAAATTAAAGTCGCCAAAAATTACGGTATCTTGTGAGTTACTTACATCTGCAATTTGTTCGTAAATTTCTCGGTCAGTTTGCACTGATTGAGCTGGAGGTCTGTATATTAACGCAAGTATTATTTTTGTACCTTTATTATTCTTTATTAGCACAAAAGATGTGTCGACGTTCACAATTTGAGGTTTAGACATGAGGGTCGGGTTAAGACTTTCTTTAATATAAAATAAAACGCCACCTCCATTTTTATTTATTCGGCTGTTCTCAAACATTACATAACCGGGAAGTGAATACTCTGCTAAAAAGTCTCTATCTTCTGTATTGAGCCAAGATTCTGTTATGCCAATCACATCATAATTTTCTGTAAACACTAGTTCCTCTAAATCTGAAAATTTATTGCGTATGCTACGAGCGTTTGCATAGAAAACCTTTAAAGTTGCGGTTTTAGAACTCACAGAACGTTCTTTCATCGAATTTTTGGTTCTGGTCGGATCTACATTTACATTCATGGTTGTCCTCGGTCCTCGGTCGTTATCCCTGGCGGTTTTGAATTTGGGTCGTGTTGGTGGAGCTTTATCCAAATTCGCGGTTCTTGACGGATTAGTATAGGTTTGGAGTGGGGAGGTGGAAAGAGGAGAGGAATGAAGGAAGGGGAGAAAAATAGGAGTTGGAGTGGGGAGGTGGAGAGGGGGTGGTGGGAAGAGATAAGGGAAGGGGAGAACAAATAGGTGGTGGGGTGGTGGGAAGAGGAGGGGAATGAGGGAAGGGGAGAAAACAAAGGGGTGGAGTGGTGGGGTAGTGGGAGGAGGAGGGGAATGATGGAAGGGGAGAAAAATAGGTGGTGGGGTTATGGGAGGTTTAGGGGAATCAGGGAAGGGGGAAAAATAGAGGTTGGAGAGGGGAGGTGGAATGATGGTAGAGGGGACTAAAGAGAAGTGGGAGAGGGGATGAGAGGTGAGGAAGGGGATGGGGGAGAATGAGTGGGAAATATGAGGGGAAGAAGAACATGTAGGAGATATACCACTGTTTACATAATATCTGCAGTGAGTATAGAAACGCCAATACCATGCTCTAAGAATTTTCGTCCGATATCTAATTCTAAAAGTCACAAAGTCTTGTCATAGATTTCTATTACCAATGCTGCGTCTGTGATGACAATACTATCATGATATACTGAGCAACTAATGTATAAGAGCAGGTTAAATATCCGATAACTTATTTATGTGATCTCATAGTATAATTATGTCATTAACTTGTACAGATATGCTTTATGGTAAGATCTATATTCAGCTTGTCGCCGGTTTCCTTAACTAATATACTGTACTATCAACTCTGTCATAAGATATAGGCTAATGCTAACTTGCAGAGGGATCCAAAAAGTCAACATCACCAATTCCCTCTACTATTAACCCTCTCCGACATATGACGCGATTTTGAGCCTATTGGGGGTACTTTAAAGCCTTTGTTACCATCAGGGGTATTTAGAAACCTTTAGTTTAGTTACTTAAACCTCTGCAGTTGTCTTTGAGTTAGCTGTGGGCAGAAAACTAATTTTGGAGAGGTAATTATAAGAGTGAGAGAACTCTATTTCTTATTGCTAATCTGGCAACCTCTGCGTCATGAATGCGTGAAAGGGTTAAGAGGTCTCTCTCTCTCTCTCTCTCTCTCTCATTCTCTCTCTCTCTCTCTCTCTCTCTCTCTCTCTCTCTCTCTCTCTCTCTCTCTCTCTCTTATCCATACAATGTTGGCTTGCTATCGCTCGCCAGCAAGAAATCGACACCTGGATGAAGATAAACGTCTTAAAACAGAAGGCTGAATAGGGCCGCATGGATACAAGCCAGATAAAGAGAAAAAAGCAGGTCACCCTCCTTAAATCAAACCTGTACTTGGCAGCTGAGAGAAGGGGGGATGGGGTACTGAGGGGGAGGAGGGAAGAGAGAGGAAATTAGAGTATTAGAAATCTCATAACAGAGAACGTCCATCAAACAAAGCAACTGACAAATGATTACACAATTACCAAGAAAGCCGGTGATGTTTTGTGTTGCAAGAAAATATACATCTACATGAACTAAGGTTACATGTCAATATCACTTAGAATCTTAGATTATCAACACTGATATGAACAATGCCAACGTTAATTGTTGTTAACCCATTATGTACCGCTGATGTCCTTGTCTTCATATTCTGGACACTATTAGACGATTTTATTCAGTTTAGGAAGGGCCTCCAGCAATTAACAGGCTTTGAATTATCTTAATTACCCCTTTTTACTACCACAGATCTTTCTTAAGCTTCACAAAATCGTTTAAATATAGCTTGAATAAAATAATAGATAGGTCGCCGGTACAAAAGGGGTTAAAGAAGAGATTTCAAATGGCCCTCAATAGTGTCCCCAGTTGTTCTTTGCGATCTGTAGTTATGCTAGGGTATGCTAACTGATGCCGTACTAAGGATTTCAGGTGGCCTCGACTGGCTGCACTGGATTATCATCATCTGCATTTTAGGATGAGTTAAGGGGAGATAGGTTATTTTTCTGGTCCCCCTGCTTACTCATTGTTTAGCCCCATTAGTTTTCAGATTTTAAGACGTTCGACCCATTAGTTTGGCGATTTTAATACCTTTCACCATATTTCTTTGTCAATATTAAGACTTTTCGTGTCATTTAGGTGTCGATTTGTTTCTGGCAAGCGATAGCGAGCCTGTAATTTAAGCGGAAGGCCGGGAAATTTTTCGACAGAAAAATTTACAAATTAATCTTGAAGGAGGGTCTTGGGGTAGTGTTTTTGTAAGCTTGATGGAGGCCTAGGGAGGAAACTAGGAAAAGGATAAATAAATGGAAAATAAAAAGTCGACTAAAAAAATAACCATCCACCCTTAAAGGGAGTTTATCAAGACTCAAAAATTACGGTAAGGAGCTGTCCAACTTATAATGACCGCGGAGTCTGTGAGTGTGAGAGAGCTGTGAAGGAAGGCCGATAGGTTATCAGAGGAGTGGAGCGTGAAGGAGATTAACTCTTTCAATCAGATAACGTCAATGTGTGCTTCAGTCTACCTACCTTCAGAGGAGTATATTCAACTTAGGAAGAACCTGTCAATAGAAGATTAATTGGGAGTTTTCAGCCTTCTGAATTTTAACTGTGTTGGTGGTGTAATGGTTTAGATGCTTATATTCTGGGTGTGGTGTCCCGAGTTCGAATCCCGGGAGGACCATATGCTTTCATTAGTTTAGTCAAGTACATTGGGGTTTGTAACGGATGATTAATGTTAAGAACGGGATGTTCCTTAATTGTAAAGGTCGTTCCCAAGCTGAATAAAATAATCTGGCAGTGGATTGATTAGACTCAAGAGTAAAACGATCGCCGTCCGTGTAAGAATTAGGGAAAACAAAAAATCGGCACATTTAGACATCGGCTATAGATTGGCAGCTACTGAAGTATACTTTTATAAAAATTAAGTCACCTAAAAAAAAAAATCTACCTTAAGCCTGGTATACTTTACACCCACGAAAAGGGCCCAAGATTAATCCTGTGCGGGGTTAAGGGGGGTGACATTAAGCAGAACTAACAACTAAAATACGGTCGTAGTTCGTTTATATAAACATACTACCAAATTATTCATGGTTTCAATTCATCAGACATCTAAATTAATATTACATTTCAATTATATATCGACATTTACGGCACCAACTTCCTTATAGCCTGAAACTCGCAAGTGATCAATTATCACATCATTTTCACAAGCAGCATCTACAAATTACTTTACTTGAAACTTTGTGAATAATAAACTTTTCCCAACAAACAAGATTTTTTGTTTTTATTATTGAATGTAGAAAATGTGTATAACAAAAATCGTGTTCAGTACCATAGACGCGTTTTATCATTATTTTCTGGCTACCATTTCACGATGTTTGCACTCTAGAGTGGTATTCTTGAAATGAGCGGAGTTTAAAATACACCGTTTAGCTCCCCATACTATCTAAAATCTACTAATAATATTCAATACAAAGTGAAAAATAAAACTGAATACTGAAAGGGAGAAATCTTATAAAACTGCTGTGGCAGAATTTTCAAGAGAAGCTACCGGGAAAAATCATAATGAACTTTGCCTATAATTCGAAAAGCAACAGGAGACAGAGAAAGAACAACTGCCTCATAACAAGCTGCTATAAATTGTCACTAATGTTTATGTGAGTATGCTTCCATTAAGGGAGCCCACCTCGCTTTTTTTCTCTTCCTCTCCCTCTCTCTTTGGCTTGTATCCATTTGGCCCCATTCAGCCTACTGTTTTAAGACGTTTATCCCCATCCAGGTGTCAATATTTTCCTGGCGAGTGGTAGCGAGCCAGCATACATATATTTTTGTTTTGAGAGCAAGCTAAATTTTTACATTTTTCGATAGAAAATTTTCTCCGGCGAAGTCGGATTTCTCCATATAATGCTAGCTCGCTATCGCTCGCCAGGAAGAAATCGACACCTGAATGGGGATAAACGTCTTAAAACAGTTGGCTGAATGGGGCCGAATGGATACAAGCCTAGGAAAGAGAGAAAAGGAGAGAAAGATAAATAAAAAAGCCGGTGACTAAACAACGCCGGAAGTCAATTCTCAGTATATTAAAGCAATTTATACTTTCTTATTCAGTCATATAACAAACTTTCTAAACTTATTAACACCAAACTAGTGTAGGGCTATTTATAGTAGTTATAGTAAAATATAAAAGAAAAAAATCCAATAATCCATTATTCTTCCTAGCAATAAACTATTGTATTGATAGTAGTAGCAGTAAAGTAAATGGGCTAAAAAAAATCAATTAAGCCAGTTAACCCGTGGAGCCCCGGCTAGTTTTGTAATGTTTGCGCACCAGAACCCGGCCGGTTTTCAAAAAATGGTTTTATTCCAGAAACAATAGCGAATGGGTTAGGAATGAAGGAAAAACCACGAAAAACCGCTCAAAAAGCTTAAAAAATGGTCCTACAGAGCCCCCGAAAACGGATTTTATAAGAGTAAAAAATTGAAGGCAATTATTCCAAAAAAACCAGGTTATTGCGCGCTCGCGCGCACGCACGTGGACTTTGAGAGTTTTCAACCATCGGCACGGTTGCGTGGGATACGTACACAGTTCCCATACAAATCTGAGCCCTCTTGAGTGGCTACACCTGAGGTTACGGTCGGCGCAATTAGGGTGACGCACCAGGCGCGTCTCTGGGGCTGTGCGTTACATACATCGCCGACGCGTCAGGCGCGTCGCTGGGGCTGTACGGGTTAAGAGAGGCAGACCTTTTTTTTTTTTTTTTTTTTTTTTTTTTTTTTTTTTTTTCTAAAATGGTCGAAAATACTTCTCTAAACATAGGAGACTAGCAAAGGAGGGCATACAAACCCATAGGACATCCCTAACCGCCCCCCACCGCCACCACCCAATCAGCTACTTGTATAAATATCTGGATTTTTTTTTTAAACAAAATCATAGTCTACCATCCAATATAATCCAAAACGAAACATCGTTTCCTTTCACTTAACAGAGAAAATGTAGTTGCATGGGTTAGCACGGGTAACTATGGAAGATTTTTAGATCCAATTATGACACAAATATTTCAGATGTAATTTCCCACAGTACTAGTTCAAAGTGAATCTAGTAATTTATATATTGCTCTGCTTCGTTCCCCTTGCATACACTATATGTGGGAGTATACTGGAGTATACTAGCGTGCTCAAAATGGCTGATACTCGGATAGTTTGGCTGTCTCGAAATATATAATATTTAATATTGCACCAAAAAATATATATATATATATTTTATTTATATTTTTCAGCACTTGTCTTATTCAATATATGAAAGCGAGCACGGCAAGTTGTAGGTGATGATTGTAGAATATGCCATAAAAAATTGTGCGAAATTTGAATTAATTTAAAAACAATTTATATACTGCGTAAATTCGCCACGTAGAATGATGAATATTTAAGCGAGTCTTAGTATTTTCCATTGGTATTAAAATGGTATAATGCCAGAAACACAATCTCTTCATCAGGGTGAATGGGGGGGTTAAAGGTAAGCCTCCCCATAATAAAGCAATCCATTGCCGATATTCTAAGCATTCCAACGCTAGGCAATTCGTATGTAATAGTAGAAAGAAGAATTAGAATTACATGCGCTAAGTACTCAAGTAGTCTCAACTAACCCTTTTAATCCAGAGAGGTACACTCGGATGCCATAGTCTCTGGCCCACTCATGAAATTTCGTGGATCCCCTATATTTTTCACTATGCAATTATAACTATCTGGATTGATTTTTCGATATAACTTGCTTTTAAATAAACAGAGTATATAGTTTCGTAGTTGATGTAAAGAAAAATATGTTCATAAATTCGTTTCCAGAAATACACTTCCATAACTAGAAATGGGTGAAGTCCACAAATATTTATGAGTGGGCTAGAGACTAAAGCCGGTGACACACGAGCGATTTTTCCGTCAATTTATACGGGCAATTGTTGTCTGGCAGCTTCAAAATTTAAGTTTCATAAGAGTTCAAGTACTAGCATAACCTACCTTCGATCTTGTTTCCGATTTCAATGCGAAGACTCAAAATAGTACGAAAAGAAACTTGCTCATCGAAAATTGCCGGCAAAAGCGCTCGTGTGACACTGGCTTATGGCATCCGACTGTACTACCAATACTAAATAAATCAATTGTCAAGAGGTATTGAACAGAAAATACAAAACCACCATGTGATTGAATAAGTTAAGGGGGAGGTAGTCGCTTTTTCGGGACTTCTTCTCCCTCGTGTTTAACCACATTAGTTTTCAGATTTTAAGACGTTCGGACCATTAGTTTGGCCATTTTAACACCATTTGTCCCATTTCCTTGGCAATTTTAAGACTTTTCGTGCCATTTAGGTGTTGATATCGCTCGCCTGTAATTTTAAGAGGAACCGGCCTTCGGCTGGGAATTTTTTTTACCGAAAAATTTACAAATTTATCTTGAAAGGGGTTGTAGGGGGTGGTTTTCTAAGCTTGATGGAGGTCTAGCAAGGAAAGAATAAAATAAATGAATAGATTAATTAATAGACCAAAAATCCAGCCAGTATCCCCTTAACTGTTCAACATAGCGATAAGTTAACCAGTATCTTAAGCCTGTCGGTATTTGAGGAGGCATTTTGCACTTTATTCTGGTTATCATTAGACGATTGTATACAGTTAAGGAAGGATCTATAGGAATCAAAGGGGTACAAACCACCTCGATTAACTCTCTAGCTCCCACAAGTTCTTCCTAAGCTAAATAAAAGTTCCAGAACAAACTGGGCGGGTGCCCAACCCCGAAAGGAGTTGAAACAGAGAAGCTATTCCCCCCCCCCCCCCCCCCCCGCCAAAGGCGGCTTTCTAGGGCCTTTCCTAGCTGATGCTGAAAGGATTGGGTTCTAGTCATGTGGTGATGGGCTGGTTTACCTGAGTGAGAATTGAGCGATCTCTGCCATACCCATAGCTTACTTGGACCGTTTCTTTTTCTTATATATTTTCTAGATCTCAAGTGACGGCGTCTCTTTCGTGGATTGACCTCCCTACTGCCAACCTAGAGGTTGGCAGATTGGGAGCCAAAGCGTCACATTTCTCCTATACCCCTCAACTTTCCCTTCATAATTGATGAGGGGCACAGGGCCTTGGGTGGGACTTGGGTTTTCTGGGCGTTTCCGCACCCTCCTCACCTCCCCGCCTTGGAGTGGCTTCGGTCACCCTGGCTTTATTAGTGGTAAGCAGGGAGGGTTTTGTGGGGTTGCTCGTTTATGGCCTTGGCCTCGCTCGGGACCTTGGGGCTGTTCGGCCAGACAGCCTGGGGAACAGCAAACAACAAAAACTGTGAAAACGCGTCATAATCCTCAAGGGGTTAATGTAAGCTAAAGTTACCTCGAGGGTAGGTGTAAGGGTGGGAATGATTGCACCCAGACTACCACCACGCCCACACTACCATCATGCCCACTTTCACCATCATGCCCACTTTTACCACCACGCCACTTTTCACCACAACGCCCACTTTTACCACCACGCCCCCTTTCACCACCACGCCCACTTTTACCACCACACCCACTTTTACAACCACACCCACTTTCACCACCACGCCCACTTTCACCACCACACCGACTTTCACCACCACACCCACTTTCACCACCACACCCACTTTCACCACCACGCCCACTTTCACCTCGCCCAGACTACCACCACGCCCACTTTCACCACGCCCAGATTACCACCACGCCCAGACTACCACCACACCCACTTTCACCACCACAACCACTTTCACCGCCACGCCCAAACAACCACCACACCTACTTTCATCACCACGCCCAAACTACCACCACACCCACTTTCACCACCACGCCCGGACTACCACCACACCCACACTACCACCACACCCAAACTACCACCACGCCCACTTTCACCACCACACCCAGGCTACCACCACGCCCACTTTCACCACCACACCCAAACTATCACCACGCCCACTTTCACCACCACACCCAGACTACCACCACGCCCACTTTCACCACCACTCTTTATAGCGATTAACACCCCGCCTACTTTTACCACGCCTCTTATCTCATCATTATAACCACAACTCCCTTAGTGATTTACACCACACCAATAATCCCAACAACACTTTACATTAATTTAAACCACGCCCATAATCACTACTATACCTTATGTTAATTTACACCACGGTAATTTCCACCACAAAACCTTATAGTAAATTACACCACACCCATTATTACAACACCTTATATAAATTTACACCACGCACATTTTCACCATAACATCTTATAGTTATAAACACCACGGCCACCTTCTTTACAACTCCCCATAGTGATGTACATCACGCCTACCTTCACCACAACATCCTAGTGATGTACACCACGCCCACATTCACCACAGCACCCTACACACAGTGACTCACACCACGACCACATTCACCATGATATAGTAAGTTATTAATCACCGGTACTGAAAGATTTAAGTAGATAAGTTTTTTCTATAGTCGACTGCAATGATAAAAGGTGCGAATTATATTGAAAGATTCTGCAGGCTGATGTAATATTCTACACAGAGAGAAAACACCGATTCGGACGTGTTACAAGGGGATGTTTCAAAAGATTTCAATACAGTGTCAACATCTATCGTTATAATAATAGGTCTTAATATTGAAAACAAATTGGGGCGAAAGGTCTAAAATTCGCCAAACTAAACGGGCGAACGTCATCAAATCTAAACAAAATAATGGGGCTAAACATGAGGGAGAAGGAGGTCCAGAAAACGCAACTACCTCCCCCTTTAGGACGACATGGCAGATATGAGGCTCAAACAAGGACAAATATAGACGGAGAAAGACGTTCCCTGCAGGCGATTGTACAATAACCCCAGGTATGCAACATGGAGGCTACTGTCAAGAGGTAGGGAGTGTTTCTAACTTCCTATAGATGGCCAAGGCTTATCTGGCCAATATCTCCACCAGAGGGTCGTAAGGTCAAGTATAATTCTACAGACAAACGTACTGCAATCTTGGTTCACATATCGTTTATCCTTTTGCTTTTGGGAACGCAGAAAAGGATATGGAAATAAGGAAAACAAAATACGAACTGCATATTACCTTTGCATATTATCTTAGATATTATCTTGATTGTGTTTGGATCGCTATCCTACTTACATTAGTATTTCATGTTCAAATAAGTTACATTTATATCGAAAGATCTTCTACATTATCCACTGTTTTGGTAAAGTTATTAAACGTAAAATATGATATCAAATATTATTCAAGTACTGTGAACCCCTTCTGTACCGGCAAGGTCCTTTTAACTTTACTCTGGCTACTATTAGACGATTGTATTCAGTTTGAAAAGGGCCTCAAGCAGTTAACAGAGTTCGAACTATCTCACTTAACCCTTTTTACTATCACAGATCCTTCTTAGACTGTACAAAATCGGCTAAATATATCTAGAATAAAAATCTAAAGACGTCGCCGGTAACGAAGGGGATAAAGATATATGGTACAGTTGTGGTCATTAATACTGGTACATGAATACTGAATTGAATATCCATAATAATTCATTACCCGATATATGCATTTGGGAAGTTCGTTAACCCTTTGAGTACCAGCGACGTGTGTTCTATCCTATGCTAGCTACATTTGGACGGTACTATGCAGATTAGGAAGGATATGTGGTAGTTAAAAGGGTTGGTTGAGATAGTTTGAAGCCTTATTATAGCTAGATGTCCTTCCTAAGCTGAATAAAATCTTCTTATAATTTCCAGAATATGATGAAAAGGACGTCCCTGGTACTGCACGGGTTAATCAGTGCGAGGCTTCACATGATATAACAATTAATGACTGCGATTGTATATATGTCATGTACAGTCACGGTCAGAAGTCACGTCATACCTCCATATTTTCAACTCTAGTCTTCACTCTAGTTACATGTGAACACAAATATATAGAACCTTAAGGGGAGATGGGTCGTGTTTTGGGTCCCCCTTCTTCCTCATGTTTACCACCATTAGGTTTCATATTTGTAGACGTTCGGTCCATTAGTTTGGCGATTTTAAGACCTTTCGCCCCATATCTTTGTCAATATTAAGACTATTCATGTCATTTAGGTGTCAATTTTTTACTGGCGAGCGATAGTGAGCCTGTATTTTAAGAGAAACTGGCCTTCGGCCGGGACATTTTTCTATCCAAAAATGTACAAATTTATCTTGAAGGAGGGTCATGGGCGAGTGTTTTTTAAAGCTTGATGGAGGTCTAGGGAGGAAACTAAAATTATATTAAATATTCACCATACATAAATGAGCAACTAAACACGCCCATCCCCTCTTAACACATAAACATAGCCTTTACACTCAAGGTTGGGTCAGTGTGTTTCCAGAGTATTTGTGAATTCAACTAAGATTTTTTTTTTTTTTTTTTTTTTTTTTAAAGCTTTGTAGGTGGGACTGCTTTTGTCTGGGGGTGTACACTCTTGGACACAAATCGTGGCCGTAAGTTTTCCAAGTTATCTGGAACTCAATCGATATCTTCTAATTAGTTCTTTAACTTATATTTACATTTCGGAAGTTTCGTTTTTCTGTTCCAGGGTTTACTTTAAATCAGAAATTATGTCTTGGAGTATGTACAATGCTAAAATATAATCGTGTAAGTCTATAGACACGATAATTCACATCCTCGCAAAATAGACCATAATTTCCAAATAGTGTTCCTCGACCGAAAGATTATCACAGGAATAAATACTTAATGAAAGGTATTGTTGAAATAAAGCAAAGAGATAGAGCTGACTATCCCTCCTCCTTCCCCATGGTTTACCAAAAGGCTGCGTTAATGATAGCCAATGCTGAGGAAACGGTTGTATTAAGGGGGCAGTGCTTGGTTTTTGGTCTATATATTTATGTCTTGAACTTCTTGACTTCATTTTTGAATTTCTTCCCTAGACCTCCATCAAGCTTAAAAAAATACCCCCTAGACATCCTTTCAAGATAAATTTGTACAGTTTTCGGTAGAAAAATGTCCGGGCCGTAGGCCGTTTACTTCTAAAATTACAGGTTCGCTAACGCTCGCCAGGAAAAATCGACACCTAAATGGCACGAAAGGTCTTAATATTGATAAAGAAATCGTGCGAAATGTCTTACAATCGCCAAACTAATGGAACGAACGTCTTAAAATCTCAAAACTGATATGCTAAACATGAGGGAGTAGGGGGTCCAAAAAAAGCGACTACTTCCCCCTTAAGAGATCACAGTCAAGATAATGGAGGGAAATATATGAGCCTAGGTGCGACTGGCTCTCCTCCCATCCTACCTAGACCGTTCGAAGGATGTTTACCAAACTTCACACGTGCATTCGGTAGGTCGATGCGACAGTCAGTATATATAAACTATATACTGTATATATATATATATATATATATTTATATATATATATATATATATATATATCGGGTATATATTCAAAATTATATATACAAATATGAATATATATATATATATATTTTGTTTTTATTCGTTTAATACTTATGGTCCTACAGTAGATCAAAAAATATGGTCTAACCTCGCCAAGAAACAAATAACACTTTAATGGTACAAAAGGTATTAAAATCGTCAAACTAATGAAGCGAACGTCTTAATAACTCAAAACTAATGGGGCTAAACACGAGGAAGAAGGGGGTAAAGAAAAACCCAGACGTCCCCTTAAACATCTTCACAACTCCGACTCTTCTGTCTAGTTTACATTAAGGGGGGTCACCGTTTTTTGTTTTATCTTTCTCTCCTTTTCTCTCTTTCCCTGGCTTGTATCCATTCGGCCCCATTGAGCCAACTGTTTTAAGACGTTTATCCCCATCCAGGTGTCGATTTCTTCCTGGCGAGCGATAGCGAGCCAGCATTGTATGGAGAAATCCGGCTTCGCCGGAGAAATTTTTCTATCGAAAAATTTACAGATTTAGCTTGCTGTCAAAACAAATATATATATGATGGCTCGCTACTGCTCGCCAGGAACATATTGACACCTGGATCGGGGTAAACGTCTTAAAACAGTAGGCTAATGTATCCGAATGGATACAAGCCAAAGAGAGAGGGAGAGAAAGAGAAAAAAAACGAGGTGGGCTCCCTTAAGAATAATCCCCACAAAACATATGAACACTAAAACATTGAAAAACAGGAGTCAGCAGAAAGCCGATTGGTGCACATGAGGTAAATAGCTTTCACACCCAGCCAGTCAAATCTATATGCCTGTCCAATGTCTCTTGAAGCTTTCTATCATTCTTCATCTACTAGAATCTCGGTAGCCTATTCTACACATTTACAACTGTTACCAAATCCGTGCTTGCCTATATCTTAGCTGAAACGAAATTGATCTCATTTTAAACCATTTGTTCGAGTTCTTTCGACGACGACAGACATTTCGGCCGGCAGGGTACCAGTAGATGGGAGGGCAATACCACTCTGCTTACGCAGACTTGATAAACTAGTATCACAGTAAAATATGTTAAATAAAAGAGTAGAATCTTTTAAATCAGTGGCTAACCTTGATATAATACCTTGAATTTTGTGAACATATATTAAAATATGTTCGTGGTTATGTTAATATGAGGAGGGGTCAAAATGGGAGCAATTAGGGATGTGGTTATTTTCAAAAGTAACCACAAATTCATGTAATCTATTTGGATACCTAATGGTGCTATTGAATATGTTTCGACAAAATCCAGTAAATCGTTCTCGGGATAATTTACAATCGCACACTCGAACAGAAGTCAACTATGGTGAACACAATATCTTGCGATTCACATCACCGGCGGTTCGCAGGGTTATAAATGGAATCTATTCATCCCTACCCAAGCGACTAGAACTAAAGAACACGCCTATATTTCCCTCGGCTTAATGAGTGTATCAGCATGGGCTCAGTTTTGTTTTGTCTTTTATCTATCTAAATATAGAGCATATTACACATCTTAGGAAGAACCTCCCAATTCAGATATCGATTCCCACAGGTCCTTCCTAATCTTGCTACAATCGTCTAATGATAGCCAGAACAGACTAATAAACAACGCCGTCTTACTGAAAGGGTTAATGAGTGAAGCAGCATGGGCTCAGTTTTTGCCCCTTTTCCTTTGGTGCCTTTCAGCCCTAGCAGCGGGACACGGCACGCACGGGTTATTGACTTTTAGACCAGTAATTAATCAAACCAGGGGCGCTGACGAGGCCGGCCAGTGTGTTTACGGTGCCGCCACGAATATTAAGGAGCCAGCGGACGGTTGGGGAGCTGGTAGGAGGTTGGGGATCCAGAGGTTACCTATTCCTTCAGTAGGGTGACGCCCATCATCCGCATTCTGTGGCCAATGTGTTGGTCTGAAAACTCATCTTTGCTGGAAAATGTATCGGGTCAGTGACCAGTTACACTGTCCAGTACCATCCAGCTCTTCTGAGCAATCAGAAGAGACTGGATATCTCCGTCGTCGACACCCGCCCAGGATGCAACACAGCACCCCATACTATTAAACACATCATAGCAGACTGCATTCTACACAATCACTTATGCCAACAACATAATCTACACTCCTTGAGAGCCCTGTGGGAAAGCCCGATCATGGCCTTCCTTAGGGACTTGGGGCTAATTGGCTAGGCAGCCTAGGGAACGACAACAACAACTTTCCAGTATTATGTACAGGTGGTTGACATCACAGGCCGGGATTATTTTGCCTGTAGTTGGGAGGAGTGTACTGCTCACAGCAGTCTCATATAGGCTAGCCGCTAGTCCCTTGAGGTGGTAATGTGGTGCTGGAGCCGGGTACTCCCACATAACTGCTTTATTGCAGCTGGGGACTACCCACTATTTCCACAACCACCTCTGGGTGACTAGGGCTCAAACCTGCATGCATTTATGTCATGCCTGCATAACATCTCAGCCTTAGAATAAATTATTGATTTGCTTTAGGATATTATGCTACCCAATCATTCCTAGCCTGGTTGACTTTGGAGGTAGTCTCTTGCTTTGGAAATTGAAAATTAGTGATGTGGATGACCAGATGGGACCACAGTCTAAATTGACAAGACAAAGGTTCGAATCCATTAAGGTATCGTTTAGGATTGCATTTGTGGCTAACAACGTATCAAATTTGCTAGAAAGTTAATTATTTACTTATATTAATGTATGATATTTACGACAAAATCTGTTTTAGAAAATTATGGCTATTAATTGACGATCTTCAGCTACTTATGAAGGATCTGCCACACACACACACACACACACACACACACACACACACTCACACACACATGCTGACTGCTCTGTGAAGGGTATACAGTATAAGCACTCCAAACGTCCTCTTGTACCAGCCTGACCTGAATAAGCTATAAAGAAAAACATTGTCATAATAAAGGTCCATCCTCAAATGGTGTTTTTCTAACCATTTGGTAAATTTCCTATCTACAGGCTATTAGTTATAATTTACCCAGATATCATGACTACTAACTATTTGTAACTAAACAAAAATGGGCTACAGCAAATGGGGTATAAATGTCTACACTTACATCCTGGTGATTTTACACTAGTGGTAGAAATGTCCACTTAATTGTTCTAGTCAATTCTGAGTTATAAGAAGTTAGTGGTCAAGAGTTTTAGCCTAATTATAATTAATAGACCATAGTGAATTAATGTCAATATACAAAGTAATCTTTTGTATTTACAGCAAAACGTAGATGAAATTGGCCATAACCGCTTCCACCTCGAATAACTACTCACTAGCCGTCCAAAGGTAGAATCTAATTAAACCTTTCAGTTTATCTGGTCCCCCTTCTCCCTCATGTTTAGCCCTTTTACTTTTCATATTGTAAGACGTTCAGCCCATTAGTTTGTCAATATCAAGACCTTTCGTACATTTTAGGTGTCGATTATTTTCCTGGCGAGCGAAAGCGAGCCTGTAATAGTGGTAATCGGCCTCTGCCGGGGTTTTTTTTTTTGCCGAAAAATATACAAATTTACCTTGAAATTTGGGGGTGTTTTTTTAAGCTTGGAGGTATAGGGAGGAAACTAAAAAAATAATAATAAGATAGATAAGTAAGCAAATAAATACGCCCATCCCCCCTTAAAATCACAACCAATGGCTTAATAAAAAACTGTAATGGGGGAAAACTTTTAAACAATAGCAAGGAGGACAACCCTCCACCTTTTACTCTTCTACTTTGCTCTGTTTTTCCTACATTATTTTCCTTCCCTTTTATTCTTAGAGACCTCTCCTCACCTCCCCAACCTGTCTCTCCACTCAACTTTACTTAAACTTAATTTTACTCGTTCCAGAATTATGTCGATCCTGTGGCTGAACTACAATAAGCTATCCACTCACGTCCCTTCACCCCTTTAGTACTCACTCTCTCTCTCTCTCTCTCTCTCTCTCTCTCTCTCTCTCTCTCTCTCTCTCTCTCTCTCTCTCCTCTCTCTCTCTATCTCTCTCTCTCTCTCTCTCTCTCTCTCTCTCTCTCTCTCTCTCTCTCTCTCTCTCTCTCTCTCTCTCTCTCTCTCTCTCTCTCTCTCCTCTCTCTCTCTCTCTCTGTCTCTCTCTATCACTCACTCTCTCTCTCTTCTCTCTCTCTCTCTCTCTCTCTCTCTCTCTCTCTCTCTCTCTCTCTCTCTCTCTCTCTCTCTCTCTCTCTCTCTCTCTCTCCCCTCCTCGTACACCTATACCACAAGTTTTCCCACCGCCTCACAGTAATTAGCACAAGTCAACACCTGATCCTACCTGCCAGTCTTTGTTATGCAACCCGGTACGGCCACTTTGTACACTCGTGGTCATGAAGGTTGTCGGTAGATGAATTTAGAAACCATCTCGGGCTTAATTCAATCTCCTTATATTACTATTTTAATAACTGTATTAACTATTATCTATACAAATAAATTCACCAGGTATTTGCCTTTCAGAGGTTCACTTAACCCTATTTGGGCCGCGGGAGGTTTTGCTCCACTGGTTTGGAGATTCTAAGACATTTCATCCCATTAGTTTGGAGATAATAAGCAGCTTTACCCCCTCCAGGTGTCGATTCTCTTTTCTGGGCGACCGATAGTGAGCCTGTAATTTTTTTTTATAAATCAGAGACCGAGACATTTTTCCATCGAAAAATGTAAAAATTTAGCTTGAAGGAAGTCTGGGAAGGCGTTTTTTTGTTAGCCTACTGTAGGTGACAAACTAAAATGCATTGCTCAAAAATGGCAAAAGCAATACAAATCCTCGATAATAATTAAACAAAATATCAAAAGACGCCCGACCAAATTGCGTTATGCAGTTCCAGGGATCAAACTGTATCAGAAATTAAAAGAGCGACTGTACATTTGTCAACACGGTATTACATGTGATTCACTTCCTAAACACGAATATTACTATTCCGATGTGCTTTATTTATGTTGATTTATGATATTGTTGTATGTATATACTCAGGCACATACCCCATAGCTGGGGGTGGCCGACTCGAGATAGAGACCGAACAGAAACAAAATTTAAAGTTCTAATTCTTAGGGTACGGGTGAATTTTACAAGGGGAGGAGGATTCCTAGCCTCCCACCCCCAGAAAGAAAATAGGACAGTAAAAGAGACAGACAGAAACGGCTAAGGTTGGGTAGAGGATGCCAAACCTCACTCTGGATAGGACCAGCTATTGAAAAGGTTAGAACAAATAGACAAAGTTAAGTTAACACTTTTGGAGACTATGACACATGTTGAGAGTTTATTCTGGCTATAGACGATGTTATACAGCTTCGGAAGGATTTGTGGTAATAAGGAGCGTAAAGACCATCTCAATAAACCCTCTGAGGGTATGGTGGTGAGATAGTGATTGAATGAGTATGGAAAATGTGTAAACTAGCATGGGAGAAGGGAAGTGCACCTGATGACTGGAAGACAGGCATAATAGTCCCCCTGTATAAGGGTAAAGGGGAGAGAGGAGTGTGTGGTAATCACCAGGGGATTATCTTCTAATCGTAGTAGGGAAAATGTACAGAAGATGTACAGGAGGGTAGTGATCAAGAGCATAAGCGCGAAAACGGAGAAATGGGTAGGTGACGAGCAGGGCGGGGTTAGGAAGGGAAGAGTATTATGTAGACCAGATTTTTGCCTTGAAATGTGTTGTGGAGAAATATCTGGAGGAGGGACAAAAGTTGTATGCTGCCTTTACGGACTTGGAGAAGGCTTAAGACAGAGTTGATAGAGAAGGTCTGTGGAGAGTACTGAGAATATAGTGTAGAGGGCAAGTTGCTGAAAGCAGTGAAGAGCATGTATGAGGGTGCAAAGGCGTCAGTACGTGTGGAGAATGAACAGGGCGAGTTCTTTGATCTGAATGTTGGGTTAAATCAAGAGTGTGTGATGTCCCCATGTGTGTTCAATATATATATGGATGGAGTTATGAAAGAAATACATGGAAGAGCAGTGGATGTTGGTGTACAGCTGATAAGGGAAGGAAATGAGTGGAAGTTGCCTGTACTGCTGTTTTCTGACGATACAGTTCTGATGAGCGATAGTGAATGGGAGTTGCAGGGTCTGGTAAATATGTTTGGAGCAGTGTGTGAAAAATTAAATCTGAAGGTAAATGCGGGGAAGAGTAAGGGGTGCAGTCACAGAGTGTGAGGTGAGGTTGAATGGTCAGGCTATGGAGAATGTCAGCTCATTTAAGTATTTGGGCAGTGTGTCGAGTAAAGATGGAGTAGGGTTGAAGAAGTGCGGGAGAGGGTGCAACAGGAGAAGAGGGTTGTAGGAATGCTGAAAGCAGTAACAAGAAATAGGGTGGTCAGCAAGGAAGTAAAGAAGTCCTTGCACGATAGTGTGGGTAATACCGACATTAACATACAGGAGTGAAGCATGGATGTTGTTGGAGAGACACAAACCAAGAGTGAGAGGGGTGGAAATGAGTTACTTGATAAGTGTGTGCAGAGTTATATAGACGGATAGATAGACGAGTGAGGAAGTACGAGAGTGGTGTGGTGTGGATGTAGATGTGCTGGAATGTGTGAAAAGGAACACCTTGAGATGGTTTGGCCATGTGGAACGTATGGGAAGCAGAGAATGACTAAAAGAGTGTACGAGAGTGAAGTGAAAGGACAAAGAGGGAGAGGTAAACTGAGAGAGAAAGGTGGAAGGCTGGAGTTAAGAGTTACCGTAAGTATATGCGTGAAAGTGGTGCTGGATGGCAGGAGGGGCGTCAACTGACTGGTGACAGACGTGCATGGGGGCGATTCAGTCGTGGCCACCCCTTCGGGGATCACGGCGTCCGGCAATAGATAGATAGATAGACTTCCATATACCCTGCCTTATCGGAAAAAATCGTCTATCTAATATTAGCCAGAAAACAGAAACTAAATGCGTCATCGTATCTTCTAAGGGTCAAGTTAAGGGGGTAGTGCGTGTTTTTTTATCTATATATTTATATATTTATTTATTTTTGAGTTTTCTCGCTAGACCTCCATCAAGCTTAGAAAAACACCCCGTAGACCCCCTTTTAAGATAAATTTGTAAATTTTTTGGTAGAAAAATTTCCCAACCGAAGGACGATTCCTTCTGAAATTAGAGGTTCGCTATGACTCGCCAGGAAAAATTACACACCTAAAGGGCCCGAAAGGTCTTAATATTGACACAAATTAGGCGAAAGGTCCCATAATCGCCAAACTAACAGAACCAGCGTCTTAAAACCTCAAAACTAATATGCTAAACATGAGGGAGAAGGGGGTCAACAAAAAGCGAGTACTACCCCCTTAACTAATAAAGGCTTTACCATATTGTGTACCCTCACAAGTCATAAAAAGTATATATATCTACTACTTTGAACACTTAAAGCCAAACTCAGTGCATTTGGGATATCATAAAGCAGTGCATTATTTTGGATTTGATACAGATTTTCAATTGAGTGTATGCTTTGCAAGGCTCGTGAGTTTAGGCAACACTTACAATAAACACAATCTAGTATAATTTACTCCAACTTATTACATATCTACATTAAAATATAACTAATAATAAAGAACAACGAAGCAAAAATGTATGTAAGTAGACAGTTAATCAGAAGAGACGCAGTTCTGAATAAATAATCATGTTCAATTATCGTGACCCACTTTTTACTTCATAGCTATTCTCCTCTCAATATAAGCAAAATCTATTCCTTAAGGGGGTAGTACTCGGTTTTTATGGAGCCCCTTCTCCCTCATATTTAGCATATTAGTTTTGATGTTTTAAGACGTTCTTTCCGCTAGTTTGACGATTTTAACACCTTTTGTCCCATTTCGTTGTCAATTTTAAGACCTTTCATGCCATTTATGTGTCGATGTTTTCCTGGCGAACAATAGCGAGCCTTTAGTTATAAAAGGAACCGGCCTTTGGCCGGTAAATTTTTTCTACCGAAAAATGAACAAATATATCTTGAAAGGGAGTCCATTTTTTTCTTTTTCTAAGCTTGATGGAGGTCTAGCGAAGAAAGTATAATATAAATGAATAGATAAATTAATAGACCAAAAAAACAGCCACTAGTCCCTTAACACAACCAAGATAGGCATTAATAAAGAGGTTGTGTGTACGTATGTTAAGGGGTTTTACTTCTCGCTATTAAAAATAAATAAAAGTCCTTAACAAACATACATATTTGGTCATTTCCCAGCTTACTAAGCCGTAGCTTATTCTTTCTAAGGTAGGTACAGTCACGAACATAAATAGTTACGCACCTATCTGAATCAATACCGAATGCAAACGAGACAATACAATGCATTATTATATCGTTGAACTTGGCCTTTAATGTTCAAAGATACGAATGAGTATAACGTTATTTATCATCACGAATGTACGGTAAAGTAAGGTATAAATTATCAATATACAATAAAATGTTATAATTTATCCTGAATGCTTAAGAACTTGGCCTTTAATGTTCAAAGATACGAATGGGTATAACGTTATTAATCATCAAGATATATTACAATGGTAGATTTTATCCTAGAAATTAAAGAACTTGGCCTTTAAGGGAGCCAACCTCGCTTGTTTTCTCTTTCTCTCCCTCTCTTTGGCTTGTATCCATTCGGTCCTATTCAGCCTACTGTTTTGAGACGTTTACCCCCATCCAGGTGTCAATATGTTCCTGGCGAGCGGTAGCGAGCCAACATTTATATATTTTTTTGTTTTAACAGCAAGCTAAATTAGAAAAATTTTACCGGCGAAGCCGGATTTCTCCATACAATGCTGGCTCGCTATCGCTCGCCAGGAAGAAATCGACACCTGGATGGGGATAAACGTCTTAAAACAGTTGGCTGAATGGGGCCGAATGGATACAAACCAGGAAAAGAGAGTAAAGGAGAGAAAGATAAAAAAAAAAACAGCCGGTGACCACCCTTAATCACACGATTTTCGAGCCTGATTGTACGAATGGGCTAAACTGGGTTACACAAAAAAATATCTCCTACCTGCCAAACCAACCTAGCTTAAGAGAGCCACGACGCTAATTGAGATTTAGGCTGATTAAAACAATATGGGCCTGTAATTAGCAAGGTTATAATGACGGGCTTTGAGCGAGCGAAGGCAATGTGGGGGAATCTTCATCACCCTGGCTGGCTAGTGGCTGGAGGAACACTGGGCTCGGTCGCTATTATTCTTAAACATTAACCTAGTGTAGCCCTATGAATAGATGACTGATATAAGTAAATATTAACGTGATTTGTTTCTGTCTCAATAAATAGTATACATGAATTAATAAATAGATAAACCCACAATGAAAGACTATCATAATTGTTTTTAATTGTGGGTTTACTCTTTTATATACTGCATTGTTTATGAAACTGGATTTCAAGTTATCTTTTACAAATTAACACTCATTTTGTAATTATTCACACATATTTAAGAATACGATCCAGTTTAGTGGGCCCACTTGGGGTTTATCAAATGTCTCAACAAAGCACCACCATCCTCGATAACTACTTCGGGCGAAACATTGTTGTTAAAACGTTTGTTGAGTTAGTGTCAACATTGTTTACTATTAACAGTAGTATCAGTCGAGAACGCGTCTATCAGATGTTTCTCTTTACAGCAGTCAAGAGGTCCACAGGAACAGGCCCTGATTACGGTTTCTTCACATATTATATTAGTTCGCCCGCAAATCAGCCCCAAAAATTGTTCGCCTGTACAGTATGTTCAATCGGTCACCAGGTTAGTTCTCCAGCACGCCAGATCGGCCACGTTAGATCAGCCACAAGTCAAACTAGGCATAAGTCATCTCGCCCATATGTCAAGTTCTCTCTTCCAAGTGTCATATAAATTCCTCATTAGTTTTCCATGCTGATGCCGCACGAAGACACCATACATTTTCATGCCAGTTATAACTGGATTAACGTGCAGGGAAGAGCTTTCATGATGTTCTATAATTAGTTCATTATTCTATCTAGGTTAGGTAGATTATATAGAAGAGGACGTAAGGATCAATATATGTTGTACTCAACCCCGTAATTTGCCGGAGGATAACAGGTTTTTTCACAATACGTAGACGGAGGTCTTTAAAAAAAATAATAATAATTGTACATCAACAATAATGCATTTGTTTCTTTCCTGTCTACCCATTGTACAAATTAAGTCCGTCATTGTATCCATTTGACAGCGAGGGGTCGTTCCTAGGCTAAATAGAATTATATATACCGGGTATATATATAATTATTATTTTGTTATCCCCCCTTGGGAATATCTCATTGTGCTTCCCGAATACTCAATATTTTCCTTTAGGATAGATGAAACTCTAAAACCAATTTACTTATATAAAAATAATATACTAATTTATATTTTGAATCAATTTTGTAATGATGCTGCTCGTGGATTATTAGTGAGTTTAAAGAATTGTCGTCTCCCCTAAAAAGAACATGTCCAATTTAAATTATGAAAATTTACCTGCAGTTTATTATTATTAGATGATACAGCTCATCTTGAACAATCTACAGGTAAAACAATATGTTAAACCATAAAATAAATTGCAAGTATATAAAAATGGAATCTCTCTCTCTCTCTCTCTCTCTCTCTCTCTCTCTCTCTCTCTCTCTCTCTCTCTCTCTAAATGGACCAATGTAAGTAGCGGGGTACCCCAGGGATCGGTACTAGGACCAATTCTCTTTCTAATTTACATCAACGACATAGATGAGGGTCTCACCTGCACAATCTCAAAATTTGCTGACGATACAAAAATTACAAATAGCGTACTCTCAAAAGAACAAGTTGACGATATGCAACACAATCTAGATAAATTGTCATGTTGGGCCCAAATTTGGCAAATGAGTTTCAATGCGGATAAATGTAAAGTACTACATGTCGGATACCTAAATGAGAAAGCAAACTATTCGATGAATGGCACTCAGCTTAAGAATGTAAACAGAGAAACTGATCTGGGAGTAACAATATCGAGTAACCTAAAACCGAGTCAACAATGTTCAGAAGTTGTTAAGAAGGCAAACAAAATAATTGGCTTTATAGGCAGGTCATTTGAGCATAAATCCAAAGAAGTTATCCTAACCCTTTACAATTCCTTAGTCCGCCCTCTTCTGGAATACTGCGTTCAATCCTGGTGCCCTTATTACCAAAAAGATATAAACAAGCTAGAACGAGTTCAACGTAGAGTTACCAAAATGATACCTAGCCTAAAGAACAAACCATACGAAGAGCGTCTTAGAGAATTAAATCTATTTCCTTTAACCCAGCGCAGATTAAGAGGCGACTTAATTCAAGTGTTCAAAATCATCAAAGGCATCGACAATATGAACTGTAGTAAGTACTTCACTATCGACCAATCTAATTACACGCGGGGAAACGGTTGCAAAATTATTGGTAAATCTTTTAACTCACACGAATCTAAGAATTTCTTCTTCAATCGAGTTGTCAACTTGTGGAATGGGCTTCCCCGAGACGTTATAGACTGCAGCACCGTTGATTCATTTAAATTCCGCCTAGACAAATATCTCGCATCAAACCCGCGACTGACTGCGTTTGTAAATGAATAACTTTATCCTCCCCTCAGTTACTAACCCATATGTCCCCTACTAACTTCCTAGTCCTGCCACGTTAGTGGCAGGGCAGTAGTTCCCTTTCCAATGTTCCCTTACCCACTCTAAACCACTGTTTGGACACTTGATCCTCAGTGTTTTGGAGGACAAGCAACCTAGAAGGGTCACTAGATCTGTTGTTGCTTGATTTCCTTTGTACTCCTTTGTACTTTGTACTCCTCTCTCTCTCTCTCTCTCTCTCTCTCTCTCTCTCTCTCTCTCTCTCTCTCTCTCTCTCTCTCTCTCTCTCTCTCTCTCTCTCTCTCTCTCTCTCTCTCCTCTCTCTCTCTCTCTCTCTCTCTCTCTCTCTCTCTCTCTCGCTCTCTCTCTCTCTCTCTCTCTCTCCTCTCTCTCTCTCTCTCTCTCTCTCTCTCTCTCTCTCTCTCTCTCTCTCTCTCTATCTCTCCTCTCTCTCTCTCTCTCTCTCTCCTCTCTCTCTCTCTCTCTCTCTCTCTCTCTCTCTCTCTCTCTCTCTCTCTCTCTCTCTCTCGGTCCAACATTTAAAGCAGCGAAGTTTTCCTTACTTCTTATTATAATTCCAGATTTAAAGTCCATAATGCGTAAATTAATCTGGCGTTGCGTGTCCCAGATTGCTCCCCAAATGGTTTCTCCAACAGGTTAACATCTACTCACTCCTTTTTAGAATATGTTTACGAGCAACAGACCGAGAGGAAATGTAGGGATGTGGACGAATATACCAACCATACCACTGTTTATAGTCGTTGTTTAGGAGGTGATTAAAGACATGTCATACTGCATAATATAGGGTACAAATTTATACAATAAATTTAAATTGACATACCTTTTTCATTTTGCAATATTTCTGCAGTAGACATCTTGCACATTTCTAGTTACTGAGATGCGATCGATTTCCTGAAATGAACAAAATATATATGCTTATTAGTATAAAGTTAATTGATTGGCGTAACAACATGCAAATGTTTATAAAAACTCGTCGTTTATACAAATAATTATCCATATAATACCAAACGGTTCGTCCAAAGCTGAAGCAAATCGTTATGTGGTAGCTAGAGTAAATATATAACAAGTAGTCATTGGGGAAAATGATGACCAATTCGATTCGAAAACTTACTTTCATCCAAATCTGTCAGCTTAGTGATGAATTCATTTTATGAGCTTAAGCATTTGATTTGATCCTGAAATAAAAATGCCAAATAATTACATACGGTATATAAATCGTTATATAATTGAATGGGTTAAATTATTGACTGCGAAATGTAATCCGGACAACAACAAAAAGGATGGATAACGAGTTACAATGCGTAACTACTGGAATATACGAAATTAAAAAAAGAAAATATTGCACTTCTCTTTGGTACGTAATATTCATGTGTGAGATGCTGGGGGGGGGGGGGGGGGACAGCACAACAGGGGTGAGAAGGGAGGGGAGGAGAGGGGTTCGACTGAGGAGAAGAAAGGATTGACAGTGGTGAAGGTAGTTAGTATTAAGAGAGAAGGGGTTCGGCACCAGGAGACATCGAATTGTATGAGGTAGGGGTTCGACAAGCACATTAGTAGAGGGGGTGAGAGGGCAATGAGGAAAGCAGGGCATCATAGAACTGAGAGGAAGTGGTTTGACGTAGGAGTTCGACTGAGAAAAAAATATGGAGAGGAGGGGTTCGACTGAGAAAAGAGGAAAGGAGGAGTTCGACTGAGAAGAAAAGGAGAGGAGGGGTTTGACTGAAAAAAAGGCTGAGAAGAAGGGGAAAGGACGACTGGGAAGAGGAAAGGAGGGGTTCGACTGAGAAGAAGGGGAAAGGACGACTGAGAAGGGGAGAGGAGGGGTTCGACTGAGAATAAGGGGAAAGGAGGGGTTCGACTGGGAAGAAGGGGGAAAGGAGGGGACCAGAGGAGTAGAAAGGGTGAGAGGGTAAGGGGGCTGACAGAGAAGAAAGAGAGAAAAGGGATTGATTGGGGAAGAAGAGGAGTGGAGGTGTTCGAAGTAGAAGGAGGAATGGAACGGGACGGGGAAGATAATTTTGACGAGGACATGAAAACAGAAAAGCGGAGGGGAGGGGGGAGGGGGTTCGATGGGGAGGGGGAATATTCGATGAGCAAAGGGAGAGAGGGAGTGTGCGACGGGGGGCCTGAACCCTTCACCCTGCCACAGAACGCCCCCTTTGTCCTCACCCACAACACTCTCCCCAGGACGCCCAACACACTTTATATTCCCAGACAAAGTGCTCCGTCGGCCACCACCACAGGAGCCGACTGGATATTACTGGGAGTACTAGCTCTAGCACTAGCTCTAGCTAGCTAGCTAGCTCTCTCTCTCTTTCTCTCTCAGCTAGCTAGCTAGCTAGCTAGGAGCTCTCTCTCTCTCTCTCTCTCTCTCTCTCTCTCTCTCTCTCTCTCTCTCTCTCTCTCTCTCTCTCTCTCTCTCTCTCTCTCTCTCTCTCTCTCTCTCTCTCTCTCTCTCTCTCTCTCTCTCTCTCTCTCTCTCTCTCTCTCTCTCATATTACCGTGTCAGTGAGAACTGTATATATCTTGTGGCATTGGAAACAAATCAATGTTTTTCTTGAAATATAAAGATACCTGCTAAAAAAATAGACCAACAGTCATATCAATATGACTACCATGATGGAAATCAGTATTTCAACAACATGGTGACAAATTACACAAAATTGCTTAATATATACGGTGACAAATTACGTACAATTTGGTATGTAGTATTTCTAAACCTCAAAATGTAAATAGGGACTTTACTAGAGACGATGTATATATAGCTGCCAAATTCATACAGTTATCATACAGTAATACAAAAACCTGTATGATAGTGGGATATTCAGTTGTCGGATTGGCGATTCATGGCCAGGGCAGGTCACTGTACGCCGCTCAACAGGTCTTAAAATACGGCAGATACAATATGATTTTATCCATAATACACCTCTGATGCTCTCCAAACATAAAACAAAACTAAGTACGGTCTCACCTTAGCCTCCGTCTTCATCGTAATAAATGAAACTCGTCAATGGATGCATAGGTTAACTTAATTTAATAAGAACATAAGCTAATTCCAATAGGGTTAAGTTAAGAACACAAAATAACTCCAACGGGGTTTAATCAATAAGAACACGAGATACCTCCGATGAGGTGTACTAAATACGAACACAAGATAACTTCGATGGGGTTAATTAATAAGAACACAAGATAATTCCGATGGTGTTTGATTTATAAGAACACTAAATAAATCCGAGGAGGTTTAATTAAGAACTCAAAGTAACTCCGATAGGGATTAATAAATAAAACACAAGATAACTCCGATGGGTTTAATTGATAAAAACACAAGAACCTCCGATGGGGGTTAATTAATAAACCATAAGATAAGTTCCCCATGCCGGACTCCGGACATAAAACATGAAAGACAGCGCTGGCCGGTCTCTTAAGGGGGGTCACCGTTTTTTTTTTTTTTTTGTATCTTTCTCTCCTTTTCTCTCTTTCCCTGGCTTGTATCCATTCGGCCCCATTCAGCCAACTGTTTTAAGACGTTTATCCCTATCCAGGTGTCGATTTCTTCCTGGCGAGCGATAGCGAGCCAGCATTGTATGGAGAAATCCGGCTTCGCCGGAGACATTTTTCTATCGAATAATGTACAAATTTAGCTTGCTGTCAAAACAAAAATATATATATGCTGGCTCGCTACCGCTCGCCAGGAAAATATTGACACCTGGATGGGGGTAACCGTCTTAAAACAGTAGGCTGAATGGATACAAGACAAAGAGAGAGGGAGATAAAGAGAAAAAAGCGAGGTGGGCTCCCTTAAAGTTTGATGTCGTAAAGAACTGATGAGTCACCGGAGAACAAGAGTCCATTAGGAAAATTATCCCTACCTCCGTGGCCGAGCGGGTGAGTGTGCCACAGGAGGGCTGTTTGGTTTATGCACCGGAGTTTGGCTAAATTGTGTATAAGGCAACAGCGGGTCATTTCCGATTGATTCCTCACATGAGGCAGTAGAAGCTCCGATGATAATTACTGTATATTTTGACTTGCTACACGCCTAAATATAACAACTAGGATAAAACAGATTACACTAGGTTAGGTCTGGTTAAGATAATACAGTTTGAATAATACTGTATAATCAAATGTATTAACTTCACTCCCAACACCAAACAGTTCCCAATGACATTAATTAAAGCATATGATCCAACCGAGATTAGAACCAGTTTAATTTAGAGCATTAACGTGAATGGGCGGTTTTACCCACTTAAACACTATTGGTACAGCGAAATAAACTAACAAATTAACCTTTCGTCTATAATATAATTTAGCATTATATCCAGTCACCTCTTCACGGCAACATGGCAATATTATACAAAGTACCCCACATAGGTTACTAAAAAAAACGCTATCGGGCGACTGTCACGAGAGGGTTGTTTGCCGATCAACAATTGGTTATCGTAATGGCGGGTTTACATGACCGTATTTTCCAGCAACATACTATCTGCAACTCTCATATGACGGCATCTGTATTATACTTATATTAACACCTTACTTATTATAATCTATCTTCAGTTTTGTTATCGATGCCAATTCTAAATAATCTCAAAATGCTATCAGATTGAAGTTGCGGATCAATAACGGTGAGAAACATTTTGGTTGCATATAAAGTAGAATTACGGGAGTCATAAGTGATTGGTCGTTGGGTTGATGTACTATAGACTCCAACAACACAGTCAGGAAATTTGGCATAACACAAGGGAGAGATAATGTTCATGGTCCCAATCTCACAATACTATTTATGGATCTACTACATTTTTCTTGTATCTATCTATCTATCTATCTATCTATCTATCTATCTATCTATATAACCATCGAATCCTCCAAAAGCAATAAGTATATATCCGTTCTTTCGCTTTTGAATTCAGCTTGGACATAGCTGCTTGTAATAAGAAAGCCGATGTTTAAGGCATTGATGTAATATAACCAAACCTCAAACTTTCTGAAATAACAAAAAGTATAATGCAATGTGATACAGTACCCCAACAAGGCTAGTGACTAATTATACTACATATTAAATACCATACCATGGCATAATCGAGAGTTGAATTGACACTTTGGCAGGGGTGGAACTAGCAAGGGGTGTAACTGACAGGGCGTTCAATTGACAGGGGGTTCAATTGGCAGGGGTGGAACTGAGAGGGGCTTCAACTGACAGGGCGTTCAATTAACAGGGAGTTGAATTGACAAGGGGTTGAACTGAAAAGGGGCTGAAATGTTGGGGTACAATTTAAAGGGGATTTAATTGACAAATGATTTAACTGACGCGTGAATCAATTGGTAATGAGTTCAATTGAGATGGAATTGAAATGACAGGGGTCAATTGCAAGTGGTTCAATTTTGAGGAGGTTTAACTGACCAGGGTTCAGATCAGCATATAAAATTATACTTTAATTGTCTTTAACTGTCTTGATAGCGTCATGCATAGTGCGCGGAATTTCGATGTGAGTATCCTGGGTTCGAGTCCTCGGAGTGCCACATGTATTTGTTGATTTAAATAATTGAGTTTAGATGTGAAGTTGGTTGGTGTAAAAAACATAATAATTCATTTTGGTTCAGGAGCAATTTATAGCGAGGCCTTCCTAAGGGTAAGTGCCCCATTAATTACTCCTTCCATTCGTCTATACATTAGGCTACCATAGCGTAGTTGGAATATATGTACCTGCTCAGATTAATATGCAGGATTCGAAACTGCATAATAAATCGTAGGCTTGTCCATACTTCTTTAACTGTCTTGATAGCGTAATGCATAGTGCACGGAATTTCGATGTGAGTATCCTGGGTTCGAGTCCTCGGCGTACCACATGTATTTGTTGATTTTATTAATTAAGTTTAGATGTGAAGTTGGTTGGTGTAAAAAACATAATAATGTATATTGCTTGTGGCCTTTGTGAGCATATATAATTGTGTTGCCAAAATTGGCTTGGGTACTATAGAAAAGACATAATATTAGTAACTATTGTAGACTAAAAGTAGATATACCTATATTTAGATTATTGAATTCCTATAAATCTTGCCGAAAACCATATCAAATATGACTTTTGCGTGACCTTTAACCCTTTCAGCACGATGACGTAATTTTGTACTTATTCTGGTTAACAATAGACGATTTACTATACTGTATAGTCTACCTTTAGAATTCTAAGTCTTAAATAGTGTCTGAATGAACCATCTTAAACTACATAAAACCCTCCAATGTTAGCCAGATTATACGGTAAAATGACGTCATCGTAGTGAAGGGGTTGAAAGTAGATGTATGTACAGTTGCTCACTTAAGTTCTGTTCCTCTCCGTAACTTTATACGTGGAAATATGATGAGCAGGATTTAATTACGTGTAGTTTATTTTGTAGTGGTTAACTCGTCTGATTAGTCAACTGATATTAAAAAGAAACCACACTCGCAATTCAATCATACTATTTTACTTTCATACATAAGATCACGACGAGGAACAGAACTTATATGAGCAACTGTACAGTAGTTATTTTTGTATTCCTATTAATCTTGCCGAAAAGCATATCAAATAAGACCCTTTGTGTGCCCTTAAAATGTGGCCTAGCGCTCACTTGTAAAGAACTGGTGCGGTGCTATTGACCTCCATTATCAATTAACAAGGTGCGGTGGAGTGTGGGTGGGGGAGGGACGTGCTGGAGGTGTACCGAGGGGTGTACCACATCACTCACTGACACCACGGTACTGTACCAATCCATGCACCTACCTTGTTAACACGTACAATACCATCACGGTCATTGGGTTGTTCCATCTACCCCCAGAATATTGGGTTCATATTAGGAAGGACTTGTAAGTGTTCAAGGGTTACTTATAGTTAGATTTATAATAGTTATCCCTTCCAGTTTCCCATGACTTCCAGTTCAATTACATTCTGGCTATTATTACGCGATTGTATTCAGCTTAAAGGTGGGGGCTCATGGGTTGAGATAAACATGGAATGATAATCGCCAAGCTGTACATACTTATCTTGCAAAATGCAATGGCACTGAAATAATTATTAACAATGGTATACAGGATTTTGTGGATCGTCTATACCGGGCCTGTGACGTCACAAGAGTGTAAGTCCACCATCCAGTCTAGGATAAGGATACTGGTGTGACGTCACTATGACGTCACAGGCCTGGTATAGACGATCCGCAAAATCCTTTATACCATTGTTAATAATTATGTCAGTGACATTGTATTTTACAAGATAATTATATGCAGGTTGGCGATTATTTTTCCCTGTTTACCTCAACCCATGAGCCCCCACCTTTAACAGGAACCTTTCGAATAAAAAAAGGTTACAACTATCAAACTAACCCTTTGACTCCCACCAACACTTTCTAAGCTGAATCGTCTAATAACAGCCATAATATTATTTATAAATGCTGAAGGGTTATCTTTTAGATTCAGAAATTTCCCACCTAAGCCGTGGAAATTCTTTTGACAATAGCATTGACCCTTTCGTTCGATGACACAATTTGTCCTCTTATTTTGGCTTTAGTTAGACGATTTAATTCATCTTCAGAATACCTGTAAAACTTAAATCGGGTGCAAACTATATAAATCTCACAACAACTTGCTAAACATGAATAAAATAATCTAATGATAGGAAAGGAAACTAAAGAATAACATCAGTGTACAGATTTAATAAGGTTAGCAAGCTTCTAAACACGTTCACGGCCATTATATTATTCCATTACATCTATTGGAAGGATATCTATAGTCTCTAAAGATTAACCTCTGACATATTATTAAATTCAAATATATATTGAATTTAAATATACCTTCGTGCACATCACTTATCCTTCGGGTGGTGCAGATTTTTTATATTAATGTAAAAACAAATTAGGACACACTTAAAATGTTATTCTAATTACAAGCAAATAATCTTATTGCGATTTGAACAATCTGTCTTTGATAAGAGTATTTGTTCTACATATTCAAGAAAATAGGGAATGCCAATTTGAAAAACACTTGCTTTCATTTCATTCACCGACTCTATAAGTAGGTACCGGTACTTACAGACTGTCAAGAATTAACCAAACTTTAATAAAATACGTGCCAATAGCTATTCGGGTTATCAATTCCCTGAATGCTTGAAGTATTCCCTAAACATAAGAACATTGCTGATGTCATATAAATTATATTCAAACGTATTAAATAGGCTGAAAATCAATTAATAGATACCACTTAATTAACAATGTAAACAACCGCGACAACAGTAAACAACAATATCAACAATGACAACAGCAAAGAACAACTATATCAACAATAACAACAAAAACAATAACAAAGGCAACAACCCCCATCCTATTACGATAACAGTCAACATGATTTGTCAGTGTTAAGCAGAGCGACTACATTACTAGGCATAAAATTTTGATATCATTCTGCCTTTGTTATGTCAGTACTACTTACGATTAAACTATACATACAGAAATATATAAATACAATGAGAAAACCAGTTAATGTATATAGTTTATTAAATGTATCTTCATATTACAAGTTGATTACTCTCCCTAGTTACAGTTGCGGTCAATGAACGTTCTATTTTTCCACAATATAATTTGTACTCCTCAATCACTCGAACATCCAAAAGGACTTGTGCAATCGAGCTGATACTTCTACCATTTGGCAAGAGTCAAACAGGAAATAGCTGAGGAAATTTGCCACCTATTTCCTCGTGCCCTCCTGATTTAAATAAGGCTGGGGGCCAAATCATACTAGAGAACAAAATATATATAAATTCTAAAAATATGGTATATCCAACGTTGAGATTCTGAATGTAGGACACGACTTTGGCACATGACTGTAGTGGAGTTATCTACCAGCGCCTACACACAAACAAGATCTCACAAAGTTATGACCTAATGTTCACGAAATTTGGTGTGCAGATAGGATATGCGCCAAAGAAGAAGTGAGTCAATTTAGGAAGCGATCTGGAGATTTTCACGAAATTTGGTGGGCAGATAGGATATGCACCATGACCCGATTATCACGAAATTTGGTGAGTAGATAGGATATGCGCCACGGAAGAAGTGATTTCATTTAGGAGGCGATCCGGATCGTATCCAGGAACCCATATCCAAAAGAAAATTTAGGCCTATGATAGTAATTATAAAAACCAGCCAGCGTAGGCAGAGGTATGCGGTCTACCGAGTGCCCCTTTAGTTTACAGTGTAGTCCAGGTCAAAGTTGCCACAGGTAATACTAAAACCCGGTGGAGGGCTACGGGTCATGCGAGATGAGGTCTGTGATCTCGGAGTTATGTCCAACTTGATTTGGTGGGACTGTATTCAGTTTGCTCTCTTTTACCTTCTTCCAATCATAGCATTTTCTGGACAAGTGTGAGTGTTTTTCTGTATAAGCGCTTTACGATTCCACCAATTCACAACTGATAAAACACACTCACTCACTCACTCACTCACTCTCACTCTCTCTTCGCTGTCTCTGTATCCCTCTGTCTTCCCCCACCCTCCCCCCTCTCTCTCTCTCTCTCTCTCTCTCTCTCTCTCTCTCTCTCTCTCTACGATGACTATTTGTTTTCGGATGATGGAGTTCATCTGAACCAGGTGGGAGCAGCGCGTTTTGGGCGTCTTCTCAACGATGCGGTGAAGGATTTTCGGAGAAGAAATCGACTCAGCACAGGACAACCAGGAAGGAGGACCGAAGACAGCGAGGACGGCAATCTACAAAGGAATTAAATACTAATCCGTCAAGAACCGCGAATTTGGATTAAAGCTCCACCAACACGACCCAAATTCAAAACCGTCAGGGATAACGACCGAGGACCGAGGACAGCCATGAATGTAAATGTAGATCCGACCAGAACCAAAAATTCGATGAAAGAACGATCTGCGAGTTCTAAAACCGCAACTTTAAAGGTTTTCTATGCAAACGCTCGTAGCATACGCAATAAATTTTCAGATTTAGAGGAACTAGTGTTTACAGAAAATTATGATGTGATTGGCATAACAGAATCTTGGCTCAATACACAAGATAGAGACTTTTTAGCAGAGTATTCACTTCCCGGTTATGTAATGTTTGAGAACAGCCGAATAAATAAAAAATGGAGGTGGCGTTTTATTTTATATCAAAGAAAGTCTTTACCCGACCCTCGTGTCAAAACCTCAAATTGTGAACGTCGACACATCTTTTGTGCTAATAAAGAATAATAAAGGTACAAAAATAATACTTGCGTTAATATACAGACCTCCAGCTCAATCAGTGCAAACTGACCGAGAAATTTACGAACAAATTGCAGATGTAAGTAACTCACAAGATACCGTAATTTTTGGCGACTTTAATTTACCTGTGACCAAGTGGGGCGATACTCTTACTTCACACTCCGGACATGACTTGTATACGAACTTGCAAGAGAGTTCGCTTTATCAATTTGTTCGAATGCCGACCCGTGGTAATAACGTTCTTGACATTGTACTTGCAACAAAAGAAGAATGATAGAGAATTTGAATGTTGGTGATGAATTCAGTAACAGCGACCATCGTACGATAACTTTCACTTTAAAGTTTACTAGTAACGAACCAAATAGTAGCATCGAAAAAGTCCCTAATTTCAAGAAAGCAAACTTCCATAAACTTAGAGCTATGTTTAAAGAAACTGACTGGAGCTTTTTAATTTACAATAACGACATAAATACATCTTGGAAGTTATTCGAAACCACTTACCTAAAAGCAGTGCAAGACGGCATACCATCGAAAATACGGCGTCCAGGCCATAATAATAAGCCCAAATGGTGGAATAAAGATATTTCAAACTGCCTGCTTGCTAAAAAATGTGCTAATGATAGATTAAAATCCTCACAAAATGACGAAGAACGGGTGAAATTTGTAGAGCTACGACGCAAAGCCAAAAAGTTAATTAAGCAAAGTAAAAAGACCTTAGAGTTACATATTGCGAATCAAAGTAAAACAAACCCGAAAGAATTCTATAGTTATATCAGAAAGAAAAAAAGTAGTTACTTCAACTGTTGGACCGTTAGTCGATGAAAAAGGAGAATACACCAAAGACGAAGTACAAATGAGTAATGCCCTCAATACCTTCTTTGCATCAGTTTTTACAACAGAAGACCTCAGTGATATCCCTACACCATCGCCGATTCAGATTGATAATTCAGATGTTCTAAGCAATATCAACGTTACAGAGAGAGAAGTATTGAATTGTTTAGATAAACTCAAGGTAAATAAAACGCCAGGACCTGATACAATCTCGCCTAGAGTTCTAAAGGAAGCTAAGAATGAGCTCTCCAAACCACTGACATTACTATTCAATAAATCCTTGCAGTCTGGAACTATGCCTGATCAGTGGAAGCTAGCCAACGTAACACCGATATTCAAAAAAGGCAGCAAATCCCTACCCAGTAACTATCGTCCAAATTAGCTTAACCTCAGTTGTATGTAAAATGCTAGAAACGGTCATACGAGACAGACTCGTAAATCACTTGGAGGAAAAATAACATACTTAAAGATACTCAACACGGCTTTCGTAAAAAACGTTCCTGTTTAACAAACCTCTTAGACTTCTTCCACGATATCCTCAACCTCTACGATGAGAGTAAAGCTGTAGATATTATATCACCTTGATTTTCAAAAGGCCTTTGACAAAGTTCCCCACAAACGTTTGCTAAAACTAAAAGCGCATGGAATACAAGACGGTGTGTTGAAATGGATAGAAAAGAAAATTGGCTTCAGCAACAGAAAGCAAAGGGTTAGTCATAAACGGTAAGGCATCTAAATGGACCAATGTAAGTAGCGGGGTACCCCAGGGATCGGTACTAGGACCAATTCTCTTTCTAATTACATCAACGACATAGATGAGGGTCTCACCTGCACAATCTCAAAATTTGCTGACGATACAAAAATTGCAAATAGCGTACTCTCAAAAGAACAAGTTGACGATATGCAACACAATCTAGATAAATTGTCATGTGGGGCCCAAATTTGGCAAATGAGTTTCAATGCGGATAAATGTAAAGTACTACATATCGGATACCTAAATGAGAAAGCAAACTA